>OZ010573.1:135161609-135204109 GCA_963932145.1 Acanthosepion lycidas | reverse complement strand
GTGTTGAAACAAAATGGCTATTTTTGTAGTGATTTTATAACATATTTATGTTATAAATTCTTTTTAAAATAAATAATTATATCTGCTCTACTTTGTATTGAGCACTTTTTAAGAATAGTAATTGTTGGTTATTGGAATTCATTCCATATACACCGATCATATACTTGGGTATATATATATATATATATATATATATATATATATATATATATATTAGGTTGGTGCAAAAATAATATACTTTTTTGACGTTAAAACATACGTCAAAACGATATTATTTTTGCACCAACCTAATATATATGTGTGTGTGTGTGCGTGTGTGTGTGTGAACATCATAATATAACAATTTATCAAATGAATTAGTCATACATAGAAATAAGTTCAATCACAATTTCGATGTAATGAATGCCACCCTTATTCAAATAGAAATATGACATACTTCGATTAAATTTCTTGAGACGGCCGCTATCTTGCTAAAAGTTAAATCTGTGTTTCGGATTTCATCAAATGACTCCTTACTCAAGCCAACTTACATGACCATAAAATATTAAAAACTTTAAAGACAACGGCTGAGACAAACCTTTTATTATTTAAAATAAATAAATATATATATATATATATATATATATATATATTAATTTGTCAAAGTAAAATAAAATAGAATAATAAATAATAATTGCATTAAAATATTCATGAACAACAATAACAATATTTACTCACTTTCCATTATTAGGCTTTAAATTAACTCACTTACCATCTCACATTTTTTACCTTTATTTTCAGAATTGATTAATTGATTTAGGTTACGGCTTATCGGTTACCCAAAGCCATAAAATACTTTTGATATTGGTGATAATAATGTTTTTTTATCTATAAAAGTTCCACTAATTAACCCATATCTGGAAGTGAATTGGTGGGTTTATACATTTCCCAAGGTTATGTGCCTATAAATAATTATAACGAACCTGACTGGAATTGGAACTCTGCTACTCCGATTTCCAATACCAAACGGCCATCCATTATACAACCCGCGAGTTCAAGCTTACCACACCTGGATTCTTCAAGTGAAATGTCTAATATTAACATTACTATTATTTCTAATTTGGTTTCTTCATTCTTCTCCATAATTTACTCACTATGTTTTGTTTTCCTGGTTCTCTTTCATTATTTCCGCATGAAAGGTCACCTTTCTTTTCAATCTCCTATATTATTAGTAGTAGTATTAGTAACTGTAGGATTGCATGAGGATCCAACATGCAAAGTGTCGCTTGGAAACAAATATACGAAGCACAGTATACTTCTAATGATATCCAATCAGATAAGTGTATGGCCGGCGCATGCATCACAGCCAATATGCGCGATATGGTAAAAGGGTTGGATAAAATCAGTGGATATACTCGTCGGTGGGCTTCAGTAAGAAATGATCTTACGTCAGCTTATCCAGCCTGTCCTCACAGTCTCCGATTGAAGGTTTTCTCAAGTTTTGTCTCTAAATTTTCTTATGCTGCCTCATCCTTCAAACATAAATAGAATAACACTCTCAACATATTGCCATAAATATCCTCCATTACTACAGTTCACGACCAAAGAAGAACATTGCGTCAACCCCAAACTGGATGATAAGTCCAAATTATTATTATTATTATTATTATTATTATTATTATTATTATTATTATTATTATTTTCTTTGCTTTCTGGCGTTTACATATTTCTTTCCGGGTCCCACCCAGGGACCTAAGGTTAGAAATGGCATCATGACACTTTTCACTGACAAAAAAGAAAAAAAAAAAAAGAAGAAAAAAAAAATAAATAAAATAAAATAAAAATTACATAGATAGAGCCATTCGTAAAGTGTGGGCTGTACTTGTCAGAACAATTTTTTGTATCTCCTTGAGGCATGGGCTTCCAGGAATCCCTGCAATTAGTCTACTGCAATCTTTTCCAACCAGTCCTAGGGCTCCAACTACAACAGGGATTGTTGATGTTCCCATATGCCACATTTTCGAGACTTCTATTTCAAGGTCCTTGTATTTTGACAGCTTTTTGAATATCTTCAAAGATACATTGCAGTCAGCAGGGACTGCCATATCAATAAGGAGGCACCGTTTTTGTTTGTCGTCTTTAATAACAATATCTGGGCGGTTGGCCTTGATTATTATTATTATTATTATTATTATTATTATCTATGATTTATGATGTATACTTACTTCTTTCCGGGTCACACCCAGGGACCTAAGGTTAGAAATGGTATCATGACATTTTTCACTGGAGAAAAAAAAAAAAAAAGAAATATATATTTTACATAGACAAAGCCCTTCGTAAGGTGTGGGCTGTACTCGTGAGAACAATTTTTTGTATTACTTTAAGGCATGGGCTTCCAGGAATAACTTCAGGTAGTTTACTGGAATCTTTTCCAACCAATCTGAGGGCTTCAACTACAACGGGGATTGTTGATGTTCACATGTGCCACATTTATTATTAATTATTATTATTATTATTATTATTATTATTATTATTATTATTATTATTATTATTTCGATATCTGCTATGGTCATACTACCGACCAAATCTGCGGCAAGACTTAAGACAGGTAGTGGTAAGTTGTTATGGCTACATTTCATATTTTGGCTTTTAGATCCCAGTTCATCGAGTATTGAAACTTCTCTTCTAATTTGTTTAATTTCTTTCCTTTTTTTATCTTTTCCAAAATGGATCTATATGTCGCTGAGACGGCCATTTTTACTTTGATAATAATTTTTTTAGTTGTTTCTGTTGATGATGAATATAAAACTTCGTTGTGTCCTATATGTGCCTCAACTTCATCCAGAATTTATTTGAGTGATTCATTGTAGTTTTTAATAGTTTTGAGGTTCTGCTTGATTGTAATTTTGGGAATTAGTCTCTCTCCTCGATTTCAATATTTTCTCTCTGACTTATATGCCTCATAATTTCTTCCTTGGCTTCTTGTATACTATTCTTGTTTTCCGTAAAATAATTCGGTTCAATGTATTTTGGACTCGTTTTATTTAAGGTTTGTCATCGGATTTAACTTACGCCTTTCCATCTCTTCTAAACTTTCAGCATAATCTTCAGTGATTGTTGTGTATCACAGTTTCTTCAGGATGATCTGTGGTTTTTGTGATGTTAGTAATTTTACGTCCATTTCTGGTTCCTTCTTATGTTCTGGGGATTCACGTTTTCTGCTTGCAGTTCTTTTCTTTACTTAATTTCAGCCCCTGTCTATCGTTATTTCTCATGATGTACCTTCTTACATAGGCTAGTTTATTTTCATCAATGCATTTTCCAAGTGCTTGTCCAAACTTTATTCGCCAAATGTCCTATGTTTGTGCAACGTTTCATAGAATGCAGTCACAACGACATTGTTCTCCTTACGAGTCCATTCTACCTTGTCTTACATTAAATGAATGGTTGTGGATCTAGTTGTAGAATTCGCTGGTCTAACATTGGAATTATCCCGATTGTGAGGACTTATACATTCATTATTTTTGCAGGGGTTTATTCCTATGGCAGACTTCTCGAGCTCAGGTAGGTTCCCTCATGAATGACAGTTCCCTGTTTATCCACTGGAAGAGCCATACTGTATATTTTTCTTTTTTACTTTTAGTTTCCATATTGTTTCCATGTGTGACGCACAGGTCCAAAATCCACTCAAAATCGCCCGACACATTGTGTAACGGTATTTTACAAACAGGGTTCCGAGGTTTGTAGGAGATTGTTCATGATCTCATAATGTAGCGGCCATACACTCCTCGGCACAATTAGGACATTGAGTTGCGGGATGTTGTTCTGAGCTTCCCTTCCGTCTTATTTTTTTTAATTGACATACTAAGTTTTAACTTGGTATGAATTGCAATGACCACTACCAGATGAAAGGTCAGGTAGACAACCAATGGTAGTTATCACAAGAAAAAATTATTATTATTATTATTATTATTATTATTATTATTATTTTATTTCCTTTGATTTCTGGCGTTTACACATTTCTTTCCGGGTCCGGCCCAGGGACCTAAGGTTAGAAATGGCAGCATGACACTTTCCACTGACAAAAAAAAAAAAAGAAAAAAAAAAGAAATTACATAGATAAAGCCCTTCGTAAAGTGTGGACTGTACTTGTCAGAACAACTTTTTGTATCTCCTTGAAGCATGGACTTCCAGGAATCCCTTCAATTAGTCTACTGCAATCTTTCCAACCAGTCCTAGGGCTCCAACTACATCAGGGTATGTTGATGTTCCCATATGCCACATTTTCGAGAATCTATTTCAAGGTCCTTACATTTTGACAGCTTTTTGAAAATCCTGAAAGATACATTGCTGTCAGCAAGGACTGCCATATCAATAAGGAGGCACTTTTTTTTGTTTGTGGTTTTTAATAACAATATCTAGGCGGTTGGCTTTGATTGTTCTGTCAGTGTGTACTGTGTAGTCCCATAGAATTGTAACAGGTCCTATCTCCGTAACCGGGTCTTGGTGGTGTTCATACCAGTTTCTTTCAGTTTCCTTCCCGTAGAAGTTGCAGATTTTCCAGTGCAGATATTGGCCCACTCTGTCATGTCGGGTTTTATATTCTGTGGGTGCAATATCGTGCAACCTGATACAAGATGATCAACCGTTTCTGGATATTTATCACTGAATCTGCATTTTGGGCTAACACAATATTTTAGTATATGTGCTTGATAATTCCTAGTTAACAAGCATTGGTCCTGTGCAGCAAGGATAAAACCTTTTCCGCTTTCAACCCTGCACTACGTAGCTACTGATGGGTATGGGTTTTGTCTACGTCAGCTTGTTTGGTACGGGCAGAGTATTGGCCATGAAGCGGCTTATCTTGCCATCGCTTCTGTATCTGGTTGGTTGCATTCGTCTTTGCTGTCATTTTTAAGTATTTTGCAGTTTCAGCCGGTGTATTGTGCTGTACTTGCATTTCTACGCCCATTATTATTATTATTATTATTATTATTATTTTTATTTTCTTTGCTTTCTGGCGTTTACACATTTCTTTCCGGGTCCCACCCAGGGACCTAAGGTTAGAAATGGCATCATGACCCTTTTCACTGACAAAAAAAAAAAATAAAAAAATAAAATTACATAGATAGAGCCCTTCGTAAAGTGTGGGCTGTACTTGTCAGAACAATTTTTTGTATCTCCTTGAGGCATGGGCTTCCAGGGATCCCTGCAATTAGTCTGCTGCAATCTTTTCCAACCAGTCCTAGGGCTCCAACTACAACAGGGATTGTTGATGTTCCCATATGCCACATTTTCGAGACCTCTATTTCAAGGTCCTTGTATTTTGACAGCTTTTTGAATATCTTCAAAGATACATTGCAGTCAGCAGGGACTGCCATATCAATAAGGAGGCACCGTTTTTGTTTGTGGTCTTTAATAACAATATCTGGTCGGTTGGCCTTGATTGTTCTGTCAGTGTGAATTGTGTAGTCCCATAGAATTGTAACAGGTCCTATCTCCGTAACTGGGTCTGGGTGGTGTTGGTACCAGTTTCTTTCAGTTTCCTTCCCGTAGAAGTTGCAGATTTTCCAGTGCAGATATTGGCCCACTCTGTCATGTCGGGTTTTATATTCAGTGGGTGCCAACATCGTGCAACCTGATACAAGATGATCAATCGTTTCTGGATATTTATCACAGAATCTGCATTTTGGGCTGACACAATATTTTAGTATATGTGCTTGATAATTCCTAGTTAGCAAGCATTGGTCCTGCGCAGCAAGGATAAAACCTTCAGTTTCCGCTTTCAACCCTGCACTGCGTAGCCACTGATGGGTACGGGTTTTGTCTACATCAGCTTGGTTGATACGGGCAGAGTATTGGCCATGAAGCGGTTTATCTTGCCATCGCTTCTGTATCTGGTCGGTTGCATTCGTCTTTGCTGTCTTTTTCAAGTATTTTGCAGTTTCAGTCGGTGTATTGTGCTGTAGTTGCATCTCTACGCCCATTTGAAGTTCCAGTTTGAATTTGTTGGCTTCTTTCATTACGGAGTAGAGACGCTTACTACTTTCATGTTCCTTGACGCATACCATCATCCAGTCTTCTGTAGTTTCCAAGTATTTTTGGAGGCCAATTGTTGTAGTTTTGTAGGACAGTTCTAGTTGAACTAATCCTCTGCCTCCTTCGGATCTGGGCACATACAGACGATCAACATCAGCTTTGGGATGATGCATGCGATAGCAAGTGAGAAGCTTTCTCGTTTTGGCGTCCATTCGCTTAATTTCAGCTATGGTCCAGTTAAGGACATTGAAGCTGTAATGCACCACTGGGACAGCCAATGTGTTTATAGCTGATATTCTATTTTTTGAGTTTAGTTCAGTATTTAGTATCAGACGTACACGCCTGTAGTACTCTTTTCTTATTTTTTCTTTCATTTGGGGGTGTTGTATGCCATCTCCTTCGCTAATTCCTAGGTACTTATAAGCTTCTTCATGCTCCAATTCCCTAATCTTTGTGACAAAATCTAAATCTATTGAGGGTGTTTCTGTAATTCTACCTTTCTTGAATGTTACTTTTGCACATTTATCTAATCCGAAGTCCATACCTATGTCGTCACTAAAGTATTTTACAATATTGAGGAGGCCTTTCAACTCATTGTCGTCTTTGGCAAAGAGTTTGAGATCATCCATGTATAGTAGGTGATTGAAAATTTTCTTATTTATTTTGTAACCATAGCTACTGTTGTTCAGTTCATGTGTAAGAGGGGTTAAGGATAAACAAAACAGAAGGGGTGACAGAGAGTCTCCTTGAAAAATTCCACGTCGGATATTCAGACGGTTGGATATATCAGTGCCCCCGGTGTGCCTAAGGTATAGTTTTGTGTTCCACATCCCCATGCTGTGCTTAAGAAAGTTTAACACCACAGGGGAGACTTTGTACATTTCCAAAGCCTTAAGGATCCAAGAATGTGGAACACTATCAAAGGCTTTACGATAATCAATCCACGCTGCACTGAGATTTCTGCGTCGTCTCCTGCAATTTTCCAGGATCATTTTATTTATCAGAAGTTGATCTTTGCAGCCATATGAACCTCTACTGCATCCCTTCTGTTCCAGCGGGAGAATGCTGTTTGTTTCGAAGAAGGAGTAAGTACGGTTCGTCAGTACAGACGTGATCAACTTATACGTTGTGGAAAGACATGTTATCGGTCTATAATTTTTCGGGTCGTCTGTTTCAGTTGTTTTTGGTATGAGGTATGTAATACCTTCAGTAACCCATTCCGGGATTTTATTGGGATTATTTACAAGCGTTGATAATGTTTTTGCAAGTATGTCATGGGTAGATGAGAGATGATACAGCCAGAAATTGGGCACCTTGTCATTTCCTGGGGATTTCCATTTTTGGGATTTCGTTAGTGCTTGCCTAACATCATCTGTGGATATATTTACCCATTCTTGCAGAGGTGTATCCAGCAGTCGTTCTTCTTCACGCCGTATCCATTCTGCATTTGGGTTACATTCCTTTGGGTTGCTCCAAATATTTTCCCAAAATGTCTGTACATTATCAATCGATGGTGGCGTTTCGACATGTATAGGCGTTTTTCCAATTTCCCTGTAAAATTTCTTAAGATCTGTTCGGAATGTTTTATTTTGGCGATAGAATCTACAACGTTTCTCGTATCGTCTTGTTCTCTGTGCTTTTAGCTGAAGTTTCTGTTTCAGCATTTCCTTGATCGATGGAATATCAATTAGGGATTTAATGCTATATTTCCGTTTGATCTTTTTGGATTTACGTGTGGAAATATTAGGGTTTCTGGTGAGCTCATCTAATATAGACAGCTCACATCTGATTTGTTTTATTTCTCGTAACAGTTTGGTTTTCCAAGCTGGTTCTCTGTGTCTGTTAATTCTATTTATTGTCTTGACACCAAGCTTCCGAGTCGCTGCTAGAGCTGTTGCGTATATGACGTTGTTAACTTCTGTTATGTTTCCCGGTGGTTTATCTGTTAACAGTGTTTCCAGTGCAGCATTGTATATTTTCACGATGTGCTTGTTGGGATTTGTCATATGGATTTTCGGGAGCTGGTCTCTCTCTGACAATTGTATGAAAGTTACTCTGCTGAGTACTTGGATGACGTCATTTTTCGCTTCGGTGATTTCAGCTTCGTGGTTTTCAAGGAATTCTAAACTAATGTACCTGGAGTCATCTTCAGTGACAATTTCTGGAGAACTAGAGGTTGTGTCTAAGGCAGAATCTTCGGTTTCATTTCCTGGGAGATGATTTCGTATTTCATTCGCTTTAGCGTCCACCTCATCCTCTGTCGCATTCTTTATTTCAACATTCGTCTCAACAGAGTTTGAGTGATGGGTCATAGTATTTTGCCTTATATCTAATTTTATCTTATCTATTTCTGCCTTTGAGAGTCTGTTGTTTCGCATGATATCTCTGCGGACATTGGCAAGCATGTTTGGATTGAGGTTAGGTCTTATATCATTTCCCACCGTATTTCTCCATATTTGGTATGTTTGATTGGTGGTGTTATTTGCTGGGTTTTCGAGTGCAGTGAAGAAGGATGTCATAACTTGTCGATACTCTTCGCGGCTCCATTTCGTTCGTTTCATTTTTACTAGTCGATTTGGCATTGAGACATTTGGTCCAAGGTTGGCGATAATCCGGGTTTGGTGACCTAGTGTCTCTTCGTGTGTGGAAGAGTTTGTTCCAGTGACAGACTTTTCGACCTCAGACTGGTTCCTCTCTGAGGGACGCGGCCCTTGTTGACCCGGTTGACGGCCGATCCGGTATGAGATATTTTTCGTATTCATTGAAATTGGTAGATGTGCGTTTTAACCTTGACCGCCAAGGGGTAATTTTGTTCAGATTACCAGCTTTAGGACTAGCCTTGAAGAAGGTCCAAGAGCAAGACCAGATTTGAGATAGTGGGTTTATTAATATATCGAAGTTAAAAGTTCATAACAGTGTATGGTATTCAGTTGGGTAGATAATACTAAGTTTTAACTTAGTATAAGTCCGAGTGACACCTCCAAGTGGGATAAATAGATTTCAGTGTATAGGGATAAAAAAAAAAAAAAAAAAAAAAAAATGGACACGGGTGTCCGCTTAAGGTCTGGGATTAACTTGAGACATTAGGATTTACAATCATATCAAACTAAAGGAAAAGTATCATTCAAAGATGCTACATTTACCATTTCTTACAACTTCGGAGCATGGCACAAGTGACTCTCCACAAATGTTCAATTTTCCGTCGCCAACGACAGATACTTATCAAATTTTATGGGGTAGGCTGGACTTATACTACAGATTGGTAGGGGGAATATCGAAGAATTCATTAAACAGAGGGGTAGGAGCAAGGGAATAAAAGTTATACTTTTCCGGTCATCTCTCAACCTACTTGCCGCTGAAAGATATGTGATATGTTTTAGAATATTCACTCAAAGAGATGATAGACTTATTATTATTATTATTATTATTATTATTGTTATTATTATTATTATTATTATTATTATCTCAATCAGAACTTAGAGGTTATTTCATGTTTTCGCCTCTCAACATCAACACAATATTTTTTTTAAAATTCTGAATGTGCCAAGCAATACTGTCTTCATTTCAGATCAAATTGCCAAAATTTTTTACGGGCGTTTTGTGATTTTGTCTGTCACTGTTCCAAAGGAGCCCATCACAAGAGGAACATATTTACCTCCGTATGCCCTCACAAGCGTACAGTTTCTTTTTTCTGATCTTGATATATTCCCCTTACATACATACGTACATATATATATATATATATATATATATATATATATATATATATATATATATATATACATATATATATTATTATTATTATTATTATTATTATTCCACACAATATTTCCTGTTTCTTTGCGTTCTTGGTCATGTTTTGATAAACATTCTCCCACCTCCCTCATATAATCCCTTACTTCTTTCAAATATCTCCCCCTTTTTCCAAAACTATTTTCATTCCTCCCTTTCCTAATTCACTCCCTCCCGTACTGATTTTTCCCCGCACCGACAACAATTTGAAAGATTATTTCCGGTTCTTTTTTCCACAAATAAACAAAAGCAATCGTTGCTATATTTTCTATTTCCTTCTAGAACCAAAACTAAAATTACAACTAAATACCAAAAAGAAAAGAACCACTTTTCCTGACTAATATCATCAAAATTTCTTGCGAACTAAATCGTGGTCCATCTTACAAAGAGGCAGCTCGTAGTAACCCATGGGATTCCCTTGCATGATGCCTTATATCAACTTAAATCTCAAATCTCATCTAATCCAAAATGTCTATAAGAAAGCAGTAAGTAACTGTGTTAGTCGGTGCGATCGATGAAGGAAAATACGCTTCACATCAAATGTAAATCATTCGCCTTTAAAGAAAATTAAGAAGCCGTAAAATTTAACTCTAATTGTTTCTATAAATAGTACATTTAAGACACATGGGTCAATTCTCCCAGTTTAAAAATGAACCTTTCACAATATGCAATATGGATGGTGTAAGAGTTTTGTTTCTAAGCTACATATTTGATATAATTACATTTCTTTTGATTCAAAGTTTTAATTTTTATTGAAATATACTTTGATCTGTCTCCAGACTAGAAAAGTAAACATATTCTGTATACGTGCCAAGAGGAAATTCCTCAACCATACAGCAATTCTTCTTTTTATTAAAAGTAGTAGATTTATATATGCATCCAGAAATGATGATTGGAAAGAAAAATATTTGGATCAATTAATATAAAAAGGATTTTGTTATATGCCAGATCAAGTCATATATATATTAACAAATAAATATTAACAATACTTTAATAAATGTCTATACTTGAAGAAAGCCGAAGAAGAATTAGACCAATTATTTTTTTGTTTTTTTTATTTATTAAAGAAAATACAAGATCAGTATTCTGAAGCAGATTTCCAATCAAAAGTAATCATCAAGGGTGAATAAGTTCGCCAATTTTCGTGATGTACACTTTTACATTGAGTGAGTTGTGGTTTTATGGAATTTTAATTATGTCTTTATTGCAAGGTTTCGATATGGACTAGAAATCAAGGAAATTATAATATATATATATATTGGAATTTTAAGTCATTTTTAAGTTTATACATTCTTTTTTATAGATACAAATATTTAAGTAAATGTTCTGCTTATAATAAACAGTATTAAACAACATTTACCGGCCTGCATATCCGAGAAAGTGTCATAGAAATTATGCGTCCTCCGACAGTAATCGAACATGTCATGTCAAGGAACTGTCATGCAGATTGACGTGCTTTTATCGATTTCGATACATAGGAGCGTTCGGTTAGCAAGGTTCGTATATATATATATATATATATATATATATATATATATATATATATATATATATATATATATATATGTGTGTGTGTGTGTGTGTGTGTGTGTGTGTGAGAGAGAGAGAGAGAGAGAGAGAGTATTATTTAAAAATTTTATATATTTAGATGAAATAGTTCTCGATATCCGGAAGGCAGCGTTTCTCTATATACAACATGGACATTATAATCATCATGCATTATCTGCTCGCTTCACGCGTGGTATTGTCAGTCTCCAAGCTGAATTCTATGTCGGCCATCGGAGGCGGGTTCATGCATAAGTGTTATAAAGAGTGAAAGAAAACTCATTAATAATGAAGACAAAACATATTGAAAATTCATCGAATACCCCGCTTAAAATACCCATACACTATGGCCTACGTGCTATCTTATTTAAGATGTAATGTAAAGAGGAAAGCATACTATTCGGTAAAATAACCAGTGACCATGACAGAGATAACTTTAATTAAACTTGTGTCTAGCAAATCCACGCTTACTACTGAAAATAAATTAAAAACCTTAATATGATATGTGATAAGAATTATACTTAAAATCAATTATAGATTTAGTCAACACCAAACAAAGTAGTATTAGGTTGGTGCAAAAATAATGACGTAATAATGTCCTTTTTGACGTTAAAAAAAGTCAAAAAACGACATTATTAGGTCATTATTTTTGCACCAACCTAATAACAGTAAACTAGAAGTAGAAAATTACGCATTTTTTAATCATATCACCCAAGCAAGGCGAGAGTGCCACTAGCACGCAAAGGGTTACAGAGTGCGAGAGTGGGAGTAAAAAGGATGTATGAAAGCTAACGGCGTGAAGGGGTTTAACTTTATTGGAATTAACTCCTCAACCGGTAAGGAGTGATATATGCAAAAGATGTCACCTGGCCATCATCCAACGGCTATTATTATAAACGGTGGAATATTGTACAAGGTGTTGATCATTCCCCCGATAGGGTAAACATGAGTGACATGTATCACTTTACCGTAATCCTGCGACAGTTCGAATCAAACAAAACATAATTCTTGGGTTATGGAATATTAAACCATTGTGGCAAGTTAGAAAATATAAAGGGGAAATATGCAAGTTAAATGTTAATATTTTAGGTGCATATGAAAGGAGGTGAGTAAACAATGGATTTGTTGTCAGTGATAAATACAGACTCTATATGCAGGCGGAAAGAAGAATGAAAGAGATGTAGGATTGATATTAGACTAAGATATGAATAAAAGCGTTCTGGGATATCTGTAGGAATTCTTCTCTTTAAACTGAAAGGACATCCTTTCAGAGTATTCATCATAATTCTTTATGCAACAACAGCAGTAATTGCAGAAGGAGAAATTGAAACGTTTTTTCGCTATGACGTTCCAAGGCTCAATGAAAATCGCAAGTAATTACATGCCAAAGTCGGAAACGAGAGGAATGGTGAAATTGTTGGCAATTTCGGATTAGAAACGCTGAATGAACGCTGCGGACAATGGGTACAATTTTATACAGCGAATAAAGGGATACGAACATATAGAAAGAGAATAACTGAAAAATCAAAATACAAGCGTAAATGTTGACCGTCTATGTATAGTTAAGTATTTGATGCCGGTTGTACTTCGTATTTAGGACGTTTTTCGCCTCCGTCTTTTGACACATTTTCACATGTACAATTGATTTCATCAGGACAATCATTATTTGTCAGAATAATTTAATTCCGAGAACGAAAGATATCACTCTTGTTCCTTACACACGCACACACACAATTTTTAAATTATTAAAAAAAAAAGGAAAGTAAAAAAGTTAACCAAAGAGAATTTTTCGTCGGTTTTAATGAAACTTGCATAGAAGAGGGATTTCTGCACCCCCCACACACTCACATCTCATCTAGGTCACACTTCTTATATCACTTCAAAGTCCTAGAGTCCTTGTATGTTAGATGCTGTGGGCCTTCCTTTTGTATACAGAGAGAATACTTACTGACTCTGAATGTTATTGCACTCAAGTTTTCTTGAAATTCATATTTTTTCCTTCGATTCGTTATATTAATTTAATTTACATCTCGTATATTTTTTCTCCTCGAAAATAAACTTGAAAAGGCTGGGACGAGACCGATTGTTCTATGCTATGTAACTTTTGTTTATTCCTAGGAATCGTTAAATTTTGTACCATAAAAAACTTATATATATATATATATATATATATATATATATATATATATATATATATATATATATATATATTATTATCAATTCCTTGTGTAATAAAATTCAATTAATAGAATAATTTGTAAAAAATCCTGTCTGGGAAAATTGCGCCCTGAAGGTGACAATATGAAATTTGGCGATAATACTTGGTTTGTGTATTTCATTTGACAACAATTCGAATATAAATATCTTATTATTCAAGGTATTGATAGTAAGTTAATGTCTCTTTAAGTTCTGTTAGAGAAGTGATTTTGCCATTATTTTCTTTAACATTGCAATTTAATTCTTTTTATGAATTATTTCTTTACGATATAAAATATAAGCTGCACGCTATAATATATATATATATATATATATATATATATATATATATATATATATATAAATTATAGCATAAACATGTTATAACATCACTACAAATGTAGCCATTTTGTTTCAACACTTCTGGTGTCTTTTCAAGTGGTGGTTTTGAATGACATTCAAAGATAGCGTGACGATTGCGTTTAAGCATGAAACAATCTGTCATCGATCGTTGTTGACTTCACTTTTTTTATTTACATAAGCTCCATCTCTGATATCAATCACTTTAATCCATATGTATATCGTATCTTAAAACTCTATTTCTATCATATATATATATATATATATATATATATATATATATATATATATATATATATATATGCACGTTCTTAAATTAGAAAATTGAAAACCTATCAATATATTAGTTTCTGTTTATACATAATTATTTTCAAAGTAAATGCCTTACAATTGCCTTCATAAAGTCCATCGGAGATCGAAACTCATCCGCAAAGAAAGGTTTTCCTTTCGTATTCTTTTGTATATAAATTAATCTATGGATATTTTGGGATTACCAATTCTTGATTAATGTAATTACATTGCGGCGAATTTTTGGAAATATTGTCCCCCCCCCCCCGACAATTTGCAGACAATTTTTCATAGAGAATAGACGTATTATTTCGCCCCTGCAAAATCTGAGTAATCAACTAAAGACACTTAAAGTTGCTTTTAACTTTTCATATTTCATTTCATTTGTCATGTTTTTCTTTTATATAATGTCCTGACAATATATTTGTTAATATTTGTTCAAATTCTATGTTTTACTATTTATTCGGATTTCTTTCCGAACCGCGTGCCACAAATATTAACCGCTTTGTTGGAAAATGCCGATCTGTATAAACTGGCAGGACATGCTGACAAAATTTGTGACAGCGCAGGCGCACACAATGTCAACGCCATCTAGAATCATATTAACGTACAAACGGACTAACTCCATTCGGTCATAGCTAACCTTATCGAGCGAGCATATACCGGGTTATCACAAGCGACATTCCAGCCGAAACGGATGTACCAGCCGGAAGTCTTCAAAATCCTGGTATATGTTGATATCATCACAAACTTTGTACTAATGCTAAAAAGTGTACAAAACCTCGTCTATTTGTACTAACAAACGGGGGAAACTAATATTCCCACCAGTACTGAAGACGAGTGCGTTCGGAAAACCAAAGAAAATAGGCTATTTTACATTTGTTACTCTTGTCACGGATATGAATTTGAGTCGACACTGGCGCCGAAATAAACGTTATCCTTTCGAAGAATAATTTAATACGAGTGCTGTATAAACTCCAAGAAGTGAACGGTACAAAAATTAACACATACGGTGGAAAATCACTTACGTTAAATTTTGGCATCTGACGTAGATTTCGTGACAGACACTTATACTAGGAGCAGACTACTTCACACATTTCAACCTATCAGTGAATACGGCTACTCAGACATTGATAGACAATGAAATTCCACTAAATATCAATGGAACCCTTCTCGATACTTTTCAGCAGGTATCAGCTCAGCACAACCTGACAAGATTTTTCACGAAATTCGTCGTCAATTTCCAGATATTACAACCCCATTCAAACATACTTACACAGTTCTACACAGGGCTAAACACCACATTCAGACGATAGGACAATCGAACCATTCTACCTTCCAGTTCAGCAAGATACATGATGACAAAGGAAGAATTTCAGCACGAACTGAAGCTAAGAAAAATTCGACCTTCCAAGAACCAATAGTCAACACCTTTGCACATGGTACCGAAAGCTGATTCTTCTGCCTGGCGCCCATGTGGAGATTTCTGACGACTAAACCTGTCAGCATTCTGCGATTGCTATCCTATTCCGCACATATATGATTTCGTGGTGGTGAAAATTTTCACCAGAGTTGACTTAATCAAGGCGTACTACTAAGTTCCCATCGAAGAAATTGATATAGCACGGACTGCTATAATCACACGTGGTTTATCCGAATTCATCAGAATGCCGTTTAGTTTAAGAATCGCGGTCCAGTCTTTTCAAATGTTTATTAAGACGAAGTATTAGGAGGTTTATCTTTCCTTTTCGCATAAATCGATGATGCATTAACAAAAGCAGATATATGAACGAACACATAGAACATCTGCAACTTGTTTTCGAACGCCCTGACCATTTTGGTTTGAAAAATTAACGTTGATAAATGCACTTTTGGTGTAAAACATCTGCCTCTATTTTATAATAGACGAAACAGGAATATCACATATGAGAAGATGCTTGGTACAAAAAGTATACCATAACCAAAGTCAACACATCAACTTCGAAGGTTTATTGGCATGTTAAACTGCTATCGAATATTTTAGCAAGACTGTTCGTCAAA
This sequence comes from Acanthosepion lycidas, assembly GCA_963932145.1. NCBI lineage: Eukaryota > Metazoa > Mollusca > Cephalopoda > Sepiida > Sepiidae > Acanthosepion > Acanthosepion lycidas. The sequence goes on along the minus strand of OZ010573.1, from coordinate 135,187,870 downwards.
GTCAGCCCCACTGACAAACATATTAAAAAGCACTAAAAAATGCAAATGTTTTACTACAAGGTTCTGCTTTAGACGCTTTTTACAAAGCAAAGAAAGCCTTGCTGAACTTGGTAAAACTAATTTAACTAAGTGATGATGAAAACGCTGTACTAACGTTAACACCAAACGCCTTATCGTACTCTGTTGGTACTATTTTGCAGCAAAATATTAACTTAGAAAACAAACCTATTTCCTTCTTCCCTTTCAAGCTAAACTCCTCACAGATGAAATGCAACATATTGTCGAGAGAACCTCTCGCTATCTATTTAGCTATTCGACGTTTCCGTTATATTTTAGAGGGACGCGAATTCATGGTTTTTACTAACTATAAACCAGTCAAATATGCCTTCTAAAACACGACCGACAAATATTTGCCACTTGAAACAAGACATCTCCTCTACATTTCACAATCTACTTCGGGGGTACAGTATAAAAAAGGTGAAGAAAATATTGTTGCAGATGCACTTGCCCATATACCCATATCATCAATAAATACTATTGCTAAATTTAAAATCAGATGACTCATTGAACGCTGTTGATGCCGTTTACAGCAAAATATTAACGCAGAAAACAAACCTATATCATTCTTTTCTCTCAAGCTAATTTTCTCACAGATGAACTACAGCACCTTTTCGGGAGAACTTCTCGCTGTCTATTTTTCTATTTACAGCAAGCCCGACTAATATTCACCACGTGAAACAGGGCATCTCGACTACATTTCACGATTTACTACAAATCTACAATATATAATAGGTAGAGAAATTATGTGCTGCAGATACACATTCTCGTACTTCCATATCCTTAATAAATATGGAAAATTTAAGCTACAAGACTATGGCCGAGAAACATAAAAAAAGATTACACTTTTTTAAGTTAAGGAAGATACTTCACTACAATTTGAAAGTTTAAATGTCTCTTTCGGACATTTGACTTTCTTGTGTGACAGGAAAAAAGGTTACCCTCGACCTTATATAAATCCATTGTTACGTAAAAAGAACATTTCAACCACCTTCATGGTTTATCATATCCTAGCAGACGAGCAACCACCAATGTAATAACTGACCTATGTTTATGGCCAAATGAACACTGACATCAAAACTTTGATGCAGCAATGCATTCATTGCAAGACATACAACATCGCCCGTCTTCAAGAGACGCGACGGTACATTTACTTATTTGCACATAGACATTTTAGTGGCCCTCCCAAACGCACATTCTTTCAGTTATATGCTTATTATATTGGATCGATTTAGTCAATGCACTGCTGTCTTTCCTATTTCCGCACAGACTATTGCGAAAATGGTACTGGACAACTGGATCAGTATATTTGGAGTGCCATCTATGCTTACTACTGACAGAAGATCAAAAGATACATACTTTTCAAGGAATTTGTCTGCCTTCTGGAGCCAAATATATTATAACTACTGCACAGAATCCTTGACCCAATATAATTGTGGCAGGATTCCCCAGAGAGCTAAAAACTGCACTAGCCACAAATGTTGACCCTTAAAACTTACCAGTTACTCTCTTATCAATATGAAATACTCTAAAACAAGGCCTACATTGCACATCAGTAGACCTCGTTTTTGGAAACTCACTGAAGTTAAGCGGTCAATACTTTGCGGTAGATAATATATCAACCCACATGTACGGACATCATCAACAAACTAAACGACAAAATGAATAGCTTATCTTTTACACCGACTTGATACGTGACCAAACAATCTTTTTACCTGCGGATCATCAAAAAAGCGAATATATTTTTCTCAGGATGACATGGTTAAAAACCATTATTTCAAAATTATTCAGGTCCTTATAAATTGTTGGAACCGCATTCAAAAAAAAAAAAAAAAAAAAAGTAAAGAAAGACTTTGTATCAATTTATCTTAAACTGGCATACATTGAAAAATTTACGCAAACACCACAAATCAAATCAAACCAACAGACAACATGTCATCAACTAAAATTTCAATACAACAAAAAGTGGATGGACTGTAAACTGGCCCACACATTTAGAGGCATACATAAATCAGATTTCATAAGTTCTTCTTCTTCATTCAGTGGAAGGAGTTGGCTTACGTGCCTCTGATTAATAAGATCTTAAAGTGGCGAGATTTTGAAATCTGACGATTTACAGACGGCGTGAGATTTTAAAAAATCAATCTCTTTCTAGGAGACTTTTCATATCGGAAAAGCGTATTATTTTCGCTCCTGCAAAATGTTAGTAATCAACTACAGAAACATAAAATTGCTTTGAAATTTTCACATTTCATTTCATTTCCCAAATTTTCTTTCGTAAAATGCAATGACAATATATTTGTTAATATTTCTTTGTTCAAATTTTTTACTCTAATTATTCTTTGTGATTTTTGATTCATATGATTCCACCAAAATTGCTCGCGGGTCAAATGTAACAAGAGATATAACTCCTTATCAAAAGTGTTTAAACCCGCAACAATATATATATATATATATATATATATATATATATATATATATATATATATATATATATATATATATATATATATTCTGGGATAAAGGAATAAGTGCTTAACACCAGGTGTATAATAGAAGAAAGGTTTACTGTAAACAACCAGTACAATATGAAACACGGTACAGTTATGGACACAGGTCAATTTAATTGTGGGTGCCACTAATTTGAAGGTCGGAGTTGCTTGTGTCGTCTCTCTCTCACTCTTCCTAAAGTTGACTTTATACGTACTTACTATCTATAGTGTAATTATTTATGGAGGCGACTGGTTATTCCATTACATCTTATATATATATATATATATATATATATATATATATATATATATATATATATATATATATATATAATTCTGCATCGAGTTTTACTGAGCTTAAAATAAAACTGATATGAGAAATGTGATAGAATGATCGCATGGCGCCAAAATGTTGACAGTTTGACATATGTGTCTGTTTGCGTGAGAGAGTTTGAAACTATAAATTGATGACAACCTAATGTAATTTCAGTCTGAATTTCAACGTTGATCATTTATTATTTATTCGTATTATTGAAACGCAAACTAGTTTCATCATCATTAGTTCTTATCATCTAACATATCCAGTCTTTTCTCGTACGATCCATTTGATTAGATACAAGATGTCTGAATTAAAAATTATTTCTTTTTATCAATTAGTACAAATTCATAATACTTATTTTGTCAGTAATTTATTCATCGGTAGTAGGCTTTTTATGGAATGTTTGTTTCCCAGTTACTCGATCATAATCAGGATTTCTCCTTGGGTACATTCAGTTCGAAAGAAATTTAAGATAACTATTAATCCGACAGATCCCAGCATACTTTTTCTTCTTTGCTTTTCCAAGTATTTATTTTTTAATCAACAATATTTATGTGCTTTGCAGCTGAAGGTTTTATGTCAGATTATGTTTTCCTTTATATTGTCACATGTAAGCAATATATATGTATGTGAATGATTTAGACATTACACATATATTTGTATAGCTGTTCAAACCGTTTAGTGATAGAAGATACAAAAATAACTTGTCACGTGATAGAGGAAATGATTGAAAAGATTTTAGCATCAATCACAGAATGGCATGGACTAGAAAATGTGTCAAAATGAGAGAGAGAGAGAGAGAGAGAGAGAAAGAGATATATAGATATATATATAGATATAGATATATATATAGTGAGAGAAATATATATATATATAGAGAGAGAGAGAGAAAGAATATATACATATATATATATATATATATATAGAGAGAGAGAGAGAGAGATAAAGAAAAGGACATAGTTGCAAAGAAAAGTAAAACTTTTAAGAACGGTTCCAATTAAAACCTCTACATTCCAAATTTAAATATTTGAACCATGAAGCGGAACACAGCCGATTGTTGGGTAAGAAACTGCTACGTCAATAGAAACATATTTTTGGCACCTGTTCACAAAATATCAGTTATTTTTGTTCTTAACCATCTCTCATTCTTGCCTTCACGCCCAAATCGGACATAGACCCTCACATTTTATCTATCTTCGTTTATCCTTGATTTATACAGCGCAAAGTTTTGGCATTCGTGGCAAAAGTTTTTCAGTGTATTCCATTCTTTTTTTCATTTAATCTAAAAACCATTTGTTTCATTCTTTTCATTTTTTTGTCAAGTTCATTCCATGCTAATTTTATGGGTGGCTTCTTGAACTGTTATATATATATATATATATATATATATATATATATATATATATATATATATATATATATATATATATGGAGATACCGGAATTTATTGTTCTATGTAGCACATAAAAATGAAAGTTTATGAAAAAATTATATATATATATATATATATATATATATATATAAGGGCTCATAATTTATAATTTACGTAACTTCTGTTTGAAGAATTGCCAAAATATTAAATTCAGTTATGCAACAATGTGTTTAGTTTTGTAATTAGTAAACCATAGGTTAGAAAAAAAGTGATTTAACAGCCGACTTCTCTCAACTATATTAATTAAGAAAATTGTGGTTGGTAATCTGTATAGACAATCTTCATTTCAGGAAAAACGAATATTCGTTGATAAGGAATACATTCAAGCCTTACTAACAGAAGAAGACTCTTATGTATTATTTGCCAATATATACGTTGTCAGTAATGTCTTTTATTAATTTCCTTGTTTTCTCTTTTAATTGTGATAAATAAATATACAGACATTATATCTCGCAATTTACAAACACACAAAGACACACATATATGTACATATATTTTTACTACGCCTCGCAATGATTAGCCATTTGATGTTTATCAATATTCAAAATAAATTGCAATCTAAAGTTATATTTGTTAAATAATGCCATAATCTATCTAGGATGAAAGCTTGTTCATTCTGTACGAAGTGCCGGCAACTATTTCGATTAAATTTTCCTAATTTCAAATTTTAAATTCGAAGTAAAACGTACTGAAGTGGGTTGTATGAAGGGATTAATAAATAAAGCGAAGTGTTTAATAATATCAAGTAAAAGATAAAACACACCTGGTAATGGATAGAAAGATCAATAGGTACGTTCAAACTTGGAAGAAGATTTATGAAAAGAAAGGTACGTTCAAAGTCGAAAGAAGATTTATGAAAAGAAAGGTACGTTCAAACACGAAAGAATGTTCATGAAAATAAAGGTACGTTTAAACTTGGAAGAAGGTTTATGAAAAGAAAGGTACGTTCAAACTCGGAAGAAGGTTTATGAAAAGAAAATTACGTTCAAACTCGCAAGAAGATTTATGAAAAGAATGGTATGTTCAAACTCGGAAGAAGGTCTATGAAAAACTTGACAAGTTTAGGAATTATTCTCTTCAATTTTAGTCTTGTAAGTCGATGTTTTTAAAATTTTAAATAAAATTAGATATGAAACCTTTAGGCAATATATCATCGAGGGTGTGGCGAAAAGCACAACATTTTTGGTCCAAATATAATTGTCAAATAATTTCACTAAGCCTTTTTTAAATGAAACAATAGTTAAAGGAAACGAGCAGAATACATGAAGTCCGATTTTTCATCCATTGATTTTACCTAAGGATGTTGTACAAGCATCGATATTTGTAAAAAATTATTACCAGCAATACATTGCAAGAAATACATTTTTGAAAATAAAAAATATTAGCAGCTATACTTTTTTTGTAAAAAATATAACGAGAAATCAAAATTGTCGCCATTAAATAACCTATTGACGTTAATATGCCGTAAAACAAACCAAGTCAAACCAAACCGTCCTGAGCATGACTATAATCTACAGCCAGTAATAAGGTCTTTGATCAGGAGGTTTTTGAAGAATGTGTGACCGCCACTTAATTGTTGTCTTTCCCACGTCTATCCTGATCCGAGGTAGCAGCGCCAGTTAGGGCCCCAGCTATGGGGACATAGTTAACCCTCAAACTGGGGTCAAACTCTATAAACGTGTAAAAATAGTTTTTTATAGTAAAAATGCCAGCAATATATTTTTGAAAAAATTATTACCAGCAAATATATTTTTGAAAAAATAACAGAAATAGATTTAAAAATTATTAACAACAATAAAAAAAAAAACTTGTCGGGATTAAATAATCCATTGAGTTTGGTATGTTGTAAAAGAAAACAGACTAAGACAAACCTGGCTGTGAAACTTTGAAAATCCGGTAAAATTCGCAAAAATGTTTGCCACATCTTGACAGTAAAGTCGACTATAACTGATATATATACATAAAATTTAATGAATTTATTTTTATTTCGAAATTTTATTAATTGAATATTTATGTTTAGTTGACAACAGCTTTATTTTAAATGCATGCTCCTTTTTTATTTTAAACAATGTGGGTTACGTCTATTGGCCTACAGACTTGTGAAATCTGAATAAAGTAGATGGGCTATCCGATACATTAAATTTTCTCTTAAGTATAAACAAATATTTATATCCTAAAGTCTTCTCTTTATTTGGCAAGAAATTGCCCAGTCTTCCAAAACATATATAAGGAGTGAAATCACATCGCAATTGAACATTCTCTTTCTTGGTTCTAATGAAATTTGATTGTTTTCATAACACTTTATTAAATGTTTTTATCGAATCTATTCCTAATTAAAGGCGCCTTCAGATTTTTCTTACACATTTCCCATTATCTTTACTTAAAATTCTCTACCTGCTTTATTTTAACGTTTCCAATTTGTCATTCGCCGTTTGTTAGTAATTATAATGAATAGATAAAACTACCACAGTCATGGTTTCGTATAATATTTAAAAAGATATTAATATGAAATTTTAAACATCACACATTGTTTTCTGTCAATCACGCAAAAATAACTATACGCCATATAGAGTTATTTATTTTCGAGTATTAAAAAATACTATAGCATTATTTTTGTTCAATTTCAAAGTTTACCAAGATTATCTATCAAAATCGAGATCGAAATTTTCTCAGGTAATCAAAAATATTGCTTGTCCAGAAATATACTTTATTTAAAAGTTGATATAAATTTTATTTCCGGCGCTTTATCCTACAGGACAACATTTGTTTTCAGAGAGTCTATTTTACCTTAGCTGCGAGATCATTTGAGTATCTCTGTAGTGAGCAATAGCCGGAGGGTATAAAAACAACTCACCACGTTTATTTTCATGTTTACTTTTCTTTATCTCATTCCTTTAGTCTATTTAGTGATTTTCTCCCGCCCTGTCGGCCATTTTCAACAAGGGTTGTTTAAACTTGGCACCGTTTTTAAGCCCCAAAGTGATTCTTATTTTCACTCTTCTGTAAATGACGACTCTAGGCCTCCCGAGGTTTCAAGACTTTTCTCAGTAGCCAAAACTTTACACATATTTTGTCCGTCCGACTTAACTCTCAGGAAAACTTTATTTTGGTGTCGATTGGTGCCTTTCTTGTGCAAGTAAACACTCTGATCCCCACTTCCTTCAATTCCAGCTATTCGGCTACTCACAGAAGTGTAGCCATGATCCACCCCCTTAAAAATGCTATGTGATGTCGATAAACTCAATTCAAAATTTTTAAAGTATGTGAGAACTTATTACACTTCAGTCATATATATATATATATATATATATATATATATATACATATATATATATATACAAGAATATAGAATACAAGAAGAGCGCAATGTCCAGTATAGAGAAAAATTAGTGTTTGAAACTTATATTATATTATATTACATTTTATATATATATATATATATATATATATATATATATATATATATATATATATATATATATATATATATACTGAAAATCTAGAAAGAATAATACAAAACATAATAATAAAATCCTGAAAGATTAGACAAAAATAAAAATTTATGTGTCAATTAAAAAAAAGAATAATGAAAATTATATGATTGTAGAAACCCTGATGATTGCCCGTTGGATAATATATGCCACATAGAATCTGTGGTATACCAATGCACAATCTCATCCATTAAAAATCCAAACATTGAAAGGATATATATACGATACCCGAAGAATGAATTTAAAATAAGGTGGAGACAACACAAAATTAAAGACATGAGATAACGGTTTTTTGCCGACACCAGACATTCTCCTTAAATATTTAGCTTAATTTTTTTTAAATTTTAAAGTCTATAAATAAGTTCAATTAAAGCAATAGGTTTAAAAAAAAAACTTAACCCAATCATAAGCTAAAAAAAAAAAACCTTTAAGAAGTCGTCACCAAAAAACAAATTGTAGTTTAATACAAACAACTCTTCTAGAAAAAAATCTTCATGTATACAAATACACATTTAACGACGTAACAAAAGTGCCAAAAACTTTCTGTCGTTGAAATAGTCCAAACGATATGCGTTGAACGGGTGTCATCATTCGTTTGAAAAAAGGCATCCCGAACCTAGATTAACTTAACCTCTTTTCTAAATAACTAATATGTGGATACAATAGTTGTCATTGAAAATGAATACCCTACCGCCACTTAGTAAAATGATTAGTTTTATCCATATCCATAGAAACAAATGTTACGAAAGTATATGCTTATAAAACTCCGTAAATTTCAAAATTATTTATTCCATAATTCGCTGCTTTAATTTAATTTAATTTCTATAAATGAAATTGAAGTTTTTATCTTCTGTTTTTGAAACATGAGAACACTTATGTAGAGATAGAATCATATTTTTAAATAATAATTATAGTATATATATATATATATATATATATATATATATATATATATATATATATATATATATATATATGACAAATGGGAAAATATCTTAGTTTTTTGCCGACGCGTTTCGTCTTCCGAAATTTTCAAGGCAAAAATTAAATGGAAATATTTTCATTGTTATATTTATATGACAAAATCCAAATTTAAAAAGAGAGACGCTTCTGCGTAAGCCTCTTTCTGGTTAATGTAAATTTCCTTTAGAGTAAGCCTCTCCTTTCTAAAAAAATTTGAATTTTTTAATGTAACTATGAAAACAAAAACATTTCGATTTCATTTCGTGTCGGCAAAATGTAATTTTTTTTCAAATTGTCATTTTATACGAACTTGTTTTGTCCACAGAATTCATCTGGGAATTTAACTATATATATATATATATATATATATATATATATATATATATATATATATATATATATATATATATATACTTCTGCATCGAGTTTTACTGAGCTTAAAATAAAATAACTTATATGAGAGATGTGACAGAATGATCACATGCCGCCAAACTTCTATGTTGACAGTTTGACATGGGAAGTTTCATTTTGAATAATCGGCTTTTACCTGGATATGAAAGCCACCCACTTATACCGATGGGAAATAACTAAGTACCTCAGAGGTCACAGTAAGCCCAAATGTAAATTGCTGTGTATTCAATTTAATGAAAAAGTTCAATAACTTCATAGGCGCAAAGTTTGGGATGAGAGCCATTTGTTAACTTGAATTTCATCTCTCACACTCTCTTTCTGTCTTTCTGTCTGCATATCGTGTCTTTCCGCATCTCTCTCCATCTTTCTTTCTCATTGTCATAACATTGTTATTGGATATCTCAGACCAAACATACTGCAATAAAAGACAAACTGACAAGTTATAATAAATAACATTACCTCGGTAGAAAGTTACAATTAAAAACTGACAATGTGATTATATGCACGATGGGAATTCAATGTCAATGTGCAAAAATGATATGAAAATAGATTATTCCGGCTCTTCGAAATCGCGAATGAAAAAGAAGCAATAAATATCAATTCCTTTTAGAAGAAATTTTGAGTGTTCCCATACCATGAAAATACCCGGCATTTATGCTTTGAAATCTTCAAGTCCTAAGTTCAACTAATTTATTTCATTTTCCTGTTGTTCACAGATTAACATTTTTTTCAGAAATAGATTTTATTAAGAAAAATGTATAAGAAATATATTTCATATACATTTAAAATGACGTCTTTTTTAATGTGTGTTGTTTCATTTTTACAATAACACATTCAATGATTTTATATGTTTTTTTTTTCCAGTGTTTGTTGCATGTTCATTTGTTATTATGTACTAATATTGGTAATGTAAATAGCTGTAAGGATATTTTGTCTGAATGTGATGTAATGATCAATGTTTACCGAATTACACTAAATTTCGATGAGTGACAAGATATTCTATGAGAGTATGTAGTGTTTTGAACCGCAGACATTAACATTCAAAATTAAATACTGTATAACTCTAAGTGTTTCGAGTTAAAATCTTATCAGTTTTGTTGTATGTTTTATTGTTTTTTTTGTGTGTGTTTTTTTATTTATGTGACTATTCCCTTAGGTTTTGGCAGGTTTCATTCGTTACTCCAATGCACGTTCAGCTTTCGCTTTGAGATATTCTGTCTTCTACGACCGTAAATGTGATAGATACACTCAAATCCAAGGCGTTAGTATAGGCAGCTCCGTATGTTCTGTCTTCTTTAATTTTATATGGGACAAGTTGAATACAACATGTTAAAAAAAGTAAAAGCTAACAAACTTTGCGCATGGTCCTTTGACGTTATTTTTATATTAGCAAAAACAATAAAAAAAAAATTAAAAAATCTAATTATAAAACGCTATTTACATTATACAGACTATTGTCCTCATGTCTGTCACCATATTTGTTACACTGTTTCGGCCGTTGAACGCTCCGGCCTTCTTGAGTTGGTTGGAATGTCGGACTGAACCCTTTTTTTCGCTCACTGGGGTAGACTGTTCTAGTTCAACGTGCCATGTTTAATGGGTGTCAGTTATCAGTTATCTTCTAATTCCCCTCTCCAAATTTTCCACTGCCTTACCGAGTATTGAACTTACACTCTTTGGGTCCCGTCACTGGATCTAACTAACGCATTTATCTAATGTGCTATGTGTCCTTGAGCGTACAACGGCCGAAACGTTGTAATAAATATGGCGACAAAGATGATGACAGTAGTCCGAAAAATGTAAATAGTGTGCATAATATCCCACCTCAGAAATATAGACAGATATTAAAAAAAAAAAGTTCTACTAACATCCTAATACGAACGTAATTTTAACAGTAAATCGCAAAACTAGATGCACACGCTGAATTCTAATTATACAGATGTATTCAACTAATCCTTACAATTATAAACCGCAAGAACTCGTGACTTTTCGTTTACATTAGTTAATGCTTATAAAGATATAAAATAAGAATAATAACACAAAAAAAAAAAAAATTCCTAAGTAAAACATAAGTAATCTTTGCTTCTCGAAAAAAAAAAAAACATTTTGCGAACACAAATATATAAAACAAACATGACTCAACAATAATTTTCCAACTACATTATTGATAAACAAATAAGGTTATTCCTACGGAAATTAAACGACGCCAATACTAAAGAAAAAAATGGCAAAAATATTAACACTTTTTTTTTCTTTTTATATGTCCTTTAAGACACAGGCAAACAATTCGCCCTTGCATGGAGTATTGCTGCCATATATGGTCTGGAGCCCCTTCTGTTTGCCTCGGGGTTCTTGATAGGCTCCAGATGCGGATATGCAATATAACTGGCCCTGCTCTGGCATCTCGTCTACAGTCACTTTCTCACGGGCGCGCCGTCGCCTCTCTCTGTCTGTTTTACAAATACTTTCATGGTAATTGCCCCAAGGAGCTGCATTCGCTGGTTCCCAGATTTCATGAGTTAAAGCGCGCTACGAGACTGGCATCCCGCTCTCACCCCTTCACCGTCGAAACTCCTAAATGTAGCCGTCTCTTCTACTCCAATAGCTTCATGTCTCGCACCTCTCGCCTGTGGAACTCTCTTCCCTATTCCAGTTTCCCTGAGAGCTATAATCTCCAGCTATTCAAATGTAATGTCAATCGACATCTCCAGTTACCTTGATCTATCCACTACCCTTCTCCTCATCCTTTCTTCTATCACTCCTATCTGATCTTGCTCCAACTTTTCTGTAACCCCTTGCGTCCTAGTGGCTTCCCACCTTGCTTGGGGTGAAACGCTTAAAAAAAATCATGGCTCTCCACTTCCCTTGTAGATTTCAATAAGTTTCATTCCTCTACCACACCCCTAGAGCATGTTCTGTCATCCACTTGCTTAAACCAGCCAGTTATGTCACGTGCTGATTTCCGTTGTTTTTCTTTCCCTCTACTAGACTAATGAGTATCAGATTCTCCAAGCTCTCCTTTCTCATTATGTGTCCCAGAAACTTCAGCTGTCTCTTCCTGATATTAGTATATGCGTCCTTCTTGTTTGCATCTTCTCCAAAACTTCAGCGTTGCATACACGCAAGGTCCATGATATCCATAGCAGCCTTCTGTAGAACATAATCGCCGTTGCCTCGAGTTTCTTTTTCATATTTGAGTAAACTGTCGAAGATTCGCTGCCGTAAAGGATGACAGGTGTTACATAGCGGCTCAGTACTCTTTTCTTCGCTGCCGTAAAGGACAAAAGATGTTACGTAGCGGCTCAGTACTCTTTTCTTCGCTGCCATAAAGGACAACAAATATTACGTAGCAGCTCAGTACTATTTTCTTCGCTGTTGTAAAGGACGACAGATGTTACGTAGCGGCTTTGTACTCTTTTTCTTCGCTGCTGTAAAGGACGACAGATGTTACGTAGCGGCTCAATACACTTTTCTTCGCTGACGTAATGGACGACAGACATTACGCAGTGGCAGTACTCTTTTCTTCGCTGCCGTAAAGGACAACAGATGTTACGTAGCGACTCAGTACCTTTTTCTTCGCTGCCGTAAAAGACAACAGATGTTACGTAGCGGCTCAGTACCTTTTTCTTCGCTGCCGTAAAGGACGACAGACGTTACGCAGCGGCTCAGTACTCTTTTTTTCGCTGCCGTAAAGGACAACAGATGTTACGGTGCGGTTCAGTACTTTCTATGTTACCTAAGAAATGCCCCTGTCTCGTAATACTCTGCTACGTTTTGGAATGCATCCTTTGCCATCCCAATCTATCTTCAAATCTCAGCGTCGCACCTATCGTCCTACGTCAAAACACATCCCAGATATTTAAAATTAACGCACATGCTTGATTTTAATGTCCCCAGCCTGCAAATCGCATTTCGGGCTCATCCAATTAGTGATGACCATGCATTCTGTCTTGTAGTTTATGCTTAGTCCCTTCTTCTCGCTCTCTTTTGCTATCCTTATGTAGGAGGCTGGGACCTTGTTTATTTTTTATGAAATCTGGAGAATTTGTTTGCCGCGTTTCATGCTTATACTAGTTATAAGCACAAGCAATCGGTAAATTTAAATCTTCAAATTCTTTTGACCAAAAAAAAAAAAAAACAACAAAAAACAGGACACCCAGTTACAAAAAATCTGCACTGAATGCTAAAATAAAAATCCATTAAAAGTAAAATATTATTTAATTTGAAAAGCTTTTAATTAATTTTATGAATGTAATATATCATAGATACTATTTTCTTAACGAAAAAAAAATTCTGATAAATGATAATTTTTTACAAGAATTGTTTCTATCTTTTAAAATTTCACTTAAAATAATTTTAAACATTTACATATTTTAAGTTATGTATAACTTTGTAGCGTCAAGTGCTATTCTTATTAAATTAAAATTATATTTACTACTCATAAATTGAAAAGCTAACTACAGTCTAGCGACATACGGTATTTAAAAAAAAAACAATTATTTTTGTGTGTATTTTGCTTATTGAAAAATGTACATTTGCACGTATTGTGCCTATTGAAAATTTTAAATGTAATATCTGCTTGCAATTAAAACGAAAATAAAAGTTTCATGAAAGATTTTAAATCAAAAAAAAATTGAACGTTAGGATTCGCTTTTTTTCGGTGGTACCTGTATATATCACATTCTAATAGATTGATATCATCATAGATAGATATTTTGTACTGGAACAGACTGATGTAGATAATATCAGTGAGTGAGAGAGAGAGAGAGAGAGAGAGAGAACATTGAATGAAGGTATGTAGTTGTAGACGAATGTGACAGAAGAGTGTGAGACAGGAGTCTGTGCATAACAAAGTTTTCGGTTAATGTTCTCATTTACTTCTAAATAGACCTTGACTGGAAAGAGAAAAATCTGATTGGATTTGACAGGCATGTAGACAGTAAAACACAAAGAACCGGATGAATAAGACTACGAAAATAGCGACTTCGGTTCAGGGTGAAAAAAAAATAACAAAAATAAATGGAAATAGATTACCATCATCCCACACCTTCATTCTTTCGAAGACACAAACGTTCCTGGTAGGAATTCGTATTGTTATTCAACGTTAATAAATTTATTAATATCCGGTCAATAGAAATAATGAAAAAAAAAATATGTCTCCGGCCATGAGCAATATGCTGCTATTCAAAAAAATGCAGACCAATGTATAATTATTTGGAGGGTCAGAATGGAAGAAACTGGGCGTCTTTCCTAACCTGTAATGAACTTCCTCCATATCTTTATTCTTTGCTGCAAGTCGACGTTTATATGAGTTGTCACACAGGATTTAGAATATTCCTTACAGCTCTGTCTTTCTTCATTCATATTTATCCTTATTAATGTTGTTTATTTCTTTTGATTTGCTGTTTGATACAATCATTTGCTAAGACTTTCACTTGAAACCCAAGGTAGGTGCTGTTTTTTTTTTTCTTATGAAGTTATTGAAAGAATTTCGCAAGCTATTTGAGCAGTACTCATTAACAAAATCTTTTGTGTCCAATATAGTAATAAGTTCGGATAGCATCCCTATATGTGTCACTTATAAATTATAACTTTTTTTTCATTTTCTTTTAGTTGTTAAATAATGATTGAGACGGACCATAATTTGGAATCATCTGCTGACGGTGTCCATTTTCATTATTTGGAGGAACAATGCCAGTAGCATATTTCTGGACTCCAAGCAAGTTTCGCCCTTGAGGTCGCGACCAATGGTCAATCGCCTAACGGCCTATACTCGATGAGGTTTTTGTTGGTTCTATTAATAATTTTAAGGTTTCCTTTTTATGCTTTCTCGCAAGAAATGTTTCGTTCGTAATAATACAAATTGTAATGTATAATTTAACACATAATATAAAATTACAAATAATAATAAAACTAGTAATACTGATGCAGCTGCTCATTTGTTGATATTATGACCTACAATTTACATTTCATCATTTAAAGAAATGTTAATTATAATTGAAGCAATGATAAATTGTATATAATAATCAGAAAATATTAATATTAAAGTTTTTAATGTGTTGCGACTAAAAAAATCAGAGTGCGATGAGTAAATTGTCGTCATATTATTTTATTAATTTCGTGTATCCACACTATTTACATTAGTCGGGCTAAGGTCCTCATATTTGTCGGCATATTTATTACAATGTTTCGGTCGTTGTACGCTCCGGCCTTCTTCAGGTGGTTGGAATATCGAGCTGATCACTTTATTTCGCTCACTTGAGTAGACTGTTCTAGTTCCACGTACCATGTTTAATGAATGTTAGTATATCAGTTGATTCCCCTCTTCAAGTTCTCCACCGCCTTAACCAAGTAATAAACTCACACTCTTTGGGTCCTGTCACTGGATCTAGCTAACGCCTTTATACACTGTGCCACGTGTCTTTGAGGACATCTGTGTATGTAATTCTGAGTATTATAACTTGGAGAACTTGGAGAGGGGAATTAACAGGAGATAACTGATAACAGACATCCGTTTGACATGGCACGTGGAACTACAACAGTGTGGCCCACTGAGCGAAATAAAAGGTTCAGTTCGACATCCCAACCACCTCCAGAACGTACAACGGCCGAAACATTGTAATAAATATAGCGACAAAGATGAGGACAATAGTCTGAATCATGTAAATAGTATACATAATACCTCATCTCAGAAATATAGACAGATCGTTTATCCACATTGTCTGTTTTTGATTTTGTCAACTCTACAATATACTAAGGACAATTGTGCACCGTCTATGAGAAAAAGAGCAGCAGGAAGCAATACAATCCACCAAAACTTTGAAAAAGGCAATGCTTTATCACATGACATTACCACCGGAAGCCACAATACAAATATTTCAGTGTCAATCGGAGGGCAGTGCAGAGGATTCGGAATGATTTGGATAATATATCCAGTCAACATCATGGTGATTGGAGTGATCACTGGTGATAGCGACGTTATATCTCCCTTCATTTTCGCAAAAGGCCTCAGTCTCAACACGGAGACCTACATCAATATGGTGGCTGCTGGAAGACTCAGTGTTTGGTATCTGGACTCTGCATCATGCCACTCAAACAGGATAACCCAGTCATGACAGAAAATTTCTGCAACTACATTTACCTCTAGGCACCTAAAACTCCAGACTGCAACCCCACTGATTATTATGTGTGAGGGGCAGTTGAGCGAGAGACCAACAAAACTTGTAACACCAACGATCACCTGAAGGCAAGGATTTTGTCTGCTTTCACTAGCTTAAACAAGGATACAGGCCAGAAGCGTTACCGGAAATTCCGGCGTCATCTGGAAGCCGTGGTTGACGGTTTTATTGAATGAATTTATTCTTTGGTATATTCACGATATTTTTGTGTAATTTTGGTAAATCAGTCAGTAAATTAACAGGAGATAAACGATAACTGACATCCATTTGATATAGCACTTGGAACTAGAACTGTATACCCCAGTGAGCAAAATAAAGGGTTCAGTTCAACATTCCAATCACCTGAAGAAGGCCGGAGCGTACAACGGCTGAAATATTGTAATAATTATGGCGACAAAGACGAGGACAATAGTCCGAATAATGTAAATAGTATACATAATACCTCATCTCAGAAATATAGACAGATCGTTTATCCATATTGTGTGTTTTTGAATTCCTGGGTATTATACCTTAGAGAACTTGGAGAGAGGAATTAACAGAAAATAACTGATAACTGACATCCATTAAAACATGGCACGTGGAACTAGAACAGTCTACCCCAATGAGCGAAATAAAGGGTTCAGTTCGACATTCCAACCACCTGAACAGGGCCGGTGCGTACAACGGCAGAAACGTTGTAATAAATATGGTGACAAAGATGAGGACAATAGTCCGAATAATGTAAATAGTTTAATCCTCCTCTTAGTTATTATAAAAACGTTTCGTTTGTTGTACCTCGTGGCCTTCTTCAGGTACCTGAGGGCTCTGGTGACCTTTTGAGAATTTCAAAGTGAATAGTTTGTTTTTTTTTGTTTTTTTTTTTTGTTTTTTTTTGTTATCTTCTCTCTCTCTCTCTCTCTGTTGGTAGGACTATTTCGTCATTTTCTTATTTAGCAATGTTAGAATATTTTTAAAAGCTATGTTTCTAGTGAGTAGGATCTCAATTTCAAATTCCAGTGGTTGAACACACGATTATTAAGAAACCAGTTTCAGAAACCAACGAGATATTCCGTTACGCTATTGCCTGAGTATTCAGTTTTAAGCTCCCTGAATGTCAACCGGATCCAATGACGCCTGAAGTAAGACCGAGAGTGCCACAACCGAAACATCTTGAGAAGCCAAAAATAAATGAGGATATTAGACCGAATTTAAATAATATAAATGATGGAGACTATGAATCCTTGTAATTATGATAGAAGGTTTTGCGCAAGTAGAATTAAGAATTTTTAAAGTGGCTTACATTTTTTTTTTAATTATGTTCGTTTAAAACAATGTTAACATATACCGAAAGCTCTTATCGAAGCAATAGTTTTGTTTTAATTATTTGACCGATAGATTTCTTCATAACATAATATATGATTGTCAGCAAAATGGTGAGCCCAAAAATTAAATTACTTATTGTGGAAACTAAAATGAAACAAGTACAAAAAAATTAAACATACTGGAAATGTTCCCATAGCGGACGGAAAGTTCATCACTGTGATTCAAAGACGTGTATGGATGGCCAAAGTTACATTCCAAAATCTATGCAGAGTATTAAATGACAGAAAAATCTTTGTTAGAAACGAGGAAAAGTGTATTGAAGTGTTAAAGGATATGTCTTCACATATGGCAGCGTATGCTGGACAATCTTTTCAACAGGAGGTGGATACATGTGACAAAAGAAATCTGGAAGGAAGGCTTGGCAAATCTGATACTCACAGGATATATTGAGGGGAAAAAGGAAGATAGGAAAATATCACGTAACATACATGAAGGGTTTGAGTAAATTGATGATAGAACAGTGTTTGGGAGAAA
This sequence comes from Acanthosepion lycidas, assembly GCA_963932145.1. Taxonomy (NCBI): domain Eukaryota; kingdom Metazoa; phylum Mollusca; class Cephalopoda; order Sepiida; family Sepiidae; genus Acanthosepion; species Acanthosepion lycidas. Next base: position 135,169,691 of record OZ010573.1, on the reverse strand, counting down.
TAACATTAAGACAATACTTATTACGAGCTACAGGGGGCAGAAAGACGTGGAGAGACATGGTTACTGATTAGCTAATTTAAGTCGGTGAATTCAATCATCACTTCTTATCGATTTTTCAGACTATTAGTCAGTAGGTATTTTTCCAACCGTCTTAAATAGAAATTAAGATAACATAACTCTATAGAAATCTTAAGAAAAGCACGAGAAAAATGAATATACAAAAATCTTACAACGACAATTTTGATAATATTGTTTATAGTAAATTTATCACTGCCAATTACAGCTAAACTTGTCCGGTTTGCACATTTTCTCTTTCTTATGTTCTCGCTCGGAATCAGCTGACAGAATACGGACCGTTCTGTGTGCCTGCTTTCACCTGAAATTGAAGCGATAACAACCAATTGTCCTTTCCTCAGCAGCGTCATTTCGCTTGTTGCCTTTGATATTGTTTCAATCACATATTTTCTTATCTACTTTTTACCTTCTCTCTGCTTAATTAAGACGTAGTGAAAGTTGAAAAGATGGCTTATTGGACAACACGCCTGAAAGAAACGTGAAGCCCGGCCAGATACAAAAGCAATACCGTTGGTATTAAGAAGAGTAAATAAAAAAAAATAGAATCTTTTTCGCAAGGGCGGCGATACTGCTAATGTCGGTAAAGCTCCTAGCACTAATCTGTTTGTGTTGATTATGGTAATTATGATTATAAGAATATAACAATGGATTTATGAAAGATAATAGAATATATATTATATAATTTTAGATAGCAAATGAAAGTGCCAGGGGTAGAGAACTAATATAAAATCCTACAAAAATATACCCCGGCATAATTTCGCCTCTGTCAGATTAACCTCCAGAACATGATTGTGTCTAGCCAATTCCCACATCTGTGTATAAAATAGTTTTGTCTATTAGCAATATGCAATGGTGCAAAAATAATGCCGTTTTCTCCCATAGTAACATATGTGAGAAAACGACATTATATTTGCATCAACCTAATATATCCACCGAGACACGTTTATACACTCTTCTATAATTAGTGTCAAATAATTAGAAAACATAAACTGTTACTATTCTACACAGTATTCAAGCGTACTTGTCAAAATAATTTGTTAGGAATAATTAACTACACTGTTGACAATTGTTCTCATCTTTCTATGTCTACTGCCCCACGGAAAAATGAATCTACTGCATTAAAGCGTTAATTCATGTCTTTGATGTAGTAATTGTGAGTTCAGTCCTTGGGACAGGCAGTGTGTAGTTGGTTTCCTTTTATTTTACGGTATATCAACCTCAATGGGTTACTTAATGCCGACAAGATTTTTATTGATGGTAATACTTTAAAAAAAAAATAATGTATTCCTGGTAATTTTTATTTTCTTCAAAAATGTATTGCTGGTAATATTTTTTTCTAGAAAAATTTATTGCTGTTATTAAAACCGATTTTTACATTTTACAGAGTTTAAGCACCAGACTTTAACAGATGCTACCACCCCGGGCCCAGGGTTGATATGGGGACACCAGAAATTACCAGTTGGTTCCATGATCCTCAAAATCTCCTGATCAGAGGCCTTGCTGTTGAATGCAGTTTATCACCTTACCCAGGGCGCGCGTGTAGTTTATCACCTTACCCAGGATGTGTGTGTAGTTGGACTCAATGGAAAATAAAGAAAATATACCTAATCGAGTTATCTCCCTGCGGAACGAGAAATATCTACACCCATGGATATAATAAAGGTTTCAGTAGGAAATTCACTGAAGGTTAATCGATGAAGGTGTGAAACGCCGCATCGTAACATCAGCAACAAATACTGTGACAATAGGCTGCATGTAAAATGTTAATGCAAATTTTGCCTGGATAACGTTTGTATATCCTTTTATTTTTTTTAACTTAAATATTTCACTCAGTTTTTAAAATGTAATTTATTCAAAGAACATATCCTTATTTTGAACAGATATTAAACCATCAGGATTTTATTTCTGTTAAAATTTCATGGGAGTGAATTATTTGATTTTAGCTCTTTTTCAAACTAATGCTTTTTCTTCACATTCACACAACTTAAAGTAAATAGTTTAATATTTGCTATGACGTCAGCTTGATGTCTCTTGAGTTTTCTTGTTAAACTTTGGAGCAGATCATATAACAAACAGGCAGATTCCAAACTTAAGGATTTTAATCATTGTAATAAATGTAATAAGACTTCCGAGGAATAATCCATCGGAATATAAATCTGAAATCAATGAGAAAAACTGAGAGGATTAATTGAGAATTGAGGAAGACTTGTGGCTAGTGTCCGCCAACGAAAGCTGCCAAATGTGACTAGTGTGAAATTTCAACAAGTAAATAATTTTAGAAAAACAATTTCAAGATTATTAAAAATAGTCGAGTTACATATGATATAATTCAGAATTTTACAAACAGGTTGGAATTGTGTATACAGGCGGACGTTATGATCCAGAAGCAAAGGCAAAGGAAATAAAACAAAGTCTGGAAATCAGTAGGACTGTGAAATTTCGACATATCCCAATACCCAGTCGAGAAAACAAAATGGAAACTTACCAAACAAAGTAATATTATCTTTATGTTGAATTTCTGACAGTCTACAGGGAGATAATAGCAATTAATGAAGTTTGATAGATATCTGGAAATTGCCAAAGAACATTGCAGAATATGAAAGTAGAATTATAATCGGAAAAACTGGAATAGATACAGTAATATGAGATTGATTAAAGACTTGTGGTAAGGAGTTGGTCTTCGATTCATTAGTTACCATTACTTGTTTAGACACATGAGAACACGTGTGGATTCAGTGAATGTAAAATGTGTTTAAAAGTTTCAGATTAAGAACTTTCGACATACATATGATAATTATCAAATCTAGATAAAACCGTAATGCCTTTAAGGGTATAAATATTTTAAACTCGACATTCGTATTTATTTATTTTTTTCCATAATGATGAAGTGCGGTGTCAACAATAAAAGGGGTTAAATGCATCAATATACTTAAATTATGAGTTCCCATAATGAAGAGGAGTTTTGGGGTTTATGATAGATGCTTCAAGAAAATAGAAATTATTATTTCAATGTCCAAACCTTCGATTATTGATTCGTTTCAAGTGAATCGAATACATACACACACACACACACGCACGCACGCATATATATATATATATATATATATATATATATATATATATATATATATATATATATATATATATATATTAATTCGAAACCTAAACTTTAAGTATAAAAGATTACCCATATACAAATAATTACAAATTACATTCATAAATTAGATTCAAACAGATAAAGATTTTACCGTAACTGTTTTTCTTTTACAATATTAAAAAAGTACGATTGGTCGGATGAACAAACTGTTATAATTTTTTTTTTTTTTAAATATTTTATCTATAAATGTGTTAATAAATATAGTATTTAAGTTATATTAAAGACCTAAACTGTTTGTAAAAAAAAAAAAAATATTTAAATTACTAGCAAGCATCATAGTAATTACTTCCGTTTTTTTTTTAGACATCTAAATTACTATGAAACATTAAAATCTATTCTTTACAGAAATTGCTAAAACCCAGTTAGAGCCTCTTTCTCTTTACTTCCCTTTCCCTCTTCTTTCTTCTTCTTTTTGCTTTTTTCTTTTCTCCCTTCTCCCCTCCCGTTTCAATATATCACTTCCGTTAAATTAACCTTCTAAATAGGTCAAGGTCTGGTCACTCCTCCTCCCATAATACTAAGTATGATTGAGAGAGATATGAAATTAATCCTTCCAAAATCTCTACCATGTCTCTTTAACTACTCGTTTCTCTGTTAAATTACAAACACTTTTAAAAGGGCTCTGGTGAAATAAATTATTATAATGGCGCCTTAAAGGGGTCTGTTTTTTCTTTAAAATATTAACTCTGGATTTACATTGAGGTCTCAGGAATTCCTCCTCCTTGGGATTACCCATACGGATTACCAAGTTCTTCATAACATAATTATTAGGTTGGTCCAAAAATAATGACGTTTTTAACGTTACAAAAATACGTAAAAAATTTTTTGCACCAACCTAATATATATATATATACTTGTATGGATATGAGTTTCAAGCTTTTGCGCTAATCAGAGAAAAAGATTTTTTTTTTTTAAATTGGATCTATTTATGCTTGTTTCTGTTTGACGGTTGGATGGTGTATATATATATATATATATATATATATATATATATATATATATATATATATATATATATATATATATATAATTCACAATACTATCTTAAATAACAACAAAAAAGACCATCGCAAGTTTTGACCAAAATTCATATTAAAATATAATAAAAGAAAGTAAAACTACAGACAAATGTTCATTTTCTACATTCATTCTGTAGTTCACTGCTACCAGCAAGCGGAATTTATTTTCTCCTGATGATGGTCATGTTGGCTGGAACTAGTCGAGGAATCTAAATGAAATAATAATAAACACGAAAGAGTATTAATATACAACCCAGTGTGTCTGAAGATTTTCATTATTTAATATTTTTATTGTTCAATATATATATATATATATATATATATATATATATATATATATATATATATATATATATATATATATATATATATATATATATATGACACATGTTTTAGACAAATACTTTATTTCAACTCATTTTAGCCGCCGGGTTTCGTCCTCTGAGTGACTTTATCAAGGTACATTGATAAATTCCTTCAGAGAACGAAACGAATCGGCTAGGGTGAGTTAGCCTTTTGCCTTTATTAATATTTTCCTTCACTATCTGAGAATTTCCCACACACACAATCACACACACACACACATATATATAGGGGAAGTAGAGTTGCTTTTACTGGGCAGTAATGTTCATATAAACTTGTTTGTTAAGGACAACGAAAGTTCTTTCTTAAAGAATTTTTTATTTATTTTTCAATATTTTGGACATTAACTTGGCCTACGTCATATGTTTTATTATCTGTCGTGTCCCTTCAAAACTTGGATAATAATAGATTCTCATCATTTTCTAATAAGTAAGATTTGTCTTTATGCTCTTCCTCTTAATCCCAGGTCTGCTAACCATTTTCACGAGATTCTTATAGATTTTTTGCTACCTGCCTTCTGTATTAAGTATGTCCTTTGATTGTCAATTTCTCTTAACCCACTTTCTTTCTTGTGTGCTCTAGAAATTTTAATTGTCTCTTTTCGCTTCTATGTAGAAGTCACTGTTCTTGTTTTTATTTTCCTTGTCTCTTCTTACTTATCCACATATTCAGTCCATGTTATTCTCCTTATCCTTCTGAAGAACCACATTCATGTTGTCTCAAGTTTTTTTGAAAACTGTGAAGAGATTTTTAAGCCTTCACTGCCGTATTTATAGACTAATATCATATGACAGTTCAATATTGTTTTCTTTCTTCCTAACGAAATTTTCCCGTTTCTTAATATTCTGCTTAGTTTTGGAAAGCATAATTCTCTATTGCAATGCACTTTCCGATTTCAATGTCACATATTCTGTCCTTTTTTATGCACTTTTTACATATTTAAACTGTCGTATCTGCTTCATATATGTGTTTCCAATTCATATTTCAATATCTAATCTATTCTCAAGCATTTCCATGAATAAGCACCGGTTCCTGTTCTGTTTTCATGGATTTGATTGTGATGTTAGATTTCATCGATATTATTTTATTATTATGTTGCTATCTTTAATTCTATTGGCTCTTTGAGATGATGGAGTATCAAACTTGTAAGTGTTTAATTTATTCCAATTTCAAAACGAATATATTTCAGTTCACTCAGAGCACAAGTAATCACTGCGAAGCGTCATGAAAGATTAATCCACATTTGATAAAAGAAAAGCAATTATATCACAGTATAGATTTGTAATATTGGAAGTTTTTCGATTCATAAATTCCGAATGACAATTTCATTGTTCTGTTGTTTCTTTTAAGCAATATAATTCTATCCTAAACCAATGGCGAAAACAATTTTCTTATTTTATGGATGAACAATGTTTATATGTGTACATGTTCCATTTGAAACCGGAGTAAACGAAAAAATAGTCTTTGATATTATTCATCATCAAAGAAAACGAAAAGTGAATTGCAATTTGTAATCAGCATAATCGATTTGCTGGGTTAAGGATAAATGAATAATCCAAAGAGAACTAAAAGAATTTAAATACGATTAGTACAAATGTTTCCTGATTAATTTCAAGAAGGATGTTTGAAGAATTTTCTTTAAAAATCTCATGTAGCTTGCTTACGCTTCAGGAAATCTTTTTCAGAAAGCAAATCTTAAACTCTCATTCTGTCTGTCTGTCTCTATCTATCTATATCTATCTATCTATCTATCTATATATATATATATATATATATATATATATATATATATATATAGACATCTATATAGATGTATATTATAAATATACGCAAATAGCGAGAATAAAACCGTCAAGTATAAAATAAAATGAGGGCTCAATGCCAAAAGCGACAGAGCCTAAATATGATATAATAATAACAAATACGCTACTCAGAGGTTCATGCAATGATAATCATCCGACTAAACTCTATCTATCTATCTATCTATCTATCTATCTATCTATCTATATATATATATATATATATATATATATATATATATGAAGGAATATAGTCATTAGGTGTGCTATATATATTATTCTAAGTGTTTTATTGTGCACTTTTAACACACACACACACACACACATATATATATATGTGTGTGTGTGTGTGTGTGTGTGTGATAAAAGTGAACAGAGTGAGAGAGAGTGGAAGAGAGAGATACTTAGATATATCACCTTATTTACATATCAGCTGTAACAGTAAAATTGTCCAAATCGTATCTCACCATAATTATCCAAACCAGTATATTTCTTAATATCTAAAAGGCTACTGAACTAAATGAGTTTCTTTTTACCAGATTTTTAGATAAGCTCTTTAGCAAACTTGACAACATTTGTTGTAAGAATCACTGATAAAACCTTTGAGTTATTCACCTTTGGCGAGAAAAGGTTAAAAAAGTTTTGTATCAACCCCACCACTGTTGTCCCTGAGCAATTGTAAAAGGGAACATACCATTCAAGCCTGCAGTTATGGCACCAGTATTCATACTCAGTCTTCCAACTTCAAAGTCCATTCAAGAACCATCAAGAACAGTGAATAATTTTTAAAGAGAGGAAACGGTAGAGTCGAAAACTGAATCAAGAGGTCACATCAGGAAGAGGGATCATCATTTCAACTTAGAGCTAAAGAGATCTATTAGAAAAGAAGACGCTTGGCACGTGAGAGGAGTTTCAGCTATGACAGTTTAAATAACACTGAAAATGACATGAAAATTAAATCGTTCAGGAAATGTGTGAGGTAACTTGTTACACCAGGATAGAAAGTTAGAATTTTAGAGAGGGCGAATATCATCTTGAATAAGTTGGACCATGATCCAAGAATATATATATATATATATATATATATATATATATATATATATATATAGTTGAACTTTATTTCAATGATTCATGAACTTTCTATTCATAGCTATGTTTAATTAATTAAGAACATGTCATTTTCGATTATGATTGGTTTCTGTTAAGGTTAGAGAGTAATTATAGATTCTTACTGCTCGCATAGAGTGCAATCGTGTTATAAAAAAACTCGAAGAATTCCAGTAAGATATCTTTAATCATATCTAAGTTACAACGATTCAGAGCTTTATGTAACTATTGGTCAATTTTTCTCTCTACACGATTTGGACACTTTTGCTGTTTCATCCGGTAGCGCGCGAGTATACAAAGGTTAGCGGATCGGATAGAGAAATCGGTGAACTTTATGCTTAAATGAATTCTCATCCAGGTTGTCCCACAAGTGCTTATCATACGCGTAGCTTGAATACCTGTTCACCTGTTAGTGGCAACTACCGACATCAAGTAAATGGATCATGTATTGTTGGTATACATACGGCGTCTACTGGGAATCTCTCGTGAGAAAGAAAGAAAGAAAGTAGAGACTAGAAAGGAAAACATGGTTATTATATGATAGATATATATTTACTCAGTT
>OZ010573.1:135146609-135159109 GCA_963932145.1 Acanthosepion lycidas | reverse complement strand
CATTATTACGTCATTATTTTTGCACCAACGTAATACAAGTCTAATAACATAATATCTCCTAAATTAAAAAGGAAAAACAAACAAAAAAAAACAAACTAGTAAATAAGATACATATGTATATTATTGACGCTCGTCGTTCAAATGACATGTACAGAGATAGTAACGCAACTATCTCAGCTACGAAGACAATCCCTAATTCAGTTATTTATTTAGGTTGGTTTAATTACGCGCAGAAAGTCTGAAACTGTCTGTATTGCGCTTATTACCAACGTCAGTGTAAAGCAAACTTAAATTGATATCGAATGTTTTCCAGGAAGTTCGAATGTTTTCCAGGAAGTACTTGAATTTATGTCCTCTACAAGCAGACACTATGTGATATTTTTTTATGCAAAGAAAGAAAGCAAAATAGACTTTATAATGTAGTGCGAGAAATCATTGCACGATTTTAATGGTCTACTCACGCACAGAATAAAGAAATAAGCTCATCTTCCCAGATGCAGTAAATTGCAGTCAATATTTTACATGAGGATACGAACGCGCACAAAAATATTATTACACTAGATCTTTTATGTTATATATTATTATGTACTATTATACGCATTATTTCTTGCATTCTTTCCTTATCTCTCATTCTCAACCCCTCTCTTCCCCTCTCCCACTCTCCCTCTCTCTCTCTCTCTCTCTCTCTATATATATATATATATATATATATATATATATATATATATATATATATATTAAGCATATCACCCCAAGCAAGGCGGGCGTATCACTGGCACGCAAGGGGTTGCAGAGAGTCAGAGCAAGAGTAAAGAGGCGTGTTTCAGGAAAGGATATCGAGAAGGACGAGCATCAATAACAAGGCATCAGAAAAAATCGACTGACATTACATTTGATTATTTGAAAATATCAGAGAAGCAAGTAAGAGGAAGCGAGTTCCACTGTCTGGAAGTGCATATATATTTGTAGAAAAGACAGAGGGTAACTACACCACGTTTGTGAGAAAGTGACTGTAGACGAGATGCCAGATATTGATTAATTGATTTGTTTGCAAGGTTTATCAACATCTGGCAGCTTATTTAACGACAGGAGATATTTTCGGGGTGAAATAATGTTTTTTAATTGATTTCATCACAGGCAGAGCAGTAATGCCACTAAGACAAAAGGGGTTATTGCGAGTGGAAATCTTAGAAAAAAGCTTGCCAAGGAGCAAAATCAAAGGAACAGTAATCAATAGGACAATAGATAGCGATTGACATTGCATTCTATTTTTTATCAGATTAAAACTGGCTGCATAGCGCAGAGACTGAATGAAGTTCCATAATAGATAAGTGCGAAAAAAAAAAACTGTTAGAATAGATCTGACGATGGCATTTAGCCAATTCAAATGCAAATGGATGTGACCTAGTCACCATTCTAGTATTGCTCTTAAAAGTAAAGACTCAAGGCACCATAGCGAATAACAATTACCATGAACCTTTACTTTGAGTGCGCTTAGAATTTTGACGTTGCTTAACATCGGTGATTGTAGGAGAACCTGTGTTTCAACATATTTCGGCCGAAAACACACACACACACACACGCACACAGGCGCGCACACACACACGCACGTACACACAGATATATATATGATTAAAACAAATATGAAATTTGTCACTTAACTGATGTTATTGTCAGAATCTCGTGTTTTATAGGCGGAGCACACAGCAATCATTCCACCCATTTGTCAGATGATAGCAGTAATTAGCTGTTTATTTTCTTGTTTTTTTATCACTGCCAAGTAGCGAAATGTTATTTTCCAGACCTCTCCACACCATGTTGAAAAAAATAGCAGTCATTATATATATATATATATATATATTTAAGTAATTCATCTAGTCTGGAAGAAGCCTCAACAGGATTCAGAAAGCACTGGACAGCCGATTCGTCCTTTTTATGGTACTCATCAGCAGTGCGCATCCAATAGCAAAAATGGATCCCGGCCAGTTACATTGAGAGGCAAACGTCATACCAACTGTACTAACAGGCCTCGGTGACGGAAAGGTAGCGAACTAGACTTGATATTGCGCGGCTCATTCACAAATTCCGTGGTGGAACGAATCCAAGTTTACTTTACCCATAGGACTGTGCCCCCTAGAGCCACGACTACTATCTCTAAGCCGCTTCATCCAGAGCATTAGGAACCGGTTCAAGCAAGGATATACACATGATAGAAATTAAGGAGGATTTGAGAAAATTAAGTAATTCATCGAGATTAGAAGAAACCTCAACAGAATGCAGAAAGCACTGTCCGAGTTTCAATTTTCGGTAGTGGATGCGCACTGCTGATGAGTCCCAAATATAGGACGAATCGGCCGTCCAGTGCTTTCTGCATTCTGTTGAGGTTTCTATCTGACTCGATGAATTACTTAATTGTATCAAATCCTCCTTAATTTCTATCATATATAAATTTCTAATATATATATATATATATATATATTATTCAGCGATCATCCCGTATTTGATTTGTTATCTATGTCATTTTTTTTAATTTTCTTAAACAGACAAATTTCCTATTTGTAACGGGTCTTCTCAATTTACGCCGGTTGTTATTAATTCACTGTGTAAGAAAAAAAGTTCCAAGATATGGGAGTGTCTTGATCGCAGGGAAATCTACAGTAAATTTGCGCCTGCGCTCTTACAACATTTTACAATTCCTGGAAGAATATCTATTATCCCAGAGTCAGGTATCTACTAACAAAAGAGATGGAAAGAAAAAATCAAAAAAATCTTAATGAAATCGGCCAGATTAAAGAACTATAAAGAAAGTTAGTAACATTCCTGGTTCACTTTTATATCTATATTTACAAATGATCTATCTCTGATATTAAACACTTTATCCCGTGAATATAGCACACTTTAAAACTATATATATATATATATATATATATATATATATATATATATATATATATATATATATATATATACACAAATTTCTAGCCGTAAAGTCGCGGTCCAAAATTCATCTCTCGTGATGTGTGACCCAGTTCCGTTTTAGTAACCCCGGTATAGACCATCGTTGGTTACTGTTTAGATTAGTGTCTGCTGTTTGATGTTTCTTCTGTTTTTCCTTTTTTTTTTCCAGTTTTAGGACAGGCTTGATTTCTATTGTTAGTAAATTTTATTCTATATTATATTTTGTTGGGAAGGGGCAGTATTTTGGTCACCTGGCAGGCATTTTGTTGGCTGCACCAACATTTTGATTTTTGTGTATATATTGGGGTTATGACTTTTTGTAACCTCATGTTTCGGTGTCATAAATCGATGAACTTTTGTTGAAATGTAATGAAAATGGCAGTAATTTGTTTTAGTTCTTGAAAATGGTCTCCCCCAAACCGAAAATTCGATTTTACCCTATACGTAATGAAGGTAAACAATGAAACTATTTCAGAATCATTATTTTTCAATTTGCTAATGAAGTAATTCGAGAGTAATTATGTATTTTAACTCTTTTATCAGTTTATAGACATAGCGGGAAATACAAGCATACAAATAAACAAAAACTGTAAACTTGCAAATGGTTTAGTATTCAATTTACTAATGTTGTAATTCGATAGTTCTTATGTATTTTTTTAACTTTTTTAACGGTTGATACCTATAGCATAACGTACAATTTTAAAAATAAAATGTGTTCTACAATATTCCATAAACTTCTAGAAAGCCTCATAAAGTTCTAGAAGGCTCCAGAAATTCATACTGCTATACTGTCCCCCCATCCTTGATTAATGCGCATTTGATTAATGAGTATTCGATTAGTTGGCTAAACATTTATATACCAAAATTCGATTAGTGCATACATAATACGCGATTAGTGCTATAAATCAAACTTCTGTTAAAGAGTATTCATTTTAAACAGTTTAACAAAAGTCCATTTACGATACAAGAAATCAATTATTTTGCAAAAGACATAAATTTTACACACACGGAAACAAACACACACACACCCTCTCACACACACACACACACATATATATATATATATGCATTTATATATATATATATATATATATATATATATATATATATATATATATATATATATATATAAAGAAATATAGTCTTAAGGTGTGCTATATTTATGGAATAAAGTGCTCAATATCAGAGATAGAGCGTGTGTAAATATACAAACAGACCGTCGCCTCTAAGTGTTGACTTCTATGTTCACTTTTATTTATATATATATATATATATATATATATATATATATATATATATATATAAATAATGCAGGATGTGTGTGTGTGTGTGTGTGTGTAGCGAATGCACGGCCGCAATTTTCGACGGATTTGCACCAAAATTTACATGCTAAATGAGTTGATTTTCTTGATGTTGCATTAGATCTTGTTAATGACGTATTCCAACTCTATATGAAAAATAATGCTAACCCAATGTATATATTCACACTAATTGTAAATATCGTCCTTCTGTAAGCAAACATATACCCCCATCTATAGAACAGGTCTAGCAAGAACTCATCTGACAGAGATGTATTTGAAAAATACCGCGGTGTTTTTGATACTGCTTTTAAAATAGTGGTTACATGTACGCTAAAATCAAGTAAAGAAAATATGAAAATATTGATCTACGGAAAGGAAATAGGAATAGGAAAATCATTTTCCATTTAAACAATTAGTACTACGTTAGGTCAGAATTTCCTACATTTAATTGACAAAAATTTTCCAAAACGTAACCCTCTTGTTAAGATATTTAACTGAAAGAAACTTAAACCATGTTATAGCTGCACCAATAACAATGAGAGTATTATAACAAAATGGAATTTTTTTTAAAATCTAGAACATATAGATCTTTAAATGAACACTGTTTTATATGCTTGCATGAAAAATTAGAAATTTTCAGATTTTCTTGTAAAAATTCCTTATTTAACCAAAAATGTGAATTGAATGTAAATTATAGGTATAACCTATGTTTACCTTGAAATAAGTTTAAAATTTGAATCTGATAATTTTCTTTTTTGAAGTAATAATCAGTAGATTAAATATTGGGCACATTATATGGCATACTATTCTGTTTGGATGATTCCTTTTGATTTAATATTGCTTTCTATTGATGTTTCGTTCGTATTATTAACGTCTTATACGGATGGACAGGTGTCTACATGGTATTATTAACATCTTACATAATCAGTTGGTATTATTAAGATCTTTTATGGATGCTCTTTATTTAAGGGTTGCATATTCATTTACCAAAATAGTTCTGTATTTTTGATCCGTGTTTTCGAACGGTTACATTATTTGTCAGTCTTCAAATGAACAAGCATATAACTAGTTAGATTTATGTTAAATTAACTTCCCACCTCTTTCGTCGTTTACTTCTTAGGTAAGTTGAACGTCAGACTGCGATACAACATACGAAATAATGTAGTAAGCTTTATCTGCCCATAAGGAAATGTTCTAGGTTTTATATGTAGAGAACTTCTTGTCATGACCTATATTTAAAAAAAAAAATCGGGTGAATTTGAATTCAGCGTAGACCACATTAGATGGTTAATTTAAAATATTCTACTTTAAAATTAAATTAATATTTTACTCGACAATAGAGACACATTTACCGTGTTGAAACATAATTGTCATTATGCAACGGTTTTTAACATATTCTAATATCTTAAAATTAATAATATTTAGCTCAACATTGTATTGAGCCTTCTTTGAAATTAAATGTTACGCACAGGGGAATTACATTTCTCCTCGTTTAACTAGACATACACATACACACACACACCCACACACGGGTGTGTCTGTGTGAGTGTGCGCGTGTGTGTATGTATCGGTTTTGAGTATATAGTCTATCTGATGATATTTAATTTATTTTCCCTTAAGTTTATTGTTATTAAATATCTTCTATTGCGTTTGACCAAAGTTCTGATTTTTAAAATGCTACTTTAAATAAAAACAATTTAGTAAAAACGAAAATGTATAGAAAGTGATTTAATCTCTACATCATCCACAGTGCAGTAAATTTCCCTCCAAATTCTTACAAATTTTCGTCTTTGTTGACAGACCTTCTATCATTACAATGTAGGATATTTCATAGCAGAAAAGATAGCATCATGAACGGATAGCCTCTTTAACCAAAAATATATATTTGATAAAAAATTGTTAGCCTCCTCTCTAATTTTTCTGCATCATAATCGAAATATAATTTTCATTTAATTCCGATATACTGCTAAAGAACGAAACGCGTCACACGAAAACCGTTTGCACTTTGTCAACTATATGCTTATATATAAGTGTATTGCGTTGTATCATAAGTGTCTGGGTTCGATTCTCGGTAGTGGATGCGCGCTGCTGATGAGTTCCAATTAGGACGAAACGGTCGTGCAGTGCTTTCTGCATTCTGTTGAGGATTCGTCTAGACTCTATCAATTACTATAATTATTATTCTAATCCCCCCAAAATTCTATCACTTTTATATCCGTGATAATTCTCTGCGGCGGAACGGCTAAAAGGAAAGAAGACGTTGCTCTTGGGGCACAGCCCGCAGAGTTTGAAAACGTAGATGAGTATCACTACGGGATTTGTGAGTAGCAACGCTATATCGAGTCTAGTCAGTTTCTTTCTCGTAACCGAGACCCGTTGGTCCAGTGCTATGACGCAAACGTTGTATCGTAACGGCCTGGGTTCCATTCTCTGTAGTGGATGCACACTTAGAGCCGACAATCTGTTTCATGCTAGACGCAATCGTCGGGCCACGACGTTTGGAGAATAACTATCGGACGAGATTTCGGAATTCTTTCTAAAGAAAATTTTTCTGACGGTTGCGTCTAGCATGAAACAGACTGTCGCCTCTAAGTGTTGACTTCTATGGTCACTTTTATATTTATATATGTGTGCGTAATTTTTAATGGACATTTTAAACCATCATTATTTCTTATTAATATAAGTGTAATATATATATATATATATATATATATATATATATATATATATATATATATATGTGTGTGTGTGTGTGTGTGTGCGTGTGTGTGTGCAAACCTCTTTCAATCTCTGTTGAACCATTCACGGCGAGATAGGAGTTTCCCTGTTTTAAAATGAAATAGAAATTTGATACATGCCGTCAGATACATTTTCTTAAGAAAGAATTTCGACATCGAGGCCGATACGTATGACATCCACTGTGAACAAACAATAATATCTACTCAAACCCGTATACCCAATACATATATTCATTATAGAAATAATATATATTTGTGTTTGCGTGTGTGTGTGTGGTGAATATATCTTCGCCTGCGTGCTATACAGAAATCAGTGCAAAGCATTATATAAAGTGTCATTAAAAATGATTTGTATATGTTTTAGGATCATAAATGGGAAAAATCGCAAATTTCAAGCCTTTTTATAGCCTCTATACTTTTGTATTCTCCAACGTCAATTTCGTATCCTGATCGAAAACTCGATACTAAAAACTAAAACTAAAAGAACGGCAAACCATGACCCAAACAATTTGTCTGTCTGACCCGAAAATAACCTCATAGTCGTCGTTACCCATCGCTTATAACCACCCCCCTATAGAAACCGTCAAATATTCGCAATCATCGTTAGCCCGAACCCTACTGAATTGGACCCGACCTGTCTACGTTATCTACTGTGTTGCAACCATCTGGACGAGATTTCTTTTTCAATCTACAACCGTTGATCTTAGATAATGAATCAAAATGCAATGCCACTTTTTTTTTCTTTGCCACTGAAGACATTTTCCCAACACATTTGTTTAAACGAAAATCTTCACCAGATTAATCCCATCGTATTTAATCGTGTTAGAAATCTAATAGGCTACACTACAGTCAATAATATATATCATGTCATATAATATGAAATGGATAATGTCCGACAATTATTTTAAGACATTTATTTATGTTCATACGTTCTTGTTATAGATACAAATATTTAAGTAAATGCTCTGTTTAAAATAAACAGTATTAACAATATTTACCGGCCTGAATGTCCAAGATATTTTCAGATATATATATATATATATATATATATATATATATATATATATATATATATATATATATGTATGTATGTGTGTGTGTGTGTGTGTGTATCCGTATAGGATACAGCTTTGATTCCTCTCGGAGGACGCATATTTTCTATGAAAATTTCACGAACATTCAGGCCGGTAAATGTTGTTAATTTCGTAAACCTTAAAGTAAGTCTTAAACAATATTTCTCTACTTCAAATACAAACTTGAACTGTTTATTTTTTTTTTCTTAAATTACTATAATACCGAAACACACTTTCTCATTATTGTACAGGCCATTCAATAAATTATAATCTATCAAACCAGAACACTGATAAGTTTTCATCTAAATATAATACGACGTTTGAAACTTTTAAAACTTTTAAAACTACCTTTTTACTCCAGTTGTTTGTACCTCTTGGCTATATAAATATTATATTCATTGTTGTGCAAAAACTGTTGTTTCTCATGTCAATGTGGAAAACTTGAGCTGATTATTCTTCATAAATTATTGCTGTGTGAATGAGTGTTCTCTCAGGCTGGAATCATGTTAACGAACTTTAACGTAAAGCCTGGAACTGTGTGACGAGTTCAAAGGATTCCTATCGGTGCACTGTCGAAGATGAAAGATGTTTCATATTTTATTGCTAAATTTGTTTATGCGATAGGCTCACAGAGGCTTGATAGATTTGGGCGGAATTATCTTTTTGGTCAGGTCAAGAACTAGGTCGATGTTATTAAATATTAAGTGACCAATTAGAAATTGCGATTTTCTGAAAATATACATTAAACTGAATAAGCTCTGTGAACCAGTTTTTCTACGGAAATTTGATATTGATATTCTGGAATGATCTAAATATCAAGTGACCAATTAGAAGTTGAGATTTTAAAAAAATATTTACTAAGCTGAATAAGCTCTGTAATCCACTTTTTGTACAAAAATAGATATTGAAAAAAAAAGAAGGTGGTAGCGAGATGCTAAATATGCATGATTTTTATCCCAATACAGATCTTTTTTTTAAAATTTAGAAAAAAGACTGTAAAAAATTAGACAAAGCCTGTAGATAGTATTTATTCTTCATTCACAGACACCGACCCAGACACAGACGAAGACACACACACACACACACACACACACACACACACACACACACACACACACACATATATATATATATATATATATATATATATATATATATATATATATATATATATATATATGCCGGAAGTGGGTGGGGGTGTTGTTTTTTGGTAGTTAGTAATTAGTACGGTAAGTTCTATATACTTATATAAGTTTGAACCTGCTTCTATTCCTATATATATATATATATATATATATATATATATATATATATATGACAACCATGACTGTGTTGCCCCGCTTGTCTTTCATGGTGTCTAATTCTATTGTCAAAAATAGGGTCTTCCAACAGTAATCCTCTTGAACCAGAGCAGCACTACCTCCTCGAGGCAAATTTTGTAGGACTTCGTGTTCGGTCTGAGGCCCTCACCGACAAATTCAGGAGGTGTTTTCTTATCAAAATGACCAGAGGAAGTTTTCGTAGTCACCACAAAACTCATCAACCTCTGCACTTTCCTCAGATTGACACCCAAGCATGAGAACTTCCCGCACAAATGCTAAGCTGTTTTTTTTCTGTCGGAGTGAATTGTGTCATGGTGCTATTTTTCTCCCAGACGGTGTCCAAATGACCCTAATATACCATCCATTTTGGACTATCAAAACCAAGTTATGCGTATGCGCAAAATAATCAATATGAAATTGCGTCAATTTACTCCTCGCACACACACACACACTATATATAAATATATATATATATATATATATATATATATATATATGATTTAATTTGTTTCCGCCTTAATTTCTATGTTGAGGCGTCATTATTTACACTTTAAATTTCGTACTCATCTGTGTTGTTAATTTTTACTTGTCATTTTGACAGTTATTACACTCATTGTTATCATGCGCGTGCATATGTGTGAGCCTGTGTAGGTAGATTAATTACTGTAATACAGAATAACATATAACGTCATCAATCATGTTGTTCGACACAATGAAACCTGTTTTATTTTCAGAAAGTAAATGAGAAATGCATATTTTCTTCCATAAAATATATGCATATTTATTTGTTCGAAATATTAAAAACTAATTGTAAGAAAATAAATGCATTTCTCACATGCAAATAACAATTATAGAATAATTTTATTTTTTTATCACGGAGAATATTCTCTGACAATAAAATCTTTACCAAAATAATGATTTCTTATTTAAAATTTCATATTTACCTGGGTACTAATTTAAAGTGTTTTTAATATGATGAAAATCATATTCAAACCATTTTTTTAAAAAAATTTCTGTACAAATTTGCAGTTGATTCTGCATTATTTTAAATGATTTTAATTGTTTTCATTATTTCTCAAATAATTGTGACATTAAGTGTGTTACCCTGAAAAAAATACTTCCTTTTCATAATGTTGGCTTAAAATGCCAAAGTTGAAATTAAAGTATCAACCTTCCTTTCAATAATAGATGAATGCAGTTGAATTATCACACATAGCTTAGCGGTATTGTGGCAAATCAACGTCTGACATGAATACGTATCCGATACAAAGGTGTGTGATAGAAGTGACGTTAATATATATACACTGGTCATCGCTACGTGATAAACTTTCTTTCGCATTGGAAACTGTGTATTTTCCAAAATAACGTTTTGCTTTAAGCACTTGAAAGTATTTGGGTTGATGTAACCGATGATTCTTTCAAATGATTATCGGTGTTACGGCTACAAATGCCAGTTTAATTCGAGACATTCACTTCCTCGCAAGTACACTTAAGCATAGATCTAACTCAAATACTCCCTGCTCTGGTTTTTAAAAAAATTGTATCTCGCAAAATGAAAGTATTTATTCTTACAATACAATAAATGACCCACATAGGTTTAACCAAAAAAAAAAAAAAAAAAGGAAATCATACAACTACTTATTATCACTCCCCGGGAATTCAACGGGAGGTATTAATTTTGGTGCATCCATCGTGGAAATAGAATGAAAGAAACAATTCTAGATCACGCATTTATATACACTCGCATACATATAAGTATGGAAGCATTCATTTATATATGGGTAGTCACTTACACATATTCACGGAAACGTGAAAACTCACAGGCACAAAGGTACGTGTATGTTTGTGCGCGCACACACGCACACATGCATACACATGTACGTGCGCGCGCACACACACGCACACAGACAGATAGATAGATAGATAGATAGATAGATAGATAGATAGATAGATAGGATAAAATATACTCTTAAGGTATGCTATATTTATGGGCAAAAGTGCTCAATATCAAAGAGACAGCGTATGTAAATATTAGAATTAACTCTGAAGTCAACACCCAGAGATGACAGACTGTTACATACTAAACGCAATCGTCAATGTGTGTGTGTGTTTGTGTGTGTAAAAAATGGTCGGTTACGCATCTCCAAGCACACACGTCCACTAGATTATGGGAAATTGATAGATAGATAGATAGATAGATAGATAGATAGATAGATAGATAGATAAATGAATGCTATACTTGTTATTTATACGGACCAAAAAAATCAGTTACCGTATCTACCGATAACTAAATATAGGTTAATCCAAAGGCCCTAAGCACCTTACAACCTGACAGTAAATTCTGTTCAGATTCATCGCTGGATTTATGATTTCTTATAGCGCCTAAGCGTTTATACACACGGATTTGCGTGGATATCAGAGGTTATAAATTATTGCAAAAAAAAAAAAAAAAAAAAAAAAGAAAGGAAAAAGAAAAAACAATCAAATACTGGAAATGATGAATGCTCAAGTTGCCAATAGTTTTTGTATAAACGACGTCTTAATGCCTAACCTCTTTTTCATCTTTTACACGGGATCAAAATCAGCGTGTCAGTCGGCCATTAAAGCACACAATTATTTTCCATTCTTTTCTTATCACTGCGAGCTCTTCCCGTCTTCTAAGGGCGGATGTCCGCAGTCGGCCTTTTCAAGCAAAGCAAAGGGAGGTAATTCATGATCTATCAAACAGTCGTTTTTCAGTGATATCTCGGTGATAAATCGACGTGCTTTTTGTGTCGCCTTAGTGAAGAGAACGAAAAGCCGATGCCAAACACTAAAACAGTTTTATAAACAGAGATGGTGAGAAAGTAAGAACACAGAAGTAGCGACACATCAGATAGAATTTTGTCACGAAGAAGCGTCATGGCCGATACTAGATAAGATAAAGAGATTTATGAAAATACTTTACAAACATACGCCCGACAGCAAAAATAGATGTTTGTGTTTGGATGTAAGTCTATCTACCTCTCTCTCTCTCTCTCTCTCTCTCTCTCTCTCTCTCTCACACACACACACACACACACACTATATATATATATATATATATATATAATTATAAATTCAAGAAAT
>OZ010573.1:135049109-135144109 GCA_963932145.1 Acanthosepion lycidas | reverse complement strand
AACAAACAAGGAAAAGAAAAGAGTAGGCCAAAGATAATTTATTGAAAAGTCGGTCGCAAAAGAAAATAAATAAATAAATACAAAAAAACAACAAAAAAAAACAACTCACTATTATTTTATTCTAATAACCAGTTTTTTTGTATGTCTATACCCATTGGGAATTTAAAATCTTTGATTAAGTAACATGTTGGGGTTACTACAAGTGTCTATGGTTAATTTTTACTCCTTACATAAGAGCCAATACATATATTTGCGACATTTTTTTTATTATGTACAATTTAAGTATTGGTTCAACGCCTTCCTCTTTTTTAATTTTCCACCCATAATTGGATGAACCAGTTGTATATCCATATTTCTCATATATTGAACTACTTTTATGGTTGTAGTATCTTTAGGTAGAACCATCATATACTTTTTATCATTACGACTATTGTTAGGTTTATTGCTCTATACCTCTATTTTGTATACCACACATTCATGTTGACATTTGCCCTAAAGTGGGCAAAAGGTCTTGTTGATGCAGTTACATTTGGGTGAATTGATATATTGTGTCTTTTATCTTTCTATTGTTATATTTATTATCCAATTCGCCGTATTGGGCATACAACTATAACTCAATTTAACGGTGTTTTTGTTAAAAAAATATGTAAGACGTTTGACGGGGAAAGTTCTTTTTCAATATGCTAAAGGATACCTTCCCTAGTTTAGTGGGTACGGCTAAATTTATGCTGGCGTAAACCATGAGATTTCCCGAGCCCTATTTTTCCACTTATGACGTGCCTTAGAAGTTTCATCTGACTTTTTGCAAACAAGCTTGGTTTTATAGCCGCTATACTTAACGCAAAATTGTAATCATATTTCCTCTGGTTAAAGATGTTAATATTGGATGAATTGGTGGATAACATAAACATAATACCAATGGCGATTTTCCCCTGATATCGGTTTTGTATGTACAAATTGTATTATCCGGGTTTTATCACACCACCCGATTATAATAATAATAATAATAATAATAATAATAATAATAATAATAATAATAATATATACACTGAGTGCCAAATTATTATCGAGATAACTTTTTTCTAATATTTCAAAAACCATCCAATCAATTCACAGAAAATTTTCACACAATGTTGGCAACACTCACCTGCGCAATCACTGAAATTTTCGTACTGATCTGCACCATGCAAACAAACTGGCGCCATATTTGTTATCAGCACGGTGATTTGATCGTGCCAAATTATTAGAAACGTGTAAGAATTTACTGAAAAGATGGGCCGTAGAAGCAGTTTAAGTGATGCTGAAAAGAAAACTCTCATCTCAAAAGGTAAATCTACCCAAGAAATTGCTAAAATGATAGGGGGGCTAACATCAAACAGTAAAAAAGTTCACCGCCGACGCTACACAAGTACGCAAAACGGCAGAAATGGGCAAGACGAGGGTTATTTCACGTTGTCTCATGTCACGACTTAAAAGAGAGGCCATGAAGAACCCTGGACTTATCAGTCAAGAGCTTTTCAGTCGCATTGGGGATCCTACTGTGGCTAAAAGTACTCGGTGTCGGTATCTGAGGGAAATAGCAACAACAGTCAAACCTGTATCAAAGCCTCCGTTGACGAGAAATCACAGTCAAAATCGATTGAAATGGGCCGAGGACAATATGAAGATTGACTTCTCGAAAGTTTTGTTCACAGACGAAACTCGAGCAACACTAGATGGGCTAGATAGATGGTGCAAAGCCTGGGTAATAAACGGACAGAATTACCATCAGCGTTTGAGACGCCATCAAGGCGATGGAGGAATAATGATCTGGGGTGGTATTATTGGAAAAACATTAGTGGGACCATGGAGAGTACCAGATGGCGTCAAAATGACTGCTGATGCATACATAACGTTTATGAAGGAGCATCTTGAACCGTGAAAGAAAAAGCAAAGAGTTGCCTTCAGAAGGGCCATTGTTTTTATGCAAGATAATGCCCCCATACATGCTGCTCACAAGACTACTGAATATTTGAAACATTTAGGCTTCGATGGACCTTGAAGAATGAAGTGACCAGTAAATTCTCCGGATTTGAACCCAATCGAAAACCTTTGGAGCATCATGAAGCGAAGACTGTACGCCAACAGACGACAATTCAGGGGCAACACTGAGTTGTGGGAAGCAATTCTTGACATATCTCGTAGCATTACAGCAGATGATATCCTACAATTAACAAATTCTATGGATCGTCGACTTCTTCAAGCAATTTCAAAACTGGGAAAGCACCTTCCGTAGTAATTTGTTTAAAACTGTGCCTTTGTTTGTATCTGTTATTATTTGCTTGATTATCTTATTTATTAGTTTCTTTTGATCATAAACATTCACGTGCAACATTAATAAACGTTTTGTTTGCTCAATTCTGGGAATTTTACTAAACCTTTCTAATAATTTGGCACGCTCAAAACACCGTGCTGATAACAAATATGGCGCCAGTTTGTTTACATTGCGCAGATCAGTACGAAAGTTGCAGTGATTGCGCAGGTGAGGGTTGCCAACATTGTGTAAAAATTTTGTGTGAATTGATTCGACGGTTTTTTAAATATTAGAAAGAATCTCGATAATAATTTGGCACGCAGCATATATATATATATATATATATATATATATATATATATATATATATATATATATATATTGTATATTTATGGAGCAAATATTAAACGAAACAAGTTTGCTAAAAAGGAATCGATTAGATATGTTTTTTAATTCATGTTGCGTTTTTCTTTCGAGTAACTTCGATTGTCTCAGCCATTTTTAAGAACGAATGGGGTGCAGTTTTCATAGTCAGCATTCTTTTCCTTTCATTCATTTATTCTCTGGAAAGCTTGAAGATTGAAATCGTCTACGGTGACATCATGCGTAACCGTTATTGGTAATCAGCCCGCACAAAATAATACGATTTAATTATATACTTTTTGATTAATGATTATTTTTAATATTTTACTTTTTTCATCTATTATTAAATTTTATTTTCTTTAGTATTTCTATTTATTCATTTTTGTATAGTTAAAATATATTTATCACATTAAACATATTATATGAACTTCAAGATACGTTCTCCTGTGGTGAATGATGATAGTTGTATTTTGGTCTTTCCTGGTGTCCTGGTCAATAAGTGCACATTTCAATCTGTTAGACAATATGATGCATATATCAGCGATGCAAGAATTTGTTACGGTTTTAAGATTATTAATTTTGTAGATACAATCTTACAGGAGCACAAATATTTAGATAAAACATTATTTGTTTTACACTAAAATGATTTTTTAGGTTGCGTGTTATTGGTAATAATTACATTTGATGCTCAAGAACATATGGCACAGTGGAGAAAGGCGTTAGTTAGATCCAGTGACAGGACCGAAATAGTGTGATTTCAATACCCGCTTAAGGCAGTGGAGAACTTGGAGAGTAGCATTAACAGGAGATAACTGACATTCATTAAACATTCCACGTGGAACTAGAACAGTCTACACCAGTGATCAAAATAAAGGGTTCAGTTCGACATTCGAACCACACAAAGGAGGCCGGAGCGTACAAAGGCCAAAACGTTCTAATAAATAAGGTGACAAAGATGAGGACAATAGACTAAATAATGTAAACAGTGTATTAGATACTTAAGCTTCTTACAACAGATAATAAATCTTAGATGTTTGTAATGATCACTGAGTGATATGTATCGGCAAATTATTCTTTTAATTGATTTTTCATCCTCATTATATTTAGATTGCATCTTGTTACGATAGAATAATTAATAGCGTTTTGTTTTTATGTTTTTATGAAGAAGAGTATCATAATTGTAATAAACCCTTAAATCATGCTAGCTTTTCAAGAATTAAATGTACACAGAGACAGTGGTGTTAAATATTTGACGCATATCTAAAAGAATCAATATATTCATTTAAAAAAGATACGGATAGCAAGTAATTTAATAGCGATATAATTGTCTATGCTCATAGCAAGGTTTGTTGCTTCCTTTTTCATTAAGAAGAATGAAAAATTTACTGCTGATCAAATCAATATACTTTAGCATATGTATTCTTACCTTGTTCTTAGTGTATTGATATGCATGAATTTATAAGTAATTTGTTGATACAATCTACCATATTCTACCAATCCTTACAACAACAAAAAGTAAGTTAAACGAGTTTGAAACATTAAAAGATAATTTCTTCAGTCGGATTGAAATTTCTGATGTGGGCATACCAGATGTACTCAGAGAGGAAGAAAGAAAAGCAGTAACAGAACAATAAGAAAAAGACAATCCAAATGATACAGAAAAAGGAAAACATTCAATACCCGTATATTGAAGAAAGTGTTCAGTACAAAATTCCGCAAAGCTTGCCTTGAGTGAGGCCCAACCCGAAAAAGAGCGGAAGACATAATACCCGAAACGTCTTGATAGTGTCAACAAATATGAAAAGATTAGTCTAAATGTAAACGATTAATATTCAGATACTAAATATTATTTTTATATTGTGTGTGTATAGTAGCTAATATTGATTTGGTTCAGAAATTAATTTAACATACGTTGTATTTTAATTGGATTTAATTCTTCTATATGAAATAAAATTACACACTGAATAAAAAAAAATCAGCGCAATATGAAGGGAAGTCGTTTCAAATCTCATAGGCATCATGGCATTTTGCAACGAATCAAATACAGTAAGTAAATCAATTAGAAAAACTAGGAAACCTTTAAATATTGGAAAATAGATTCCTGCATGTTTGCGAAAACAAAGAGTCGTCAGCGTTAATATATTAACTTGTTCGACAGGAGATAAAATTTGTCACCAATGATTAAAGATTGACTTCTGAAGGGACTGGAAAACAAATAAAAATTGGATTAATTCCAGAATAGTATTTTAATCTAATATGAATCTATTAAAAAAAAAACAAAAAAAAAACAAACATTTCTCTGTTTACTGTGATTTACTAGGTATTTATATTACAGATTTCTGGTTTCTATAGAAGCTTATGCAGCATAAGTTATTCACAGGTTTCGTTTCATTCAATCATCAAAAAAATCATTGCTGCTCAAGAACACATGGCACACTGGATAAAGGCGTTAGTTTGATCCAATGACAGGACCCAAAGAGTGTGAGTTCAATACCCGCTTAAGGCAGTGGAGAATTAACAAAAGAAAAAATAAATGACCTCAAGCTAAATTTTAGTTGGTTTTTACAATCTCGATTATAAAACAAATTTGGTTCAATTACTTTTCTTCAAATGTTACAATATCCTCCATTTTCAAATGTCTGATCAGATAAGAAGTTTTGAGTGGAACTTCAAAAAAGAAAATTGCTAATTTAAAGTAGAAACTTTTAAAAAAATACTATATAAACCATACGCACCTAACGTATTGCACAATGAGAGATTTTCCTCAGATGTTCAAGAAAGATTAATTAACTTTTAATCCCGCAAAACATGGAAATAATTTGTTCATGGTATATTCAATTAATTATAAAATAGTGAAGTCTGGAATGCTGCTATAACTGTCACTTGTGTATTCGTATACTTGGTCAGTTTTTATTATTAGGCTGGTGCAAAAATAATGACGTAATAATGTCGTTTTTTGACGTTAAAAAGCCATAAGTGACTTCACATTTAAGAAGGACGAATAAAAATTTGGTTGTTAAAGCAGGAAGAGAATATCTTTATGGTTATCTCGGCTGAAACCCATATTTCCAGCTTCTGAGATTGTCGCAGGGCTATATATTTAAATATTGTCACAAAACAATTGATCCAATAGGATCATTCCACTTCACGTCAGCGGAAATATGAAACGGAGAATGCGCAATGAATTGCTCTCCTGCAGATTAGTATTAACCAGGTTTATGGAAGGCAAAATTGCTGTCTATGATGATGATTAAAATATAGAAGTTTCTTATCGGAGGCGTTAGAATATACAAGCCATTTCTTGCCCCAGATAACAACTAACTGGGAGTCATTTTCTAGATCAGCTTCCGGTTAAATTTATTGGACATATCGGACATACAATTAAAACAAAAGCAAATAGATGTATCATCAGCATAAATACTTAGCTGTGAACATGTGATATCGAGAAGGCTACTAATAAATTTCATAGGGTACGTCGAAGGATTGAGCCCTAGGAAACCTCTGCATTAATGTGAAATGATCTATAAGCGTGGCCGTTCAAGATAACCTTAATTTGTGTATAACGATGGAATAGAGTCAGTTATTCGGCCCAAGATGCCATATCCTATATAGTCTCCGGGTTTCGATCCTAGCTAGAGGCAACCGGACGTCTACTCACACTGAAAAGCTGTGATACAGCGAAACAGTCTGTCTGTGGATGACAATATATAGGATACTGAAAAAATTTATTTCGGTTGAGCTCTCTGGGGGAGGATGTGTGTGTTTGTAAGCAGTGACTATTACGACTATTATAGCAAGACTCTTCGGTAAAGTCACTGTGTGTTTATCTAAAAATAAATGCGCTAAAAATTCACCTTGATCCCCTGTCGTGCGCCGACTACCTAGTGGTAGAATCTCCGACTGACGCCAATTCAGCCGGGTTTCGATCTTAGCTAGAGGCAACCGGACGTCAATCCACACTGGAGAGCTGTGATACAGCGAAACAGTTTTTCTGTGGATGACAATATATATATATATATATATATATATATGTGTATATATGTATTCACACACACACACACAGTGTTATTTGCGTTTGTCCAACAATTCTCTGTGGTTGATACTCAGGTTACCAATTCTACAAACCAATTCAGGCTTACGTGCTTTCGGACCTCAGCGACTGATCTCATATTTTGGCACTGTGCTCGACTAAATAGTTGGTTTTGTAATGAGTATATACATTTTCGATTGAACGACGTAGATTTAGATGTTAATTTCAACTTTATTTGAATGTTATATTTTGATTCACAACGTTAATGTAAACATTTTAACAATCATAAAATGTCCTTTCTTTTTCTTTTTTTTTTTACAATCGTTCCGCTTTCAAAATAATATCAGCCTATCTTCTCTTTTCCTTTTTGTTTCTTCGTTCAAAGGCACATTTGAAATGTGACTTTTGCCAGCCGCTTGGGGGTTAGTTTCTCGATTGTTCTATTGCGGCAAGTCAAAAGCAATTTCAAGACGATTCAAACAGATTAAGCCTTGATTCTCCCACGCGTTCTGGCGGAACAAGCCACCACTAGGCGTCGCTGTATTTACTGGCATTCATTATACAGAAGCTTGTTCTCTTCACACGCATGCGCGCCTGATCTCCTCTCTTCATTGTATCTATTTCACGCCCGATTTCTTTATAGTCTCAACTTTAACTCCAATCTAAAATATCTTTGGCATAATTTCCTTATGGTTTTCTTTTTATAATCACCAGGTCAAACTGAAATGCGTCCATTTCAGTAAGTAACAAAAAATACCAATCTATCAATCAATCATTTTACTTACCAACCTAACTACTTACCTACCAAGTCTTTCATTCTATCACTTTTTGTTGACATCTCTCTTTCTACCTATCTACATTCGCAGTTAAATTTTCTCAAACACTCTCGAGATTTAGCTTTGTTGGTCTTATACCATATTGAAGACGATACATAATAAAACACACAAGCACACAGAAATATATATATGTGTGTTTTACTGCGTGTGTTTGTGTGACTTCAATGGAAATTGACTGAGGAGATACTTCAGTTAATATAAAAAAAATTGACACAACCTTGTCAATCATTTGCATCGAATATATATATATATATATATATATATATATATATATATATATATATAGTGTGTGTGTGTGTGTGTGTTGGGGGTGCTAGCACACACAGAGATGTAAAGATCTTACATGAAGTTTCTGTATACACTGTGCGTATTTAGAATCACTGTCAAAAATTAACATCCTCTAACAAAGGAACAATTACATCTTACGCAAGTTAAATATTTACTCATCGGAAACTATGTTTTACAATTGGAATTAAAGCATTGATGGCACGTAGACTGAATTCATAGAAATTTCATGATGTAGAATTATGAAATGCTAAAAACTCAAATACACTGGTGTATGGATCAGTTCTAATACAGCAAAGGAGATAAGGAAATTGAACATAAAATTAGCTACAAATTATAAGTACATATATAAATTACCTATTTTCGCCCAGCATCGCAAAGTTCTACAAAACGAAAACATTACACTGAAAACTAAAGCAATGTCTTTTAATAGACTCCCCAGGGTATGACTTTGATATTGATCTCATGCATACCACAAGTGAAAGATTGAAAAAGTCAGTTCTATACAATTGCTTTCTAAGAGCAACGCTTAAAATGTCTTTAGCTTGTAGAACTTGTTTAAGAATTGTGGACAAATGCAATAATAAAGACACACAAAGAACTGTACAAAACAAAAAAGAAAACCTTCTCTTGTGAACTAGCAACATCTAAAACAGGTATGAAAGAGAAAATAATGGCATAATCAAGATGCTGACATTTCACATTACTTCAAACAAAATGTTAGGAAGAAAACCCAAATCAGTACTGGAAAGAGTGATTATCGTAACTGGGTTTCAGAAACCTAATTTCCAAACAAAATTGTTTAGTAGAAAGGTTTCATAAATTTCATCCGGCAGTAACATTGGCTACTCGGTCATTGAATTTCTAATGTTTCCCTATAAGGACACGGTTAATATTTCTATTACCAATATTATTATCCATTTTCAAGACCTTCCATTGTGCTATTACAAAATGCGTAGATATATTTTTAGCTCCTAAAAATGGACAGTTCTTACAATGTACTTCATCTAAAAAGCATGTTCAGCACTTAAAATATAGCTTAAAAAAAAAAAAGAATATTAAAATATAATCTATCGGTATATACTTAACGATCATACTTTATACTATGGAGGCACCTTGACGTGGTATGATGGCGAGAAAAATTGTCTAGAATAATTAGTAGTGATTTTGATCCACACCGGGTGTCACAACTTCCGTTCCGTGTGGCACATCTAAGCTACGCTTAGAAAATCACGATACAAAACACTATAGATGTTATAATTCATTTTATATAATAAAAAAAACGTCTAATCTAATTCTTAACAAAAATTCAGGATGATGTCTATATTTCTGAAATGAGGTTTTGTAAGTATTTACATTATTTAGATTGGTTAGACTGTTGTCCTCATCTTTTTACCATATTGACGGCTTTTGTGCGCTTAGACCCTCTTCTACGACCCAGCTGATAAAAGCGTTGCCTGATTGATCCAAAAAGTGATTTGACCCAAACAATTGAGTTCAATTCCTGGCCACAGCAGAAGGAACAAAAAATTGGAGAGTTGAGTTACTAAAGGCAACTGAAAACCAAGATATTCAAAGGTAGGGTACGTGGAATTTAAACAATATACCCCTACCGTGGGCTAAGTAAAAGGCTCGGTTCAAAATTCTAACGTACATCACCTGAAGAAGATCGGAGCGTATAACGGCCGAAATCTCGTGAATATGGCAAAAAGATGAGGACGGCAGTCTGAACAATGTAAATAGTGTAAATAACAATCTAATATCTCAAAAATCTAGCCATTGTTAAAATATTATATAGTAAAACAATATTTATATTGTTTTTGAATGTGCATGTTCTTTGGGAGATCATAATAATAATAAACATACACTTTTTACCTTGGTAACATAACAACCACATTTTCACGTGTGTTGGCTGCAATTCGTGCACATGTCGATCATAGAATCACAATCAAACAAAATTCAACTTATTAAAGTAAGATACCCATTAGATAATACTACATTAGTATGCAAGAACTACAAAAAATTACTCAAGATTCTAGAACTGATTATAATCAGAATTATAACCTACATTAAATAAGATATATTTCTCCATTCGGGATGTTATAATAAATTCTGTGGAAAATATTCGATATGCATACAAAATAATTAATACGCAAAAAATTAATAACAAAATACGTAAATATTTCCTACACCTTTTCCGTTTAACCGTTATGTTATGGCGTCATTTTGAATTGATTCCAATTTCAATTTCTAGCGATCTAAAAACAAAAGGAAATAGGAATATGTATTGTTTCGAATACAGACATATTATATAGGAATAAAATGTCGCTGCCGACACTTGAGTTTGAACATAGATCGCCAGTGAGCAATTAAGTAAACCACGTGAACATACAGGAAACACATATATGGGAGTAGCGTGTCTCTAATTGATCACTTTTTCTGTTCTATCCTCTATTAGTATACGGTCAAAATTTTTAGTCTATAGTATTTCTCTGTTCGGATCACTATACGGATTACCATTCGATCGTGTATTACCGAGCAAGTACTATCAGTGCGATTAGTATTCGAAGGCACCTGGCACCAGTATTGTTCAACGGCGTTACTATAATTGTATCTGCGATTATAAAGTCTCTACTACAACGAGCATTACGAAAGTGACAACGAGTATTCGTTAACATCAAAAAGTGTCAACGAGTGTTCGTTGATTTTACAAAAATACAACACCCTGTTCTTGGTTAATGACTGAGATAGTCGAAATTACTTGAACAAAACGGAAACAAAAAAGAGCTGTGACTAATTCGTAATTTCAAATCCGATATACAACACCTTAATTTGGGAATAATGATAACTTATTTGAGTTTGACGTTGACAATTGAAGAACCTTTCATGGAATCATCACAGTGTAAATGATGGTAGCTTTTTGAAGATTTACAATTTTGGTCTCAATTCAAATTCGCCCTAATGTATTTTAGAATTTATGTAATGTCCTAAGTGCACACATTATGGCATGAATTAGTTTGACAATCATGTTCCGTCGCTTATTCAGCTCCATAGTCAGAACTTGATATTTCTTTTATATTTTCCGCTTGGAGGTGGAGTCTTCGTGCCTCCGTGACACAATGTGTCTAAACAGGGATATCTCATAGCCTGTGACAGTCTACCATTGTTTTTGTCTAGTGTTCATACCACATTTCATACTAAAGCCTAATTTACAGCATAGTTTGCCATGGGTTTTTTTTTACCAATCCAATCATGTCGTCGTTTGTACTCCTTCTGTTCCAACTTGGGACATTCAGCGAGAATGTGTTTAACTGTCTCATCAGCTTGAAAACACATCCTGCATTTGCTTTCTTTTTGTGCTCTGTCTATTCTGACATTTGTGCTATAAATATGAGTGATTCTGTTTCTCCCCTTAGAAAACCATCTTTTACACAAGGCCACTTCTCAAATCAAGCAATTGTCAGTGTCTGCTGACAAAAAAAACTAACTATGAAACTCCTTTCTTCTAATTTTACATACTACCACTCCTACTGTTGCTTCTTTGCTGCAGTCATTGACGCAACAATTCGCGTTTCTAAATCCCGCCCAATTCACGTGCAATTGTCAGTAGCAATTCATGAGAAGTCTTAACATAATTCTCCCAAAACATAGCCAAATCCCAGTATAGTCAGTGACTCAACTTCTTAAACACTCATTAACACATAATCTTACACTTCTTGGAAAATACGGCTTATCTACATCAGTGTTTGTATTCAGAGCCTCATGCATATTTATCAAATTATATATATATATATATATATATATAACCATTATTATTATTATTATTATTATTATTATTATTATTATTATTCATAAAATGATGGAAATATTTACTTATGGATTAACGGACAGAGATTAAGTGGGCTAGGAATTAATGTGTCACCTCCTATAAGTGCTAACCACGATCAGAGTGCAGTGCTTCCGCCTCAGATCAATCGGAAATGTGTGCTATATTCGGCAGTAGGATTAGTGTACTGTATACGCTCTCTGTGAAAAGTGGAACGAACACAAAGTTACAACATGAATATATGTTATTGATTATTATTATTATTATTATTTTGAATAAGACAGCAGAACAGGAACCGAATGATGCTGACTAGATATATACGAAAAGTAATATATCCACCATATCACCCATTCTGATAAGAGTATATATATATATATACATTAAGAAATGGACAAAGTACGACAATTTATTTATTAAAGACATTTTTATGTTTAACGTTCTTTTTTATAGATACAAGTATTTAAATAAATGCTCTGTTTATAATAAACATTATTAAATAACATTTACCGGCCTGAATGTCCGAGAAATTTTCATAGAAAATATTCGTCCTTTGACAGGATTCGAACCTGCATCCTATACGGAACCATCATTTACGCTGACATGCCTTAACCGACTCGGCCACAAAGTTCGGTAGGCAAGGTCGAATATACTGCTTATAAACTTCAATCTTCCATGAATCTCGTACATTCATAACTGCTCATGGCGTATCCAATGTAAACAAATGACGTCATACATTAAGAAATGGACAAAGTCCGACAATTTATTTATTAAAGATATTTTTATGTTTAACGTTCTTTTTATAGATATATGGCCGACGGTAGCAATCAATGTAGAATAACAATTATTCTAAAAGTTACATCGCACTTCACTCATACCCACTAAGGTAAAATGATTTGGTAGCAAACTTCTAGAACAAATCTCTGCAGCAGTTTCTTACTATATTCAACATAGTTTTCTCAACTCCAACGACGACACTGTTGCCAAATTATATCGTATCGCGTGAACAACAGCAGATCGTGGGAAAAAAGGTATGTAGTTTATAGAAAATTTGATAAGATATTTTTTTCCAAATCAGGTCTTGCAAAACAGATGGACCACTCTGCTACCCGTGTTTTATAAAGGGAATATCTTAGTAAACTAAGCCTAACAATTTCTTGTTGATAGTGATAAAATTTATTTTAGAACAAACAGCAATGATAAGGACACTTGTTCAATTAAGCCTTGATATACTAATAATATTACATTGCAGGAATTTATATAATGTACGTGCTAAGAAAACATAAATTACTGCATAGTTGTTAAGAAAATATCCATAAATAAGTGGTGGGTTGTTTTAAATGCGAAATATTTTTATTCCATTTTGAAATGATTTACACATCGTGTAATAAGTTAACTTTTGCCTGGCGTCATGTAAAATTATTTAATCCAATAAAGGAACAATCTTTGAAATGACGATTCTTTGCTTCAAATTCTTGAAAATAACCAATGTCTTAACACGTGTAAAATGATATTTTAATACGATTGGCAAATACTCTTCCTCGTTTAGGAAAATATCAAAATGGTTTGCCTAAATGAATCAATAATAAATATCAATGAAAATATCACACATTATTGCATGTTGATTGAAAGAAAATATATCGTCTCCTATGTGTTGAGATGAACCAAGAAACAAAAATAATAGGAAACGTTCCTCAAACAGTTCATTGTCCAAATATAGTAGGGAATTTCAACAGTTTGTTTTGCAATAGTTCGAAAAATAATTAATGAAACTTGATAGAGAATTCTGTAAATATGTAATGTATATTATCACGTGATATTTTATCAAAAATAATAAATGAAAAAAAAAAAACAAAATGGAGGAACCCAGGAATAAAAAAAAAAATCCTTTTGTGCTACAGGCTTTAAGATCGTTTTAGTTTGAAGAGATCAGACAAGAACATTTCTGGAACAAGACGAAAAATAACAATAACATCACTCACTAATTCCTCCCATCGGAATGTGAAAGCTTGCATCACCAAATGAAGATTTGATATCATTTCCATCATGTTCAATTTGTGAGAAAGCCTTTAACCCGATCTGCTGTCGATTCATATTTACTTGAATCGCAATGTAATTCCAACCAGTGCTGCATTAGAACAACAGGATTTTTTTTTTAATTTAATAAACTTAGTGACGTTATTATAATTCCATTGGAAAAAGTGTAACTTCTTTCTTTTTTTTCTTTTTTTTAGTCCGTGAGGTCTTATGTATATTACTGCTTTCTTTCTATTCTGAAGAAACGTTTTCTTTTTTCATTTGGACATTATTTTTTTTTCTTTCTTTTTGATACATTAGTTCCTTCTTTTTTCTTACTTTGCTTTGTTTTCATTCTTTCCCTCATGTTTTCTTTACTCTACTATATTATTTATTTATTTTTCTTTTATATTCATTCACTTTCACTTTCATACATTGTTTCTTGCTTTCTTTTCCTTTCGTTTTCTTTTATCTTATTAGCTACTTTTTCTCTATCTTTGACTCTAGCAGATTATTTCTTATTTACTTTATCCTATTTTTTCTTTATTTTGTTCATTCTTGACTTTCTTTCTAATTATTATTACGTAGTTTAACTGTTTCTTTCCTTAGAACATGAGAAATATTCATTCGTTTGATCTTTTGTTAACAAATATTTTTCTTTGATTTAGTCAGTTTTTTCCTCCTTTCTTTTTTCAAGTCGTTAATATATATTTTTTCTTTCTTTTTTATTTTCATTCATAGATTTTTCTTTCTTTCTTTAATTTCCTTTCATCTATACTTTATTTTCCTATATTTTCTTTCCTACATAAGTTTTTCTTTACTTTAGTTCATTTTTTGTACATTTTAATTTTATACACACTTGATTTCTTTTTTTTATTTATTTCTTAACACTAAGCAAAGGACTCAAAGACAATTTGTCTCTCACTTTCTTTCTCACATAATCTTTATTTTCTCTCTCCGCCTCTCTATTTCTCTGGGAGTCTCTCTATCCTCTATTTGCTTTATTGCTTCCGATAAATATGAATACTTTTCCTCTTTTTATTGTATATTCTTAGCAGCATTGGAAATATATCTGTATATTTAAAAGAACGTTTAAATTTCAACTGACCATTAAAGACGTAAACAATTATGTTATAAATCCTAATCTTGCTAGTCGTTAGTTGCAAGCATATCTTTGTTCCAATGGCGTTTAAATGATAAATAATGACATGTATTCCTGGGGCCCACATTTGCTCCGAACTGTGATGTGAAAGCTGTGAGGTCTATAAGTGACACCCTTACAAGGGATATCTTAAAAATTCGTGTATTCCCAAGCCCACTCAACACAAAACGTTCTAATTGAACAACCGTAGCTCGGATTCATCTCTAAAGCACGATATCAGCATGCGTAACCTTTAAAGCTATGGCAGAGTAGGTTCAATACCCCGAATTATCAGTATAAGAGAAGACTAATGGGATACGTTAAGATTTTCTCTCAGCATTTCTGCTACACCGGGAGATTTGTAATTAGGTACATTATCTACCTAGATCAAAATCAACCTCTTCCTCCAGAATATTACAATTTTCTTTCCCCTACAGGGCATCCCAACAAATTTAACATCCTTTTAAAATCAATTATCTTGAAAACTACTAAGTCTAGCTCAATGAATTTGAACAGTTTATGTGTTGAACAAGATAAGTTTATTATGGGACCGATTTAATAAGTGTTCATTATATGAACTGGCTGTGGCAGGGCACACATCAAGTCGGTAGTTAAGCTCTTCTGAAACACGCTGTCAATGGAAAAGGGACTCTGATGATACCCGAAGAAAACAAGTTCTTATGACCAGACTACGCATAGGACATTCACACTTGACTCACTCTTACGTCCTGAAGAGGATGGATCCTCCAAAATGATCCTGCGGAAGCAGACTCACAGTGGAGCACTTTATGTTGAAGTGCAGAACAATCTCCAAAATAAGACGAAAATATTATAACCATGAGAGCCTCAAAAGAGTCTTTGAAGAGACAGACACCAAAAAGATATACAGTTTCCTTTCAGAAATCGGCGTCCATAACAAAATTAAAAAAAAATCCATTTCGTAATTTAACCCAATGCTACGATTAAGCTCTAATGTAAGTATTTGCAAGAGCCTCTAAGGAATATCAGAATATCTACCTATATGTGGAAGTGTGATTATCAATCTATCTGTTTGTCAAGATTTAAATATCAACATATATATCTTTATATCCCAGTATGAATGACAAGCTATCTATTTAGTTATCAAAGCCCGGATATTTATTATTGGCATTAAGTAAGCCAATGAGGTTGATATACCGTAAAACACAAACAATCAAATAAGCTAATGTTGATGATAGTCTACCAGAGTTTTAGCACTGCATAGGCAGACTTGCTGTTTAAATCATTGGTACCAAATACAAATTTGTTTGCCAGTTGGTGAAGTTCTTCTAAGTTTTGCATTGAAGTCACGCTGCACAGTCTTGGGTGACTGTTTGCGAGCATATTCCAAGATGCAAAATGGCTTCTGTTTGG
This sequence comes from Acanthosepion lycidas, assembly GCA_963932145.1. NCBI lineage: Eukaryota > Metazoa > Mollusca > Cephalopoda > Sepiida > Sepiidae > Acanthosepion > Acanthosepion lycidas. Next base: position 135,127,930 of record OZ010573.1, on the reverse strand, counting down.
GAGTGAACGGTATAGCTCAACCTGAAAACAGAACAAAAATAAAGCATTAAATATAAAATATGGATCGATTTGCATACAGTCTATGAAAATTTGAAGTTATTTCAACAAGAATTTCGAAAATTATACGCCTTATAATGATGTCACATTTTTGGGACATCCTACATATATATATATATATATATATATATATAATAATAATAATAATAATAATAATAATGGACTATCCCGTCGGTTTCGAGGTATGAAGATCTGATAGCTTAATTGATTCAGTTATGAAATTTTGTACGATAACCTTAAGTGGCTCTTAAAACGCACTAGTGATTTACAAAGGAGGCGAAATATGGAGCTAGAATGAGGATTGTTAAATAAGATCACTGTTAGATTGGATGACCTTTTAGATTTTGCTCTCGCTTCTTGATTCAGGCAAGAAGCTTGAAAACTGCCGAGTCCACTAAAACACGTTGATCTCCATTCTAGCCGCTCCAATCTAAGCGTTCAAGGGTCTTATGTGGTATATTGACAGCTGACAATATATATATATATATATATATATATATATATATATATATATATATATATATATATATATATATATATATTTAGGTTTGGAAAGTCTTCATGGATAACTTTTTTTTTAATCTTCTGCTCATATTTGGTGAATACATTTTATTTATGTCCTATTTTTCTTTCGTGAAACAGATAATGTAGCAATATTCAATGCACTAACTGTTTGTAGAATTATAAATGTGTAAGATTCCGACGAAAAATATCTAGCACGACACAGTGAACATATCTTTCTAGCAGCAGACATAATAATTGATTCATCATAATTGTTCCACTACTGTTGGAAATTAAAAAAAAATATCTAAGACGACAAAAAAACGCGTTGTTTCTTTTTGGAGTCGTTAAGATAAAGTGTTATTTCTTGCCACACTTAACAACTGATTCTAGAACACTTTGAAGTCATCTGTTAGTTTAGCCTCATCAAATCAAACATACTCATGATTAAGACAGGGTTAATAAGTTGTGTCATCAGCATAGATATCAAGTCGGGGTTGAGAAGAGATTGTAGAATGAAGTAGATCTATGAATAGAGGCCTTGAGGACAACAGCTTAATTGTAAATATATCTAGAAGAGTGGCTGTTTAATACAAATTTCATTTCATGATTTGATAAGCAATATTGAATCAAATCAAATATTCAACAAAAATAACCATGAGCATTCAATTTATGAAGGCAACCAGCATGCCAAACCATGCAAAAAGTCTTCAAGATATCTGAAGCAACCACTCGAACTTCACCGTTCTCGTCTAAATCTTAACAGGCTCTTTCAGCAATAACTATTACTAGATCGTCATTTGACCTAGGGCGGCAAATCTCATATCGTTTATCTGAAAGAAAACCGAGTGAGACGAGCTGCTTAACCAATCCGGAGTTACTTAGAGTCCCTAGTACTTTGCTCTAAAGAGATAAAAGCCTAAGAGTTGGAATTATTCAGACGGTACGAACGTTTTCCTTAAAACAGGAGCTACAAAAGATAATTTCCAATATGCTGAAAGGCAAGGATCAGTAAGGAATTTATTGTAGGGCTTATTGAACGGGTGTCAGTTCAGAAGAACATGTCTTTAGAACTATTGTATTTATGCCATACAATTCCCATGCTTTTGTAAGTATCAAGTTTTTAGACGATAGAAGAAACTATGAAAGGAATTAAATGCATAGCACAGAGTAGAATTAGTTCCTGTGGGATTTTTTTTAAGCATTACGGGCCGGACAAGGCGTGAAGCCACTAGGATGCAGGGGGTTGCAGAAGATTTGGAGCGAGAGCAGATAGGAGTCATAGAAGAAAGGATGAGGTAACTGGAGGTTTCGATGGCTTTACATTTGAATAGCTGGCGATTATAGCTTTCAGGGAAACAGTAATTGGGAAGGGTGTTCCACAGGCGAGAGGTGCGATGTATGAAGCTATTGGAGTGGTGAAAGAATTCTGTAAAATATCGTAATTCCGAAATATACACTAATGGAAGTTAGAACCTGCCTCATTAATACCTTGTTAACAATATTACAGTCATTCATGTCATTTTTATTTATCTATGTCTATTACTGAGTTAAGCTTAAATTCATCATCTGAATTATAAATGCTTTACAGCTCGAATAAGCATACACTCTCATTCTCTCGCTGTCCTTATTTCTTTTTCTCTCTATCTATCTATCTATCTATCTATATATATATATATATATATATATATATATATATGTGTGTGTGTGTGTGTGTGTGTGTGTGTGTGTGTGTGTGTGAGTATTGTAGAGTGGTTTCCCGTTGACTTCTCCACAGTAATTTTATCAGAACCCAACCTCTAGTCAGGCAGCTTTGTCTCTTTTGCATTTCTAATTCTAATTCCTTTTTTGTAGTGCTCCTGTCCGTCCAGGCAGTACCCATTGATTTGTTGTAAAGGATCTAGGTTGAGTCACCGTCAAACTGAATAAAAATATTACTCGCATCCCGATTTCACAATTTTTAGAGGCAATGTCTTCTTTGTGGCAGTAGCTAAATTAATTTGTTCAGGACAAATTCAAGTGAGGATTTATGTTGTTGTGCACCTACCAGTTATTTTTATTTGTTTAGGATTTACGAAAAAGTCATATCTCTATATATTTTATCACTGTCAAATTTACTGTAAAGTCACTTGTATCTCTTACTTTCACGCAGTTGCCACTAAATTCTTTGAATCGCATTCATTTCTCTGTAAATATAGCAGCCTTTGGCAGTACCGATTCAATAGAAAATAATGCATAACAGTTTGTTTCCGATAACACGATAAATATAACCTAGTCAGATTTTTTTTCGCAATGATTATGACATGCTGGCCTTATTAATACTAATGCTACAACCACTGCTCTTTTCTCATTAACGTTTATTTCGTTGAGGCATAACGAGACAAGATTTACTGAGCGAATAACGTTATTATTCATGGAATATGAATGTATTCCTAAAGTGATTCTAGATTTCATTGTAAATTATATTACTATAAATATACATTGATAGGATTATTACGCACACTGTCATGGACTGATAATTATTTTCCTATAGAAATGCATTGAAAATAAATTAATGATTTTTTTCAGTAGTAAGTAATTAATGCAATCCTTGTTAATAAAATAGGAATATTAGATGTAAAATACTATAGATTTATGGTAATTTTCTTATTGAAATTCATTGCTTATAAAGTAGAATATTATCGCCATTGGTCGAAATGTAATAAAATCAGTATTAAAAGAAAGTTATGATGTTTTGTTAGTTTAAATGTACGTATAGAAATTTTATTTAATATTTCAAATGTATTGTTCTCATAAAGCACCGAAAATACCTATTATTTTTTAATTTGTTAATTTCGTGAATATTGAGGTAAAACTATTTAATTAACCATTAACAAATTATACAATTATATCAGTTTTATGTAGTTCTTATTATTTCTCAGCTTAGGTTATATTACGCTGTAACAATGGTTCTCGTACGGTCCACGAAGTTAGGCAATGTCGAGGGTGGCTAAAAGTGTAACATCTCTGGAATACAAGGTGGTGTAAGTTTCAATTCTAGTCAGGTTCGTTATATTCACTTATGTGCAAATATCCATAGGAAAGCTGTCCTGAGTATGACGATAATTTACATCCGGCAGCAAGGTCTCTGATCGAGAGGATTTCAGGAGCGTAGAACCACCTATTAAATGGTGTTGTTCACAGGTTCAACCTGACCCAGGATGGTACCACCTGTTAGGGTCCCAGGTATGGAAAAATAGTTACGCACAAACTGTGTTTAAGACACTATGAAAGTATAATAGATTTTAAGGGTAAAAATACCAGCAATATATTTTTGAAAAAAATATTACCAGAAATACATTTGACCCTCGCCAAAATACGTCAAAGAAACCTGATCTATATATTGATTCTTACAAAGAATACATATTCTATTTATACGAATCTATTGTAAAAATCTTGTCGGCATTGAATAACCCATTGAGGTGTTGATATTCTGTAAAACAAAATGAACCAAACCAAACCCATGGGAAAGACATGAATCCAACTTTTCTCTCCCTACTCAATAATGAGTTAATTGATAGAAATTCTATCAGTAAATCATGATTATCGCCCCACCAATTATTACAATCTAAAACTATTTTTTGAATTTAAATAACCGGAAAATGTTGATATGTCGTAAAAAATCAAATCAATGAATATTATTATTTCTTAGCCAATACAAAGCCTAAGATCTAATCAATTTAAAGGGGTACAAAATGAGGTTGATGTAAAGGCACACAAAATGAAGTTGATGTAAATGCGTACTATATGAAGTTGATGTAAATGCGTACAATATGAGGTTGATGTAAATGCGTACAATATGTGATTGATATAAAGGCGTACAAAATGAGGATGATATAAATGTGTACAATATGAGGTTGATGTAATGGCGTACAATATGAGATTGAAGTAAAGGCGTAATACATGAGGTTGATGTAAAGGCGTAGAATATGAGGTTGATGTAATGGCGTACAATATGAGATTGAAGTAAAGGAGTAATACATGAGGTTGATGTAAAGGCGTACATTATGAGGTTGATGTAAAGGCGTACAGGTTGGTGCAAGTAGTGCGTATTATGTCGCATACAATTTTATAGAAATTTGTTACTAGAGCATCGAAAGGGTCAATTTCATTTAGTTATGGAATTAATATTTGTCTGTCTAGTGGCCTCGTCGGATGACATAAGAATGTAACGCAAAAATTATTATGAATATCCGTTAATGTTTAGGAATGTGAATAAGACTTTAATTTTGCTTTTATAAATCCTATTTTTAGGAGATCCCTTTTTATGCATAACCTCATTTGCGACATTTATGTTTTCCTCTTGTCTTTTTTCCTACGACTTCTGTTTTCGTATTATACGTCGTACATATATTCCTATTCCTTGTTTTCGTCTTTCGACACAAATCTTTAAACTTTCCATTTGCCTTGTATTTTCTTTACTTAGACCCATTCATTTGTTTCTTTCTTCGTAAAATACTCTACTTTCACATCTCGTTATCTTTTACATTTTGAATTCAACTACTTTCTTCCACTGCCACCAAACTCCGGCCCCACATCAATGGCTTTCAAACTCCAGTCTTCTTTCTACTTGCAATAAGAATGTTGACAAAAATTTAATTTACATACATACATGTGTTCCTTACAGGATTGCCCATCTCGAGGCAACATTGCTATCTACAAAAGACGTTTCTCTCATTAGTGGGAATGATGGCTTGGAGTCATTACAGAAAACTACTGTAAATCAATTTATATAAGTAAAATGAATCTGCTCTTCGTGTGAATTAAATAAATTAATGTAATCAATGTTGGAATGACAGATGAAGATGCAGATGTTTGAACTCTGAGTGATAAGGCTTTACTTGCATATATGATATATTGTTTACTTATCAGTTTAGATATTATATATTTCAGGGATGTAAGGATTTCGTTTGTTTCTTGCTTCGTTTCTTGTTTGTTTAAATTAAAAAAAAAACGAGAATATTAGTTTGAACATATTGAAACTCGAAGAGCCCTTGAAAATGGGAATACGTTGAAAACAGGAAGAATACTTGAAAATTTTGAAAACATGTGAAGCACTTGAAAACTTTTTAAAACGTGGGGCTACTGAGCATGTTGAAAATACGCGGAACATTTTTTAAAAATCTGAAAAATACGTGGAGCGCTAAAAACCTTGAAAACATGAGGAGACCCTGAAAACTAAAAATTCGAAGAGACCTTGAAAATCTTAAAAACACGGGGAACCATTGAACACGTTGGAAACACGCGAATCTATATAAGAGGTTAAAAAAAAACGTGGAGTCCTTGAAAGAGGAACTGTTGAAAATCTTGAAAACACAAGTGTTTCTTGTTAATCCTGAAAACACGAAGTCCTTAAAATCTTGAAATCACAAGTGTCGAACAATCACGTGATCAAGATAAACACTCAGTTGTGGAGCAAGCTGAGGTAAAGAGTAATCCAACCTTGAGGAAGAGAGCTATTTATGGTGCAATGGAGCATCTCATTGTGCTAAAGTGGGACAGTCCATTGCTTGGGCTGTGATTGGCTGCTGGTACCTGAGTGGAGGTATTTCTATATAAATACCAGCTTGATTCAGTTAGTTTGCAGGGTTTGTATTAAGTTACAACCTCCTTTATTTTTGTCTGCCAGCTGGACGCTAGCTGGGACTCTTACACCGGTAAGTGCTGTTTATTGTCTTGTTATTCTACATCTCCTTCCCCCCATCGCGTGTCGGTAGTGGCCTTTGGGGAGGGATGAGTTCCTTTAAACCTGGCTGGTTGTGTGGAAGTAGTCTGGACAATGCCCGAGGGGGTTTTGTCCGTGTTATTGTAGACTGCTGTGCAGTGTTTGATGTTATTCCAGCGTCGAATGTTTGTGGCACTGGTGTAGGGGTATCGGGTAAGGCACTAGGTCTTGGAACTGGGATTGTTGGTGTATCCAGTTTCCTGAGTGGAGGTATTTCTATATAAATACCAGCTTGATTCAGTTAGTTTGCAGGGTTTGTATTAAGTTACAACCTCCTTTATTTTTGTCTGCCAGCTGGACGCTAGCTGGGACTCTTACACCGGTAAGTGCTGTTTATTGTCTTGTTATTCTACAACAAGAACACCCCAAATATGCTGGTAGATGAAAAGACGAGAATCCGTCAAAAGCTTTTAAAAAATCAGAATCCCGTGGAAATCTTGAAAACACAAGGAGCTCTTCACCAACTTGAAAACACTAAGAACCTTTGTAAATCTTGTATGTACGACAATCTCTTGAATACATTGAAAATACGACGAGCTCTTGATAATCATGAAACAACGAGAATGCTTGTAGAATTTTTTTTTTAAATTTTACAATTAAGAAATTCCATTAACTGATAATTACTTATTAAATAATACAGAAATTAACAACAAATTATAATAAATACATTAAATGTTTATGAAATAAACATAATCACTACTGTGAACAAATAGATAAAAATAAAAAATGAACTACAATAATAATATATTTACTCATCACATTTTTAACATATTCACCGAGATGACGATATTTAGAACAATAAATTATCGAACTGGCTTTTTTATAGGCTGACATAGACTTGTCAATATAAATACAAGAATGAATCTGTTTCGATGGTTGATGAGGTGTGCAAACAACTATTCAACAATGCAGTTATGCGGTATAAAAAAGAAATGGCTGCTATTAGATTGGTGCAAAAATAATATCGGTTTTTGACGTATTTTTTAACGTCAAAAAACGATATTACTTTTGCACCAACCCAATAACTATTAGAAAACCAAATGTATAACTGTTCGAAAAGAAATGGTCCAAGTTAAGAAGTATGTCCTAGGGATGTCAAAATCAAGCTGGTGTAAAATTTTGATATTTAGGTATTGAAGTAACAGACGTTGAAATGTGATATAGAAATCTGAAAGCGTATAGTAAAAGAGAAAGATCAGTTCTAAGAATTAAGAAAATTATTTAAAGGTAGAAGAATTTCGTTATAAAGAAGGAAAAGAGTGTTCAATCGCTATTTAATACTTACTGTCCTATAAGGTAATGGATTTTGTATAATATTCTGAAAGATAAAAATGAATCTAAGGATATACTGGACAAAATATATCAGAAAAGAATAGGTCTTCAGTAAAATGAATCCAATAGAAAACCTGTACTTAAAAGATACAATTAAAATGCTTGGACACATGATAAAGTAAAGTGTCTTGATGAATTTGACACGCAAATGATATACTGAAAACAACAGAAGCAGAGAGAAACAGTTTTTTAAATGTTTAACGAGTCTGTGTGAATAAATCGCAAATGATGGATAGAGAATGATGGTAAATGATCAAACAAGAATGATCGCAGTCGGAATCGTAGAATCATTATTTTTACCGGAGCTATGTGGATTTTTTAAATCCAGAATTGTCTTACTCTTAGAAGGGTTGTCAACTAAGGCCGAAGTTTCGATTTAAACCGTAGATGAAGGGAACAATTACGGATTCGTAGTTTTATCAAGTGTATTTAGCTAGGTATAAATGCAACGAACGGCTCTCCGAATTCTCATTCCTATCCAATATCAATTGCACCACCTGCACATCCAGTTACTAAAATCATCATAAGACAGGGATATGTGCAGAGACAGAATAAAAGTATGAATGAACTAGATTTCTTATTAATCACTGGTCCTTAATGTTTTTAATCCAAATTTATGAGACCTAATATATTAGTCAATTCAGTTTAACATAATTACATTTTGCGAACACTGCGTGAAATTTGATATCTTTTATCTTCCACAAGTGTTCCAGTCTTAAGTTCAATATTTTAGATGTTAGTTCTTAAATCTTGTTCAACGTACAACCGGACAGCGTTGTGGAACTTCGGCCATTGTGTGTTCGATTCGCTTTTATTTTCCCATCGTTTATCGGGCGTGACTAACTGTCACACTGTGTTGCCAGAATTCATATGTGTGGGATGTGTTCATGTCGCGTGGTTTGTGCCTGAAAGTTGACAAAAACAAATCATTGATTTGGTGACCGGTACTTACATTGCTTCGAGACGATATATTCCCACTTAAGAATTCGCTCTATTCCAAAAACGATAGGTCATTTCAACAAATTAATTCCCCTTGTTGTCCTTCTCTAGTTGACGATAATTGGTTTGATGAACATTTTGGTGACTTTCAAAAAATGGTGTGACTACCACGTTCGGAAAACTTGACTCAACACGATCATGTATTGGAAGTGATGTATAGGGTCTGTTCACAGGAAAGATCCTGCTACAACAGATATCAATCATCCATGGAGAGCTATCGAAAAGTCATGGTAACACCTGTCAGGGTCTAAATTATCCCAAACTGGGGTCACAACATGAAGATATGAAAATACATTGGAAAAAATTACCAGTAACACATAGTCATCGTAAAGAAATTAAGAGACAATACATTATCGGAAAAAAAAAATAAGAGCAATACATTTAAAACAAATTACCAAAGCTCTAAAGCGAAGAAAATTCAGGCATTAAATGACCCATAAGATGATATGCCGTTAAACTAACAAAGCAAACCAAAACCTCTTCTCGTTGAAAATTTTAATGTATTTTTTTCAGTTTTCGAGTTTAATATATAGTGGTTTTGAAATTGTGGATAAACAGTAAAGATGGCGTCAGAATGGTCTCTTTTAGACATTCAGATTTCTATTGAATGTCAGAATATATCCAATGGATTCTAACGTACAACACGGACATTACATGATTCTTGAAAATGACTGAGATTGTTGAAAATACTTTCGATTCCAGTATCCAAATTTATCCGAAAATTGTAAAAATACAATTACAAATGAAACAACTCGAACTTGTTGGTTGAGTTTGTAAAAAAAAAAAAAAATAGATATTTATAATTTTTTATCTTTCTCCAGAATCAATCACAAGAAACTTATTTTATTGTTTACTGGCAAATTCTAATTCTATCGCTGGTTGTGAATAGTAGGCTCAAAGAAATATGCCGGCCGCTAAATGTGCTGTGTAGTTCTATTTGAGCATATAGGCTCTATTTGGCGTGGGGTCAGGTAAGATCTTTGAATGACATGATCTCTTCCTATGCGTTGATAACAGGTTACCGCAGTCAGATTGTCCACTTAAGAGAGTAGAGTCCGTCGTGCGACAAACATTAGAAATGAGAAAAATTCCTTGGTGGCAGTTTCTGGTCAGTGTAATTTATTGGACAAGCTCTTAAAGAGTGGCCCGGACGACGCTCTCCAATTAGCGGAAACACGACCCTAAAACAGTTGAAGCCTGAGAGAAAATAAACGGGCGACAAGATAATGAAACAGACGGTAAAGAACACGTGAGTGCGATTCAAAGATCGACTTTAAGTAGATCAGCGAAAACGTAATATCTCTGGACGCCACTGATATTAAGTGTTCTTCTTCTCTGAAAAGCAAATATCCTGATAAGGCGGGAGTCTCAACAAAAAGTACTTTGCGCCTGCGTAAATAGAAACTAATTGCGCTGCATGTTCCACGAAAGACATTTTGTTTCTTTGCAGTAACCGTGCAAGGATCTTATCTATCTATCTATCTATCTATCTATCTATCTATCTATCTATCTATCTATCTATCAGTTCATTATCTATCCATCTATCTATCTATCTATCAGTTCATTATCTATCTATCTATCTATCTATCAGTTCATTATCTATCTATCTATCTATCAGTTCATTATCTATCTATCTATCTATCTATTTATCTATCTATCTATCTATCTATCAGTTCATTATCTATCTATCGATCTATCTATCTATCAGTTCATTATCTACCTATGTATCTATCTATCTATCTATCTATCAGTTCATTATCTATCTATCTATCTATCTATCTATCTATCTATCTATCTATCTATCAGTTCATTATCTATCTATCTATCTATCTCAAAGATTGAGATTATAGATTTTTCCTAATTCTTATTCTCTCAACTATATTGAGATAAACGCTACTTCTGTTTTACATTGTCTTGAATTCTATCAAAGATGATTTCTCTCCTTCTCTCTCTCTCTCTTGCTCTTTATTTATCTCTCTCTCTCGTTCCCACTGTCAGATATATTGATATGAATTATTCCTCTCTATTTCTCCCTCTCAAAGACGTTGACTTAGATTCTTCTTCTTCTTTCTTTCTTTCTTTCTTTGCCGTTTCCATTCTCAGAGATATTGACATCGATTATTTCTCTTGCTGTTACTTCACTCTCAAAGATATGAGCATACATTCTTTATCTCACTTCGATCCTTTGAGTTCTTGTTATCACTCTTCGTTATATTGAAATATACTTTTTTTTTTAAATATACCTCTCACTCATTTTTTTAAATATATTGACATAAAAACTTTCTTTCGCTGTTTTTCACTGTGAAATATATAGGCATATGTAATTAATTTCTCTCTTTTTCACTCTTAAATATGATAACATAGCTTCTTTCATTTATATATTTTCATTCTCAAATATATGGGCAATTGCCTATTCTCTTTTCCTTCAACTATATTGACAACTTTTTGTCCTTTATTTTACTTTAAGTTCATACTCTCCTTTTCAATAGTTTTTTTTTTATTTTCGCATTTACTTTCCTTACTCCAACTATTTCTCTTTCTCATTGTCTAAGAGTTATTCACTGATACATACCAGACTTTCATTATCTCCCTCTAAAGTTCTTATTATGGCTTTTAAACAAATTTCGGAAATAAAAAATCGCCATACAAGCTTCCCAAGCACATTGATCACTCTTATTTAATGGCCTTTTACCAAGCGTGCTAAACTTAGTAAAACATCTCGTAGTTAATCTATTCGTTTTCATCATTCTCTCTATTTTCTTTTTTATCTATTTATTTTTATCTTTCCTGCTTACTTTTGTTTCGTTATCTTTTATCTTCAGTCGACATTTTCCACACTTGTGTTTATCTTTCGTAATGCTCCTTTTATTTCTTTTCTTTCACTCATCCTTTTGTGTTATTTTTCGATTCGCTTGTATCAAACTCTTCCTTTATAAGTCTATGAGCAACGGTGGAAAAGAATTCCTGCCTTTATTGCTTGTTGGCTACATGCAATAACACAGACTTCGCCGACAGCGACCACGCTGAATTTGTCTCGCTACATGCCGATATCGTTTTTGTTACAGCACGCCATACTGCACCGTGACCAGTGAGCACAAGTCTGCAGTCTCCCGGGCTTGTCATTACATTGCCACCCATCCCTACGGCAGATGAAAGCTTTCATGTCGATTTACAGTCAAGTGAAGCAGGCAATATCTCTTCTTCCCATGTTTTAGGACTTTTCTGTTAAACTTTCACCATATATGACCAAATGGCCATGCTGCATTTATTGAAATAATACGGTCGACCACACAATAAGCATTTGAGATTGTATTCTTCAGAGTTCAAAGAAGAATCATTAAAATTCACTACGTTTTTATTATATTTTAGTCTCTTTATAGATGAAGCTATAGTTGAACAGTTTTCAAATGACTTATTTTGATAATATAGACTAAATTCTTGTAAGTAGTTTCGTTGTCATTGTTTGAATGAAAAATTCATGTCCTGCTGATAGATACTAGTGGATGCGGTAATAAATCAAAACAATAGCCTCCTATTTTAGTCTAGTGTAAACCAGAAGTCTGAATAATATTTTGACTTTGATGTAAACTGGAGCTTTCCCTACCTTTCTAATTCTTAAGTAAACCCGACTTATGATTGACACTATTTTAAACTGGGTCCATTTTTAGTTTTCAGAATCTAGGTTAAAATGTAAATAAATTAATATTTAAGCAAATAAAGAACTATTTTTTCTACTTTTTATTACTGTAAACGATATTGCCGATTAGAAAGAATTCTTACAATAATAAATATCGGTCGAGTAAATAAATCTATTAATTAACTTTCTTTACGTTTCGGGTACGAAAACAAAGATAGAAGATAAACATTTCGAAAGGTCCGCCGGAGATATCTGTTGCAATTTCGAGTCGATTCCTTTATGTCATCCACAGGAATAGATTTTTCTAGTTCCACATGCAATCCCGTTATTTTTTTTTTCATTGATATCTTAATTTCAGTTATCACCTTTTAGTAACTCTACTCTCTATGTTTTCGTTCAACTCTGCCGATCCACAACGACAGATAGCTCAACAAACGCTCGTATCCACTGGATACATGGGTCAGGGCAGAAAAGCGCTGTCAGTGACGACACAAATTGTTGTGAGTCTAATGCCGGGCCATAGCAGAGGTGAAAAAATACTTGGAGAGTTAAATTACAGTCTAACCCTGGGGAAGAAATAAAGAGTTGAATTCGAAATTACAACGTATAAAATCTAATAATAAGAAGGCCGTAGCGTTCAACAGGCGAAATGTCGATATGACAATAAAGACCACAACGACAATCTGAACAATTTAAATGGTGTAAATAATTACAATACCTCATCACAGAAATAGAGATAGATGTTATCATTATATATGACCTGAAGAATCCGTTTAACATGGCTCAGAGTTTGATGCACAAAGCAATATTCAGGCGCTGATTATAGACTGATGGCTACACGATTTAAAATTCTAATAACGAAATGCTGCCGCAATCCACATAGTATACGGGGATCACTGGTTTAAAAAAAATAGATAAATAAAAAATGTTTTATTTCAAATGAGCGTGATTTATAGTTAAAAAAAAAAAAGCGGATTACTGACTTGATTTTATATTTAAAAAAAAAACGCCTTTAATTGCCTTTTTAAAAAGATGTATTAAAATATTAAAAAAACTCTAAAAAAGTACGATTTAAAATAAACGGGATTTCTGTTTCATATTGAAAATAAAAGGGAATTAAAGGCTTTATTTATATTTAAAATACACTAGGATTAATTGTATTTTTAAAAAAAATTTGTATTAAAATAAACCGACTTAATATATTAAAAAAAACATACCTATGTTTGGTGTGCGACTTGAGTTTTCTTGGTTTCCCAGCTCGTCGGGCTCGAGATATAGCTCGCTAATATCTAATTATCTCATTTACCTAACCATATATATATATATATATATATATATATATATATATATATATATATATATATATATATAGATAGATAGATAGATAGATAGATAGATAGAATTAAAACAAAATGAGGTCCACGTGTGTTTTTACAACATCTAAAATAGATAGGTTGGTTAATAAAACAAGCACAAACGAAAGGATATTCAATATAATCAGTACGATAAACATTTATTAAATTTTAACCTTATGGAAGAAATGAAGCACTGAGAAAAAGGTTTTAAGTTTGGAATTTTCGGACATGCCTGTGTCTTTCACCAATGGTTCGACTAACAAATAGAGAAATCATATTAATAGCAAACAAAAAAACAAAAAAAATACAGATCTCTGTCTAATTCCTCGATGTGCGATAGGTTTTATGAAAATAAGCTTAAATTTAAATTTTGAACCGTGTAAAAGTGTTGGTCAGGTCTATTGTTACTGATGAGTGTTATGAATGTGTGAGATGGTAAACATAGTTGAAGAGAGTTATAGGTTGAGCAAGGGTAAAAACATCTTGCATCTACAAGTTGTAGCAAAAATTGATGGATCACGTGGTCGTGTGTTGAAAGACAGAACTATTGTTTGAATATGATGTGATGAAATGGAAGAAAGAGAAAAGGAAAGAAAGAAAGAGGACGGGGAAAGGTATGTATAATAATAAATTTTTAAAAAAATAATAAAATAAAATAAACAGAAAAATAAAAGTGAACGAAAAATATAGATAAAAAATTGGAAATCTATTGTTAATATAAAAGGGTTTAATAAAATAAAAGAATAACTGAGAGAAAAATAGCTTATAGATATATAGAGGGCAATGCATATGATAATGCACATAAGAGTGTGTAAATATACACAAGCCACGACAGAAAAATATGAATCTCCATACACCTTTAGTTATAAATACATGTATAAAATTAATATGTAACTTCACTACCCTTTCCCTCTCCTTACTTCAGCTTATATGCAAAGGATCCATAGTGATAGATTCAATGATGATATAAAGAGGGTGACTGGAAAGTAGCTCTCAGGGTACAGGGCAATATTTCTATTGCTGACTAGTGCGTCATGAGGGAAACCATAGGCGTTAGAACATACAAAGTAATAGTGATGGCTGTTAAAATTTAGAGGAAAAAAGTGGGTGTTGTACTTACTCATCCGAATTGTATTGTTGCTGATTATGAGTTTCCGTGTGGATATTTTACTCTCAGAGTAAACGCAAATCTATGTTTAATCCATCATTGTGGGAACTTACCTTTACGATATACTTCAACCCCGATGTGCCTCTGTCCTTCCAGCTGCCGAAACAAGACGCTAAAATCACGTATCCGACGTCGTCCATGCTATGACCAGGTTGGTTGAAGTCTACAGAGACAGGCGTTGTTGACCTTGATTTTTTTTTTTTTTGGTGGTTATTGAATCGTAGACGGAACGGTTTCTCCCACGTAATTCCCTTTATCGGATTTGTGACAGAAAAGTAAATATACGAGATTGGATCTCATAGAGCTTAGAGACGGTGATTTGAATACCACGCGAGTGCCATGGTGTGTGTAAATGTTGTAGGTGATGATGTTTTTGCAAACCAAGCAACGGAGTTTGTTGCAGTTGACATTCACTTGGTCAGGTGATGTATTGCAGATGTTGGATGTTATTAAAAATCTGAAGAGGTTCGTAGGTGGCTGTCGCTAAATAATTTCCTAATAATATTGTCTACTTTTAAATGTTGGAAATCTTTAGTTGAGGCGTGGGAAAGTTGGTGGATGCTGTAATTAAAATCAAAGACCATGGGGATTCTAGAATTAATCTTTTTAGTTTCATAATTAAGGAGAGTGTTTCAGTTATATTTGGAAGATTGGTTGATAAATTCTTTGATTATTGTGAATAGGTAATGCTTATTAAGGAACTGATTGCATGTTCTTGTGATAAACTTTATAGGAACAGATCCGTTTAATGGTTAAGCATTAGCTGTAGATTATAGATATTTTAGGTTATTCGGGTGGCAGCTATTGAAATTAAAATAGCAATGACCGTCATTTGACTTATTGTATAGTGTAGTGCAGACGTGGTTATTATTATAACGTACTAGTGTCTCCAGAAACGGAATGGGATTGATAGAATATTCCATAGTAAATTTGATGGTGTTGTGGTAATCATTAGGTTGATTTTAAGATCTAGAATATTGTTCTCTCCGTGTGTCCTGATGTCGCCTATATATATATGTAAGCAGCGAACGAGAGAGAGGGATACTATAGTATGAAGGAAAGTGACTTGGCCAGAACAGAAAATAGAGCTGCAAAAAGAAACATTTGCCATTTTTCGATCCTTAACGCGCGATTGCTATATATATATATACATATATATATATATATATATATATATATATATATATATATATATATATATATATATATATAGTTAGAATGTTCGCTTTCTGACTATGAAGCCCAAGCTCGAATCTCACCACGGTTGATTTCTTCTGAAAGAGACAACCTGAAGTTATCGGTTTGAAGGAGAAAGATCCCAGCGTACGGCACCTTTGTAAAATGGCTGAAAACCATACCAAGGATTGACCCAAGCATTATGAGTGAAATGGCGTAGTTGAAACACTTGCTAGCCCGAAGTCAAAGTCGAGGTTTTGAGAGTGCTTACCTTGTTCAAATTGTTGATCACGCGAGATAACACGCTATCTCCCAGAAGCTGTAACTAAGGTCAGCTCAGCATAGTTTCAGTATAAACCACAGGTGGGCCCTGTGGGTGTTGAACAAACACAAATTTGCCTAAGCGAGCGTCTGAATCTAAATTTGAGATTGATTAGCCGCCCTAGTAGACGGGTACCCTCGAATACGAGTAGCCAGCACACATACATACATTGCTAGATTACAATGTGATATCCCTCTTCTTACTGGGCAGTAAGCGCTGATCAATCTCCTAGCACGAAGAGAAACCTGGAGGAACGGAAATGTGGTTACTAAAAGAAATATTGGGAATTCCGTGGACAGAGTGAGTAAGCAGCGGGGCAACCTCAAAGAAAATGGCAACAAAAACAACCCGTATGTTCAGAGACAGATGACATTTCTTGGACAAATATGAAAGAGAGAAACGAACGATCGGCAAACTTCACAGGGCATATCGAGTATAAGAGAGATAGGGGAAGGAAACGAGCTATATTTTTTATATAACGTACAGTATATGTGTGCTTGTTTGTGCGCGTGCGTATCTAGAAATTCATCCGCTCCAACTGGACCGATTTCAATGAGTCATTAAAAAAGTTAGGGAGAGGGATCGATTTTCGTTCAGCTTCAATTCAGCGTTGCCAGATTATGCGAGGTTAAAATTATATATTAATATATTATACTAGCCATTATCTTTCACGGTTCAAGGGGAGCAACTCTTATTTTACTTTTTTATCCAAAATTAAAATTTTAAGCGAGGTAAAATTTTAAGCTAGCGTAAAAGCTGCCCTATCTGGTGGCATTTAATCTAGTTCCTGTGGATGACCATCATGAAAATAGCGAGGGGAGAATAGATGCTATAGGCATCAATAAACTAGAGAAGAAACTTACCTTTTAAAAGTTCAACAATAATTATTTGGCTGCCACTTCATTGAAAGACGATTTGATGCACGTAGATCATTATTTCCGTACAGAATATATTTTTATTTCATGGGTGACAGAACGGGGGAGAATTTATGAGATAAAATTAATATAGTGTAAAGATTGGACAATACAAATTAGAATTAGTTTTACTAATTAGAGAAACATAACCGCTAATTAAGTAAAACCTATATTATATAGTCTATATTAATAAATGCGAAATTGGAGCTCAATTCACCCAATTAACTATCCTTCATTACTGTTCTTTTATTCGAGGATTGTTTTGATTTTCATATCAAAAATAATTCTGTTTAGGAATATCGTCTTATATAGTGCAGAAAAGTGTTTGAAATTTTCATTTTACTTGACCTTCAACAAGTTGGCATCTATTTGTAAAACATTCCTTAATTATAACAAGCCAATTTGTGAAAGAAATGTTCATTTAAAATTTTTGCTTCAAAGATTTCAAGTAGTGAATATATCTTTCTTTACCAAGCGGTAGCGAGCGGGAGTAGCCTGCTAGTACCAGATAAGCTTGTGCGAATGAATGGCGGAATGTAAACTGGGAACAATTAGACAAACTGCTAATTGTTTCAAGAGATATGTAATTTTGAAGATCCATGCTGGTCCATTTTCTGATAGAATGGGGGACATAGACAGGACCGGCACAGGCTACTGGCAATTCGGCCATCATGCCTCCATGTCATATGTATGCGATCTTCCAAACCTGAACCTTATAAAAAGGTAATTGCTGTCACCAATGACTTGAGAAAGATTAAATTATTTAAATATTTTGTCCATAGAAAATGAGCAGAGTTCGAATTCAGGTCAAATCTATTACATTCACTAATATCCTTGGGAAAATGTATGAATCCCTTTCTTCCCCCCTAGCTATGGGTAAATAGCAGAACAGACAGAGTTCTGAAGCCTTCGATAGCAACTGGTCAAACACCAGAAAGAAATGGAAACCTACTGCAGGAAAAAAATTGCCTCGTCTGTCATGTATCGAAAGATACATGATAGGAAGGGATAATTTTCCATCCAACAAAATGTTTAATATCTAAAAAACACTAAACTAATCGAGTTTCTTTTTTCCAGGCTCTCAGATAAGACGTTTAGCCATCTTGACTCAATTTATTGTAAGAATCACTGAAAAACTCTTTTGAATTACTCCTCTAGAAAGCGAACAGGTCAGAAACCTTTTGTGCCAGCCCAACTATGTCTTCACAACTGAACAATGGTGAGAGGAAAAATTTAATTCAGGTCTTCAGTAACGCTATCAACATTCATACTCTAGTTTTCATTTTCAATCCCCATTCAAGAAACATCAAGAGAATGGGGAATAAGTTTACAAAAGAGGGAATTATAGAGAAGAAAACTGGGTTAGGAGGTTACAATACGAAGAGGGTTCCTCATTTCCAATTACAGGTAAAAGGATCAATTATAAAAGATCCAAAGCAGTTCATAAGACATTTGTTACTTTGGAGAGGAGTTTCAGTTACGACATTTCAAAAAGCAGTGAAAAAAGATTCGCAAATGAAAACGTACGTGAAGCATGTGAGGAACCTTGTTACTCCAGGACATAAAGATAGAAGCTTAGAGAGAGCAAAGATCATCTTGAATAAGTTGGAAAATGACCCTGAAATATATATATATATATATATATATATATATATATATATATATATATATATATATATGTGTGTGTGTATGTGTGTGTGTGTGTGTGTGTGTGTGTGTGTGTGTGTGTGTGTGTGCTGATAATGCAAGACTCTTCGGTAAAGCGAATCGAGTCCTTTCAGTCGCTGTGTGTTTATCTAAAAAAAAATAAATACTCTTAAAATGCAACTCCTTCCCTAACAGCTTTGTGGTAAAATATCAGACTGACGCCAAGTCAGCCGGGTTTCGATCATAGCTAGAGGGAACCGGACGTCTAGTCACACTGAGGAGCTGTGATACTGCAAAACAGTCGGTCTATGGATGGCAATATATATGCTCCTGAAAAATTTCGGTTGAGCTCTCTGGGGAATAAAATGTGAGTTTTTAAACAGTGACTAATACGACTAATAATGCAAAACTCTTCGGTAAAGCGAATCGAGTCCTCTCAGTCACTGTGTGTTTATCTAAAAGTAAATACGCATAAAATTCACCTTCTTTCCTATCGTACGCCAACGGTTTAGGGGTAAAATCTACGAGTGACGACAATTCAGCCGGGTTTCGATCTTAGCTTGAGGCAACCGGACATCTTGCCACACTGATAAGCTGTGATACAGCAAAACAGTCTGTCTGTGGATAACAATATATATATACTTCATAAGCTTCCGATCCTAAGTAATGAGGAATATGTCATTTTTGTTTTTGGACGATTTCATCATGTTTTTTCTGTTAAGCTTAAAGAGTAATAATTCATTCTTAGTGCTCAAAGTAGAGTCCAATTATGTTATGAATATCTGGAAGAATCATTTCTAAGATTTAAAAGTTCAAAGCTTAAATTAAAATGGGACAATTTTGCTGTTACACGATTTGGACAATTTTGCTTTTACACTATTTGGGCAATTTTGCTGTTAGACCCGATCATATATATCATCCAACTTAGAACATTTTTGTTATTCAATTGTTGATTTTGCAAAACCTTTATTCAACTGAAAATCAAAACATTTACGTCATCAATTTTTGCAGCATAATCGATATTTTATCCTGTTTTCAGATAGTTTTGATTGCTTCAGTTAGTGTTAATTTTTTTAGGGTCGAAACTATTGTAGCTAAGGTCAGTTAACCAATTACGTGTTTCTGATATTTCGCTAACCCAGTCATGATAGGTTCATTTGTTCGTTTATTTAATTCAATCCACCAATTCCTTAAAATGATATTGAGTATGAATTGATTATTGGAAGAATCGAATGCTTTTTTTATTACTCAATAATTAATGCCTATTTTTAGCATAAATCTCTAACTTACACCGGAATTTTAAAAAGCTATTATTGATACTATATTTTTATTCTAATCATTTTATACTTTTCAATATCTCATATAAAATCTAAGGCTTTGTAATAAATGTAATCCTTCAGTTTTAATTTCTCGTCACATCAATACCTGAAAGCAACAAGGTTTTCGTTAAATATATTGGGACGAGAAATACAATATTTATGTTCAGTAAGATAACAGAAAGAGCAATACCAAATGCGGAATAAGTATTCATATGTTTGATTGATTGACCATAAGACAATGATGGGTCTTCTCACCAGAGTTATTCAAGCTTTACAGTGAGGTGATTCCGTGAGAACTTTAATTTATATATAGATTAATTACTGTTGGAGACAATCTTCAAAACATATATGCAGACGAAACGTTGAAAGGAAACTGAAGGAAGATCTAGTAAAGACATGAAAAGAAATCGAGAAGAAAATACAAAGCATCTGTTTCAAGAAGATTGAGTGTATGGCTCTCAAAGGCGTGAACCACGAACTGGAGATGTCGAATTTAATCAAGTACGGAATTTATATTTATGGGGACGGGTTTAAATAGACGACAGGAATTGTACCAAACAAATCCGAATGTGTATAGGAATAGCAAAATATAACTACGAAAATGTAAGGAAAGGATAAAAAACTAGGAAAATTTAGTTAGAAAATAGAATTGTCAAAAGTCTATGTAAAATTAATTCACTTCTGAAGCTGAAGGCAACAGAAAATTGGTTCTTTAAAAGGAGAAATAAGAATCCCACGAACTGAAATGTGTAAAATAATAGTTTAACAGACTATAATTCTTAGGGAATTGTACCTCGGCTGCAATTTCTCGAGGTTAAAATTCGGGGTCAGATATAAGGCACACTAGGGAGGTCGATTTTGATTGACTGGGCTAGCGTGGGAAAGACAGAAAAAATTTTAAGCGAGTTGGTACTTACGCGTCAACCGATGTAGATATGTCAGATTTCCTGCCCGAGATGGCTCCCCAGTGATGGGACGACCCATAGTGGGTAGTTATATAATGTACATTTTCACACGAGTAATACAAATAATTAAGTTAAAATTATCTTGTTTGAAGTATGTCATTGCTGAGCCAAAACGAGTAGCGATTCCTGGTCAAGGAAAGGCGATATGCGACCACACCCGCAGTGGAGCTATGCAACACACGTAAGTAACGAAACAAATGGAAACAAATTTAGCGCTTATATTTACAATCAGAACGAGACAGTTAACATTTCTAGGATAGTTAAGAAGAAAAGTGGGGTTAGAGAATTTGACACTCACAGGACATATTGCAGGAGAGAAAGAGAGTCGGAATAAATGAATAATCTCACAAACGATCTTGTGTATATGGATGATAGAACAAGGACTTATAGAGATTAGTAAAATCGCTAAAGGTTTTGCGAAATTTTAGGGAACTATGATCAAGCACGTCTTGAAGAGTCACGGCACATATAATAATAATAATAATAATAATAATAATAATAATAATAATAATAATAATAGCCCTAGGACTGGTTGAAAAAGATTCTAGTATACTAATTGAAGGGATTCCTGGAAGTCCATGCCTCAAAGAGTTACAAAAAATTGTTCTGACAAGTACAGCCCACACTTTACGAATGGCTTTATCTATGTAATATTTTTTTTTGTCAGTGGAAAGTGTCATGGTGCCATTTATAACCTTAGGTCCCTGGAAATGTGTAAACGCCAGAAGCCAAAGAAAATAATAATAATAATAATAATAATAATAATAATAATAATGATAATAATAATAATAATAATAATAATAATAATAATACAAAGAGGAAGAAAAAGAAGAAGAAGACGGTCTCAGAGATAATAATTCTCGTAGTTCTGTGTATTGGATTCTGTTAAAATATCAATTATGATAAGGATATTAGTCTTCTGATAGAGCTTGGGATGAGGAATAGTATAAGAAGTAGAAAAAAAGGATTTGTCAATATGAATTTATGCAAATAGTTACAGTAAAAGGAAACATGATAAAACCGCGGAAAAAAAAAAACAACGCTCAAATTGCTCCCACGTTTCTTCCATTCTTGAACGCGGAGGCAAGAAATCGTTAATATTAACATTGTTCTTCTACAGAATGCCAGAAAATACCATCTCTACTTAAACTTACGCTTTTATGATCATTGCCACTGTAGGTGCCTTTTACATGGCAGTACGTTCTTTTAGGCTAATATCCGGTGGGGATTGATGAAGGCGTTGTCTGTGCAAATAAAGATCTCTGACGCAATATAGTTATTTATTGGAAACCAACACCGTTGAAGCGATAAATAAAACAATAATTGAAAACAATCTTATATTTCTGGACTTAATCCAAACTCATAATTCGAAACTGTAGTCGGTGTCGCAAAACAAGATTAAAGAAAACAAACAAACAAACACAAAATGAATGTTTATGGAGAAAAGAAAGAGTTTATTATAAAAGTCTCAGGAAAACAAAAACCTGGCAAACACGAATGAGTGAATAAGGCCTTCTTCAATGTGTTCTAAATTCGTTTAATTGACATATGATCCACAGAGTCAATAATATCTTCAGCATGAGAAATACATAACAACAAAATGGATAGCAGTAACAATAATTATAGTATATAGATATTTACTAAGCATCGATTTTATTAAAATCATTTCACCCCAAGAAAGGCAATAAAGTTATGAGGGCGCAAGAGGATACCGAGTGTAAGAGAATATGAGAAAAAAGTGGTATTACTGAAAGAGGACAATGAAAGATTAATAATGAAGGAAACAGAAGATAACGATTGATATTGCATTAGCGGTGACACAATGTTGAAAATAGGAGAACTAATTGCTCTAAAGGGACAAGTTTGCTCTGCATTACACCAGGTCAAAGTGCACGAGCTTACTTGTTTCTAAGCAGTTATTTTAAAACTTCCATGTTTTTTTAGAAAGTAGACGAATATAATTATATTTTTATCATTTGTTAATTCCAAAGACATCTTTGAAAAAAACAGTTGAGTGATATTTTGTTGCATCATACTTGAAATCGAATTCAAATCAGTTCTTATAGAATGCTTTATCGATGGCTAAAGAGTCCAACTTTGATTAAGGTGATTGAAAAAACAGATGTATTAAATTTTTTTTCCAAAATGCAAAATGAACATAACTGACGTGTCCAGAATTTGAACTCGACTCGGCAAAACCACTATATGAATCGATAATGATTACAATTAATTCATGCTTATTTCTGCCACTGAAAATATCTACACACTTATTTGACACTATTTATATTATTCAGAGTATTGTGCTCATCTTTGTCGCCATATGTATTACAACGTTTCGGCCATTGTAAGCTCCGGATTTCTTCAGGCGATTGGAATGTCGAACTGAACGCTTTATTTCGCTCACTAGGGTAGACTGTTCTAGTTCCACGTGTCATGATTAATGGATGTCAGTTATCAGTTATCTCCTGTTAATTACCCCCTCCAAGTTGTCTATCGCTGTAACTGGTTATTGAACTCACACTCTTTAAATCCTGTCACTGGATCTAACCAACGCCTTTATCCAGAGTACCATGGGTCCTCAAGGACACATGGCACAGTGGATAAATGCGTTGACAGTGAGTTGAAATTCCGTTGATGAGTGAAAGTCTTATAGTACAGCCTTATTTAATATGTTATTTACTGAAGCGTTACAAATTGTATATGGACAAGATGCATACCACTTATTACTAAATCGCTGTGACATCAAATATGACCTTCATTGACTTTAAAGTGAAATTAAAGCGAAATTCTAGGGAATAATTCAGCCATATTATGATGTAATATATAGTAAAGGACAATAGTTTTACAAAAAAAAAAATTAAAAACATTTTCTATTATCGTGTAATATGCAATCTTATCTATTTTTTGTTTTTATTAATTATGATCTAAGAAATGACCTACAAAATCTTATTAATTAAGTAGCATGTTTACTCATATATTACGAATTTTTTAAGCAGATTTTACTTATCGAATACAGTAAAAATGAATATTTTGCTTGTGTTGATTAATAATTATTATTCTGGTTTGAATATATTTTTTCCATTCAATGCATCTAATACAAAAGATATTAACTATTTCGGGATTTATTCTTGAAATAGTAAAATCTTGAGTCAGTTTGTAAGCAAAAACAGAAAAATTGAGCATTTATGTACATTTTTCAGACGATATTTAATCTAAATGCCGAAAATGATACAAGCTAAGAATGTAATTCTAGTTGTCCATACATATAAGATAAAACCCCAGTATTTGATCCGAGCGAAATGTTGATATTCTAAAAAAATGTAAAATTAACATGTCATATTTCAATGCAAGTGTGTGTGTTAACAAAATATATGCGAACAATTTGCTATCATTCTAATACGAAAAATATAATAAAATATACTATCAAAAAATATAGGGCTAATAAAAATGAGTTATTAGTTGAATAGCATATAAGGAAAAAGACGAAGAGAAGAAGAAATTATAATGTATGTATATATATATATATATATATATGTGTGTGTGTGTGTGTGTGTGTGTGTGTGTTTGAAAAGAAACTGAACATGAAGAAATTCGGAAACATTAATAGTAGAATATTATTTCGTTCTGCCAACACACTGACGCATTCCAGTTGATAAGCAAATAAACAAAACAAAAACATAACTCTCAGAATTGTCCAAGATGAAAAAAAAAACACACACACATTAAAAAAATAACTGGAAAAATATTGGAAAAACTATGAAATGTGAAACAAAACTTTCACCAGTATATTAAAAACTGTTTTAAAAGTATTTCAAACTCCACATTTTTCTATAAGTGATCAAATAATATATATATATATATATATATATATATATATATATATATATATACACGCACACACGCAAACACATACACGCACAAATACACACGCGCACACACATACACACGCAAATACACAAACTCACACATACATACATACACACACACACATATATATATATATACATATATATATATATATATATATTATAGAGCATATATTACATAATAGAGAAATCCCAAATTACCTCATGAGAATAGGGTCGATATAGTTCAATATCAGATTATCATATTTTCAACGGCTGTCTTTCTTTTATGTAAATATTTAAATTTATGTTCCTAACATTATATCAACCCAACATTTGAGCCGAAAAACGCTAGTACATTGATGTTAGTTGAAATAGCCTATTCTCATCAGGTAATTCTCGATATCTCTATTATACAATAATATATATATATATATATATATATATATATATATATATATATATATATATATATATATATATATATATATATAAACAGTCTATCAGTATACATGAACGTACATCAATTATAACAAATTGAAACATGTATTAAACTTTCTTTTTGGAATTCAATTTTCTTTTTCGTTTTTATGTAAAGCCCTTTTGCAAAATTCTGTGAAAATAAACTCGTGAAATTCAAAAAAGATATTTTAGAATATTAAAATTTCTTAAAACATCATCATATAAAAGCTACTAATTGCCTACATTTTATTTTTAATTCCATATTTAATTAATTTTATTACTATCCTTTTCTTTTCTTAACAATTTTATATCTTTGAGACCGAATAAATATCGAATATAATTTATTTTTAAAAAAACTCACATCATTTTTAATGAAAGTATTGAACCTATACAAATAATATATATTATGTAAATAGTGGACAGTAGATAGTGCATTTAAATTTAAATCATTAAAGTGATATTGCATTTAAATTTTTTGAAGCCTGGATATAATGGAACTGGAAGATATTTCCAAATCCTTGAAGAGCGAGAAAAGAAACTTTTAACATAGAAGTTACAGTCCCATCTAGCTAAATCCGTACTGCCCTTCAGTATGTCTCTATATTTCTAAGATGAGGTATTATGTACACTATTTACATTATTTGGACTATTGTCCTCATCTTTTTTGCCATATTTATCAATACGTTTCGGTCCTTGTACGCTCCGGTTTCTTCATGTGGTTTGAATGTCGAACTGAACCCTTTATTTCGCTCGACTGTTTTAGTTCCACGTGCTAGGTCTAATGAATATCAGTTATCAGTTATCTCCTGTTAATTTCCCTCTCCAAGATCTCTACTTTCTTAATCAGGTATTGAACTCACACTCTGTTTCCTATCACTAGATCTATTCAGCGTCTTTATCCATTGTGTCATGTGTCCTTAAGGAACAAGAACAGTCTACCCCAGTGAAGCGAGCGAAATAAAGGGTTGAGTTCGACATTCCAACCACCTGAAGAAGACCGGAGCGTACAACAGCCGAAACGTTGTGATAAATATGGCAACAAAGATGAGGACAATAGTCCGAATAACGTAAATACCATACTTTCCTTATATTCATAATTTCTAGATACTATAAAGAGCGATAATTGGATAAAAACCCAAAATGTGGCACAAGGCTAAAGTGAGGAATGGAGAAAAATGTTGCGCTTCTTTTGTCTTATAGTTAAATTTAGCTAACTACCATCACTGACCCAAACGTACTACAATAATCTTGCTTAACATTCTTACTACGTCGACTACATAATCTCCCTGAACTCCTAACTAGTGAGTACATATAATATTCTTGTCTGTGAGGAGAGGGGCGGAATATAACAATTATTTAAAATCTGAACTCCAATTTGTATTTACAAATATGAAGAAAGAGCTATTACAAGAAACTAAATAAAATAGTGTTAGTAATATAACCCCGATTATCCTTAATTGTAACAGAAACTTCATTGACGAAATCAATGCGGAATTTTAATAATATAAAACACTGATTCGTCACAACACTAACTGAAAAACACGACCAGCTGAAATCTTTTTCAGCTGTTTTCTGTCAAACTCTCTGCCTCTGAGCAGAAAGGGTCCCCTGACGAGGCTATGCAGAAGGGCAAAATCTCGTCTTGGAAAACAGCTACCCGACCCCGTTTTATACCGTGTCTACGTGAATTTTTGTCTGAGTCTTCGGGCTGGCATGACCCACATTAAACCCGGTCTTGTGCCAGATCTGATCGTGTGTGGAATTTAGTTATTATACTAACTGAAAAATACAATCATTCAAACACAACAACAAATATGAACTCACACCCGAAAATAGAATGGTGTCCTTCATCCACCTAAATGGGGAGGAGAGGAGGAATAAAACTTAAGAAAGGGAGCAAGATAGCTAAGTTAACTTGAATGAAGGAACTGAAGTCACAAACAAGCCTAACCTAACGTAATTGTGGGCGGGGCTGACAATGTTCAACACAGAAAAATATCTTAATATCTAGCTTGTATCAAAATGCATCAAAGTCCCTCTTACTCGACACAACCGCGCTAGTCACACCCAATTCTTTCCTCAAATTCTGATTTTCCATCCTAATCTTGACTGTAAAGCTCATGCTTAAAGTTCAAGATCTGTTAGAAAGAAATGAACATCTCACCCCTTAGAATAATTTCTGAAGTGTCTTCCAAATCACGATTCTCATAAAACCTAGCTTTGTCAACGGCTGTACCACATTGCTACTGGCAGAACTTGCCTCGAAAACAAAAAAAATATTCCACGTAGCATGCGAGTATGATGCATTAAATAAACTTGCATAATGGAATTATGACCCTGCAATGAAAGAAAGGCGTGACCAAAATCTCTACCTCCACTTCATAGCGAACACAGATTGGTGATTTTTGCCGACTCAAACCATTTACGAATCACAAGCCAGGTGCGTGATGTCTCATCGTTATTGAGGCATTTCTACTTGGGTGTCCAAATCCATATCGAGCGAGCCTTCTGCTTCGTAAGATTGAGCTCGTCTATTAGATTATCTAGTACGGGACCCCTAAATAACACACGATTTAAGAGGTGCTTCAGAGCAATACAACATTCACAATAGAATCAGCACTCACCACGAGGGAAACGTTGTTGTTGTTGGTGGTGGTGGTAGAAGCTCCTCCTCGCACGAGTGAACACTTCTCATGAATGGGAAATTATTACGGACGTCTTACTTCCAGATTTAGCCTTCATCATCCAATTCGCGACACATTCAAACTTCCACGCATCCAACCGCAAGGGAACGGACTTATCGCCGTTGATCTTCGCCCATGACACCGTCTCGTACCATCTAAACATGCTGAATAAAGAGCAAACATGCTAAACAGAATGCTCTCTTGATCACGAGTTTAAAAACGAGTTTCCTGTACACAACAAACTTTCACCCGGAGACGCTGAAATTCGCGACAGAGCATTACTCTGCGAGAATTCGACCCAAGACCCCAGCGATACACTCTAGCTAGCCAGAGTGCCATTATCAAACCGATTAGGGTCGCTTTTCTGCATTGAACCTGGACAGGGTGAGGACACCAACGGCCTATTCAACTGAAACTCAGCCCATCTCAGTTCTGATGGTACTATGAATAGACAGGACATTAATGTCTAACCTTTAAAGCTCTATACAGGAAGAGGTAAACGTATGATAGTGTCGTTGTCAATAGAAGTGGGGGATAAAAGTTGAAAGAGGCATTAGCTTCTAATATCATTGCACCAATATACTGGGTCCCCTGACAAGATCTAACAATCGTCATTATCCTTTTAAATTTGGGTAAGTTGTGGGAGATTTCAACATCCATATTATTGATTTTCTTAATGTTTCAAAGGATTTTTTGTCTTTTGATTTTCGGTACTGCATTATTGCTTTATCCGCATGCCCCTTAGACACAACATCACGCGTCTTCTGCTCTGTTAAAAATGGGTTTCGATTTTATCTTTTTTTCTGAAGCTGATTCTGCAGAATTTAAAGATGAGCTTCACTATCTTTTTTGATGTTCACCTCTTTTTCTTGATGAACTGATGGGGTATGTACACTGGAGTGGAACCATAGAGTGCTGTTTTGCAGGATGGGGAAGACGGTGCCGAGGAAGAAAGCCCTTTTTTTCTTTTGGAGTGAATTTTTTTTCTTTCCCAGTTGCTGGTATACCCATTGCAGGCGAAACAGAAAGAACATGCTCCAAGGAATAATTGAAACGGAGGAGGGGCAGAACTCCAGTGGCCTTCTTCTCTTGACAGGAAGAGGAGAGGTGACTAGTCTCTCCACACTTCCAGGAAGTTGGTTTACGGTCGGGTTACGATGATTGATAACTTCTAGACTTCTGCATCCAGATAGTTGGGGATGGATATGAAGGTTTTACGATTAATCATTATTTCGAAACTCTTGCTGAATTCGAACCCGAGTCTACTTTTGCATCAAAATCCACCATCTTAATCGGCGTTCCTTTACCGCTCAGATACGGAGAGTTTCAAAAGCACAGTTCTTTTTATACATTTAAAGTTCACTTACTTGTTCAGATTTTTCTCGAAACGTATATCTATTTAGTTAAGTAACCGAAACGTAAACAAATCAACTTCTAAAGATTTTATGGCTTTCATTCCAACAGATTGTATTCTTGTTTTTAATGGATACATTAGACGTCCCGTTTGTTATAAACATTATTTATTTGTTTACCAGTCTAAGCACCCAAAAAACTTAATAAAAAATATACCCTTCGGCAGGATTCGAAACTTTGTCCCTCTTTACAGGAAGATTCTAATTTGCCTTTTGTTCACACTTCCTCGTTCGGATTGGTGCTATACACAAATACCCAAGACATTCGTCAGCATAAAAAAATATAGAATTCTTATTATTTCAGAAGGCGGATCTTGTTTCATAATGTACGAGGGTCGGTCAGAAATTTCTAAGCTTCACGCAGAAGGAATTGAAGAAACAAGACAGTTTTTCACTATTTTTCAATATACTGCCTCTTGACAAAAATTCAGTTGGTCCAATGTTGCTTAAGCATTGCAATCCAATCACGGAATGAGGTTACGACGTGCTTCTCTAAAATCTCCTTTACAACACATACGATCTCATCATTGATTCCAAAATGGCGATCATGCAAGTTAGGTTTGTGTTCAAGAAACCGGAGGAAGTCAGATGAAGCTAAGTTTGGTGAGTAAGAGGGACAGAGTAGCAGGTAAAATACATATTTGGCTGCTTCAGCTATTGAAAACTGAGCCGTGTAAACTGGTGCGTCTTTCTGACGCAAGTGCACATATTCCCTCAGCGTTCTTCTGTGTTTCGTCTTGAATGATTCCTTCAGTTGTCTTATTTCTGATTCATAATACTTTCTGTTAATAGATTTTGCCTTTTCCAGCTAGTCTAGCATGATTACGCCTTTCGAATTAAAAATAAAATAAAAAAAGGAAACATCACATTGCCAACATTGTCTGTTTGAAATTCTTCGGAATGGCAAACCACAGTGGTTCCACTTTTTTCTTAGAATCTTTGATTCAGGTGTGAATTCGTAAACCAAGATTACATCTTGAATTCCATCTGCAGTTGAATATCTCAGGATCAACCTAGAAACGACTCAGAAGTGTCCTGGAAATGTCATACATTTTCAGCTTCTGCTATCCTGTTAGCATTTTCGGGACCTATCTTTCCGACAGCGTGCTGATCTGCAAGACCTCAGTTTAGACAGTATGGACTGAACCAAAACCATCTCCTTTCGTTACTCCTTTAGAACGAAAACCATACGGTGAATGGATCAACTTGTTCATCAGTGGCTGAGATTTTTGGACGACCTGACCGAGGACCATCTTCTATGCTGTCCCTGCTCCTGCCTCGCTTGAATTGTGCAGCCCACTACTTCATAGTTTCATAGATAGGACCATGCTCATCAAGTCTCTGTACCATCTATGAGTTCATGGATTTCCTTGCACGTCGTAATTTTCTTTTGCTGACGCTTTATGAGTGCTCGCATCTCCGTTTTGTCCATTGTTAGATTTATCGGACGTTTCTAACATTGTATGGGCCTCACTTGCTGGCAAATTAAGACAAAATCTGAATTAGTTTTTCTAGTTTTATAAAAATATTCAGCTATGGCTTTTGTTTCTTGATGAACGCCTCTCTGGTTTTTAAAGAGTTGATATTATTTATAAACTTATTTGAAACTCTTAATCGGCCTCTCGCTTTCCAGTTAAATTTGATCTTCAAAAAACTACATGCAATGCTAATCTGTCTTTGCTGTAATCTTAAATCATATTCATTTATGGTTCTTTCTCTATAAAAATATTTTCTTTTTCTGTTATTCTCTCAAACTCAGTAACTCCATGCGGCTTTCTCTCTTTATTAAATTAACGTCTGTGAAATCATTTAAAAAAAAAATCAAATTTGAAATTATGGCCCCCTATTTAATAACTGCGTACTCTTGACGTTTTTTCTTCTTTACAATTCAAAAGTTTCTTAGTTTGTATAAAAAGATTTGTTTTAAAATGATTTACACTTGGCGCTTTTACAGAGAGATTTTCAAAGATGTAGAAGTAGAAATTATATATCTTAAACAAACCAATATATATATATATATATATATATATATATATATATATATATATATATATATATAGATAGATAGATAGATAGATAGATATTCAATTTAATTATAAAATTAAATTGAATTAAAGTATCAAGCACTGTTTCATTTTCCAGCGGAATTTTTTGAATAACTAATCTTGAAATTTACGCAGTTTTATAACCATATTCATTCGTGATATTAATTACTATGGAAACGGCTGAAGCAGTTATTTCAATAAGGGGCATAAGGGGTTTTAGCTCCTGTTTTTGAAACATGTTGCGATGCTATCATATTTTTAAAAAATAATTATAATTTAGGCTCTACTTATGTATTCAGCACTGTTTTTTTTTAAATAAAAATAAAAACAAAAATACTAAAGAACTTTGTATTATTTATCTAACGTGTTCTTTCCTATTTTTCTATATATTTGCACACACACAGAAACACACGCACACGCACACACACACACACATATATATATATATATATATATATATATATATGTATATATACAAGCGAGTATCACCATATATATATATATATATATATATATATATATATATATATATATATATATATGATATAATATAAAAGGCTCAAATACTAATGCCTGTGTCAAACGACAGCACTATTATATTTGCATATACATACATATATATATATATATATATATATATATATATATATATATATATATCAACACTCAAACAGTAATGCCCCATGGATATATTTTATTACATTGGGATCATAATCGCGATACAATTCATCAGACCTACAAATTTGTATGTCAATGAATTGGATCGTGATTACGATTCCAATGTAATAAATTATAACCATGGAATATTACTGTTTGAGCCTTTTAGATTATATTCTTACTCTGGCCTAGACACTGAGTTTTACCTGTATTATATATATATATATATATATATATATATATATATATATATATATATATATATATATATTCTAAGTGATTTATTAATGTATTAAAATTATTTTTTATTTATATCACATGTCTATTCGATTTTCTTAATGTGATTTCATTTTTTATGTACAAATAATAAGCGCTCTTATATTAATTTCTTAAAATAACTCGTAAAAATCTATACATATTGCTCTATTTAAAGAAAAGTATACAAAAAACAAATATCTCTTTCGCCATAACATATATATTAAAATTGAAGGAGGCGGAAAATGACTCATTGTAGTCCAAGACTTTTACCCACTTACACTTTGTTTACCCGTGCGCATGATAGTGGTCCTTTAATCACACCCTTGTGTCATATTCTGTTCGAATGAACGTACCAATAAATCTCATCATGACGTGATTTTGTTTGTTGAAAATAATACTGACAATGGTGGATATTTATTTAAATAAATGTTATTAATGTAAAGTACAGGTTTTATTGGTAGAAAGGAAAGTGAGGTCATCTGAAACCTTGAGACTAAAAGATAAAACCCCTTTAAGGTTACGTGACAGCATCGGATCAATTTAAACCAAAACAAACGATATGTATAAAATAATGGCCGAGCCATTGTTTAGGGCCAAGTGGTTAAACTCAAGCACATTTAAAAAGCTGAATAATTACCAGGATGTTTGAGGAATATAATGACGACCATATTGGTTAGAAGGATTTTGGAAATGTTCCAAATATATTTGCGGAAATATTAAAAGAAATAGAAAAAAAAAACAAACGAGGAATAACTGAATGTTTCCATTTGAAAGCAATAATTAATTCAAAAGACATTTAGGCTAAAAATGAAGATTTTTAAAATGATGATGTCACTTGGTCTTTTTCCAAACCTATTAGTGATACAAAAATTAATAAGTATTCTGCATTATTCAATAGGCAATCCTGAATTCTAAATTTCTTTTCTTTCTTTGTATTGAACTACAAATTTGAGACGTGAAATAATGATGATGATGATGCTAATAATAATAATAATAATAATAATAATAATGCAAGAGACCAATATTTGTTAACTAGAATTTACCAAAGGCAGATTCTGGGATAAATATCCAGAAGCAATCAACCATCCTGTATCATGCTGCATGCTATTGGCATCCATTGAATATAAAACTGGCTAAAGAGAATGGACCAATATCTGCGCCGTAAAATCTGCAAATGTTACAGAAAAGAAACTGCAAGAAATTGGTATGCACACCATCCAGACACGTTTACAGAAATAGGAACTGTAAGAATTTTATTGGACTTTACAATACACAGAGATAGAAAAATCAAAGCTAATCGCCCAGCATCGTGATCAAAGACCACAAGAACGGAGAGAAGACAGAGTGTGGCACCCAGAAGTAATGCTAATAGAAATGATAATATTAAATGTAACAATTTCCTTATTGGCAATATCACGCATTTACTGTCTGAAAAGTTTGTGTTTGTTTGGCTGATATTTGATACATTTTATTCAGCAAATTATCCTTTTCAAGTCTATTGTTATAACTCCTCTTTGTAATTTCATTCCAAACATTTAGCTTTCGTCGTTTCGAATGCTAGCAGATTGATTATCCTTATTTTTTCTTCTAATTACCTTTGCTTCTCTTAGTTGTTGTTGTTGCTGATAAGTGTTAGTGTTATACTGTTGAAATCTATTTTTTTTTCGTTTTTGTGTTTTAGTATTAAAAACAAAGGATTTATCTCCGAAGAATTTATATAATGGTTTTAAGGATCGAAGACAAAGTATTTCGCTGAAAATTTGTTCGAGGTTTACCTAAATGTGTCCAAGACAATAATTCCACGTTATTCTGCATTTTTCTCCGTATTGTTCCATAAGACTTAAAAATTTTGTGTTCTAATGAATTCTACTATTTTTAAGATTTCTTAATTCGTTATTCTTCCTATATGTGATTTTGGGATGTTTCTCACTAAGCCAATAATCGTACGAAAGATATTTTTTAGTATTTATGAATCGGCAGAATCTTTCGATTTTTACCACGTGTCAAATATCAGCAATTAAGGTCTTTTCGTTTGTAATCTTGCTAATTTGAGAAGAAAAAGAAACTTTCATTGTACCAATTTGCTTTAGTATTTCAAAAGAGTAAAACATAATTAAATAATATAAGGTATAAACCATAATCTTTACAGACCGAAATTTCGTTATATTACAAGAAAAGTCCTTTGCTGTTCTTTTGAAAGGCATGACCAAATTTCTGTCTCTATGATTCTTTTCTTGCACCGGCAACAAGAATTTACTGCGGTGCTAAATTAATTTAGGAAGTTTTCTCAGTCGAATACACACTTGAGATTTACTTTGATTCCCCACTAAGTCAGGTTTTAACACAGTTTAAGTTTTTAACGTGGAGACCTGAATGTCTCCACTTGGGCCGATGGTCTAAGCTGGTTTTAACTTGTTTTAAGCTGTCTAAGCTGGTCTTAGATGGTTATAGATTGTCTAAGCTAGACATAGCGGGTCGTACCAACGCTACGTAACAGATGTTACGCCAGGGTAATGGGAACGCAAGGCAGGAAAGAAAACCTCCAGCACGGAACAGATACTACAACCTCAGCATGTACTCCGACGGAAAAAAAACACCTCCTCTGCCAATTCCTCCGAAAGAATCAGGAAGGAAAGCCCCGGGATCGCATGTAACCCCGGGGGAGCCCCTAGTCAAATACACACCCACTGATAAAACATTTTTTCAAAGAATAAAGTAAATACCTTTCGATGAGACATGAAATTGTATCATCTATTCGCCATTTCTTTCTTCAGAATGTGACCAATAAATTTCTTTGTAACGTCGTCTGCTTTTTGACACAAAATACTGCCATCTATTCACACTTAACCTTTATGCAGGTTAGAAACTGACTCACTCTTTGCTGCTACCTCCCATATATTATGAGCGTATTAAATTTTCTAAGCCTTCTTCCAACATTTCATTTCTCAGAAATTAAAAGAAAAATATCCAGCCTTGGTTCACCTTGCTTTTCCTGCCGCCCCTATTGTAGGGAACGGTACATTCAAATTGTCTCATTCAATAGAGTCCCAGAAAATGTAAATAGCAAATATGCGCAGGCAGTCCAAGCCAAAATAGAAAATAAACTTGGTTATAGCCAATTCTGGAAAATTGCCAACACAGTTCTCAATAAAGTAAAGCTTTTCTTTACATTCATTATAAATAGTATCGAGCCGATCTCATTCTAGTCAGATAAAGCTTAGTTCTTTGCAATGAGATTCACCCATAACTCCATTTCAGGCGACAAGAGTCTTTCCTTACCTAAATTATCCAAGGCCAGGGAAAATAATCTTTGTAATATCTGCATCTCGCTTAAGGAATTTTCCAGTCTTGTCAAAAGACTTGAAAGCCTACAATAGTTACTGGTCCGGATAAAATTCCTGCAGTTATTCTCAAGTACTTTCTTCCAGAACTATCTCCAAATTTTGCCATACTGTTTAACCGATGTCGTAAGAAGTTTTGAATCCTATGGAACTTGTCAGGCGCCTGTCATCTTTACAAGAATGCGGGTGATCACTTGTCCCCGGAGAAATATCAACCCAGCAACCTGTTTAATATCATCATCCAACTTTTTCAAAGTATAATCTTTTAAGAAATATATTTATCACATCAGTAGAAAAAATCTAAGGAACTAGCATTATGGTTTTCATTCATCTAGGTCCACTGATGATATATTTACTATTATCCACATAGGATTAGTTAATCGCTTGATAATTGAGTACTTTTTTGCCGTACTAGTAAACCAATTCTGGTGGATTTTTTTTTCTTTGTTTTTTCGGCTATTTTGATCTTGGGCGGATAGGTCACCCCCCCCACTGGCGTTGTCCGGCTGGTTTACCTTCTTTAACCTACCTGGTGGTATAAGAGTTCCTGTTTTCAATAACTGCTACTATCGACCGCCTGATAATTGTGTGAGATATACGGTTGATATAAGAACACGTCTGTTATGGATTCTTTGGAAGATTATTCTAATTTATGAAGTATTTCTTGTCAGGTTAGATCTGTGATGATTGTTAATATTGACTTAAGCACAAGAAATCAATGTTTGTCTCTGCAAAGCTTTTTAATCAGTGCCACCCTCTTTATGTTGCATATTAACGATCTGCTGAAGAAAGTTCTCAGAACTTTAGTAAATATCTATGCAGATGATAGTACGGTTTATCGTACATCTCCAAATATAGCAATGACCAGAACCTGACAACTAATTTCAAATCTGAATAAGATCTCACAGCACAATGTGGAAAAGACTGATTTCTATCATTTAATTCCTTCAAAACACTGCTACTAATGTTTAATCACAATCGAGCAGATCCTATATTTGCTCTAACCATGATAAGCGTTCATATTCTCAATGAGCCTCCGAGCCTTAAATGCCTATTGTTTCTTCAGCTCAGATAGGATCTCAAAGATGCATGAAGAATTGTCAGTTCCTTTTATGTTTTAACTCTTGGTCTGTCCAGCCATGATATTTCCATGGCATCACACCATCATCGTTCACTATGGATTCATTCGGTAAGTAGTAAGTTTCTCGCAGGAATCTTCCGGACTTTTTTTCTTTTCCGAAAATACTCGCGAGAGAATGATTCTCTGATCACTAAATTTACAATCTCTAGTCTAGGATTAGTTATGATAATGAACATGAATATATGTAATAATGGTGACAATACGTAATATATTTTGAGAATAAAAGGCAGCTAAACTTGATCAAAATGGACGATGTCTGAAAATGAAGACATTTTTAAGATTGCGTACTTTGTGATTGATGCCGTCACAAGAATTCTGTGAGTTTATCATCGTAATTTCTTGCAATACGTTTTTTACCAAAATATACCATTGACCATTCCAGTGAGCGTCTATTAGAACCAACTTGCCAGTTAATCATATATCCTCATAATGTGAACTTCTTACTTCCTCGTTCCCCTTTTGCTAGACTCTTAGAACAATCTGATTCCAGAATCCTCTAATTTGCGTGGAGCTCGGGATTTGCAACAGGTGAACATACTAAAAATTGTTTCATTTTCGCTTCTAATTTCTTTAAAGTATTGTTCACATGTTAAATCCATTTTATCATAAATAACATAACACTTCTGTCACTTTCGTCTCTTATTCTGTAAGAAAGCTTTCCAGCAGTCACTGCGATATGGAACAGATATGGCATATCAATTTAGCATTCCTTTATTTGAAAAGCCGGTTATAATAGTGATACTAATATGTCTCTACAATAGTTATATCTTCTCTCTATTATCACATATCTTCTTCTAATTATTCAACTTCTTCTTCGTTTTACCGGGGCCCTTTTAAGATATCGGAAAACCAGAGGGATTATCATGCTAAGTATCGTCCTTAGTTATTAATCAGAAGTATTTGAAACAAAGCGAAAATGTTTCACAAGAAAGCAACCCCGAATTTGCTCACATGCTAGAATTGTTGTCCAACCGACGTTGCAGACGCTTGATCAGTCATATTTGTGTTTCTTCAAGACACAGAATGGAACACAGAATGGAGTTTATGCTGAAAATATACAGAGCAGACTTCATTTCAGCTTCTAGCGTGATCACTTAATAAATAAAGCCGGTTACGATGACCTACGTTTTCGTGCGAGCCCAACAATGTATCAGTCTCCGAAAAAATAACGCTAAGGAAAAAACAAAACACCTCTGTTATACTGACTTAATCCGCACCAAATTACATCGCTTTGGCATTCATATATTTACTAGAGTGCACCTTCCAATTTTCCAAACAACCTGCAAATTCTACTTTCTGTTTCCTAATCAGCGTCCTCGTCGCCTTGATTTCTATAAAAGAGCGAAATGTCCTCCTTTCAAAAGCGGTAATTGAGTATAAGTAGAGGCTTCGGGATTGTTTAATGGTATATATTGATAAAAGAAAAAATGCAATAAATTCCACTGATCAATGCATACCGTTCTGGCGATTGTGACGATCACACAGTACATATGCTACAAAATTTCAGGATTCACTTCATTCAGAAGAGCATTCACACACTGATGAGGTTTGACTGGTTTTAATTCTCAAAATCTCTAACGGATAATTTTCCTGGTTTCAGATGAAAATCTAAATACATATAAATGACAAAGCCCTGTTGTAATGTCGTGAGAAAAGGATGTATAATTTTTTTATATACCAATTAAAATTTTAGGGTAAGAAGACCATGACATACTGAAAAAAAGTTTTCGTATGTCGCGTTTCATCCTTTACGATTTCATTAAAGAAAACTGATAATTATTTTATTAAATATAAGTTTTGTGTATATAGTCTATCCTATTTTATTTAGCTTACCTTCAGGGGTCCAACTTGTAAGGCAAAAACTATGTGTAGCTATTAATTACTGTGTTTTTTTTTGCGTTGAAATGCAACGGCTGACAGTTTTCGTTTAGCATTCACTAGAACGTGAAAAAATTATCCACTATGCAATTTCTTCTTTTATGATGATCGCAGAAAGAGATGGAAAATACTTTGGAAATAGAAGTCATTTTCACTGTTAGAGTGCATTTCTTGTATCATATGATTGTAACACACGGAAAAGTATTCGTGAATATGAACGGAATATGCTAAAAATATAAGCAGACATAATGTTTGAAATATATTTAATCAGACATGCCTAAAAGAGAATTTGCTGCCTAAATACACACACACAAGCACACACACACAGACACACACACACACACTTATATATATATATATATATATATATATATATATATATATATATATATATATATATATATATATATATAAGTGAACATAGAAGTCAACACTTAGAGGCGACAGTCTGTTTCATGCTAGATGCAATCGTCAGGCCCCGATTGCATCTAGCATGAAACAGACTGTCGTTTCTAAGTGTTGACTTCTATGTTCAATTTTATATTTACACACGCTCTTTCTCTGATATTGACCACTTCATCCCATAAATATAGCACATCATAAGGCTATATTTCTTCATATATATATATGTATATATATATATATATATATATATATATATATATATATATATATATATATATATATATATTCTGTGTGTGTGTTTTATGTATAGTGTTTTTTAATCTTTGCATATACATATTCATTTTTTATAATGGAACTATTTATTGCAGCTAAATGTGCGTGAGAGTGTTTGTGTGTCTATTTTGTTTTATACTGCTTTCATGAATCCATAACAACTGAATCCAATACCGTGCAATATATGAAGCAAACAAAATATAATTAGTTTATTGGACTGGATTGTACGAAATTACTGTTGCTCACTCCGACGAGGATATAAAGACGGTGCTTCCGGACGGCGGTCGATTCGTTGTATTTCGTCATATAACTCTGAATTTCTCTATTTGGCAATTGGTTCATTCGAAATAGTCCACGAAAAGCCTCATAATTTTTGCAATTTGCCTACATTTATCAATAACGGCTTTCTGCCAAACCATCTTAGTTCGATTTGTTTCATCCACGAGAATGACAAACTACAGCACACCAGGAGTGTATGCTTTGTCAATCTATAAATTAATTTTCAGACTCCGATATCAGAGGCAATAACCTTCTTCTTTTATGCGATGTGTCTATCCAGGCGATCTTTGCTCTCCACAATTTCCTGAAATATTTTCTTTGTTTAATATCAGGGATCCGTCCTTGGATGTTATGTATCTTATTAATGATCGTGTCTTTTGTCCTGTTATTCTCTATTTACATGCATATCTGATTTTTATGTAAGGCTCTTTTATTATATTTCTGCACATTTTTCGCTGAGTCTGCTTTTGTTCCTCATTTCTATGTGCAGTCCTATAAGCTCTGCCTTACCTTGACATTGTTTTCTATCTTCTTTTCATCTTGTAGAGAATTTCATCTGCCATCCTGTCTTTTCTTTTTTTTTTCTTAAAGCTCCTCTTAATATGTCCCACTATGAGTTTTCAATCTTATCTTTTTATCGGCTTATAATACTGCACATATATTTCTTTTTCACATTTGCATCATTCAGTAGTTTGTTGTATTACGTTGTGTGTTCTACCTTGCCCTTTTAATTTTCCATTCTTTCACTCTAATCATACATATCCTCGGAGGTGGTCGCTTTCGCAGTCAGCGTCTCGGTATATTTTGCAGTATACAAATGCATTCTTAAATTTCTTATTTATAATTATATCGTCGATATGGTTTTTCTTTTCTTCGTTTAGGCTTTTCTCTGTTCAGGGATATGACCTTTATGGGGGCTTCTTAAATCCTATAAAAAAATAGATGCATCCCTGTAAACACAAAACAGTTTTGTACTACCTGCGACGTTGCGTTCACTCTCCTATTATTTGTAAACCATATTCGTGTATATATATATATATATATATATATATATATATATATATATATATAGACACGCACATACATACATTCGCAAACACACACACACACACTCTCTCTCTCTCTCCAACTCTCTCTCTCACATACGCACACAAACGGACACACGAATATATACCCTTGTTCAAATTAATTGAAACAGCACGAATAATTCCGTTAATATTTACATCCTTTTTCGTATATTTCCAATGAAACATGACCCAGTGTACATGTTAGTACTTCGTATATCCATTCCACGAAATTTTTCATTGTAGATTGACTTCAGATTCTCTATTTCTTTTAAATCAGGAGAGTTTCTGGGCCAATCTATAGTACATTGCTTTGCTCACTGTTAAGGTTTGCAACTGTGTTTGTGCGGTGCTAAAAGTTTCATAGGCTGCCTTAGAGTAACGTCCATCTCAGACAATGGCCGTAGGACAGCTAAACGACAGTTGAGACAATAGTGTATGGGCGTGATAAAATCTGATACAATCACAGATGACGCAATATTTTTCAAGGCCAAACGTATTTAATCATACACCCTAATTCATATTGCTGCACACCACTGAAAATGACCTAATCTGAGGGAAAATAGAAGTCGATTACGCCATGTCGCCCCAGTGGGTCTAAAACTGACCGTATGTTGAAAGAAAGTAAACTAAAACGGTTGTTTTGAATTAATTTGCCCAAGGGTGTAAATATACGTATGGGTTATGTCAAACTTGATACATTTCACGGGTAAACGGTTTCAATATCAAAATTTACAGAAACTGCCGACGTACACTTGGTCTGATGTTCACACTGATGTACGAAAATGACAGTCACAATGCAGTGTTGACTCCCAAGACCGTGATATTCTTATATGCATATATATATATATATATATATATATATATCTGTTTCTAAATGCGTGTGTATGTGTGTTTGTGTCTATCTATAAAATATAGACATTTTCTGTTTATTAATTATATTGATTTTTTAGTACAACGCACATGAATCTTTCATTTTAGCATATGTAAGAAAAGTAAAAAAAGAGAATCATATGTATTTTAAAGAATGCCTTATTTTAAATATATCGTTATTTTTGCGTTTGATGGCTAAAAGCTTGGCTATTTTGATGTTGCCTGTTTTATTCATCAATGCATTTGAGCAATTATATTAGTTTACGAGAAAAAAACAACAGCATATTTCATAGATATTGCTGGAAAATTGCTGCGAAAATATGCTGAACATATATATATATATATATATATATATGTATGTATGTATGTATTGAACAATAATATTAAAAACGTAAAATCTTCAGACTCACTGGATTGCATATTAATATTCTTTCGTTTTTATTATTATTTCATTTAGATTCCTTGATTAGTTTCGGCCAACAGAGCCATCATCAGGGGAAAAAATTCTGGTTGCTGTAGCAGTGAACTACATAAATGAATGTCTTGATGCAGAAAATGAACTTTTGTCTGTAGTTTTCATTTGTTTTTTTAATTTGTTTTTTTAATATGAATTTTGGTTAGTCATTGAGTTGGTGAAACAGTCTCTTTTAAGTTGTTATTTGAGCTGGATTGATTCATGCTGCTCTGTATTCCCTATATATATATATATATATATATATGACGTCTCTTGAAATATGATGTAAACATTCCGGAAATCAGTGTAGAGACAAGTGAAATGAATATTTAATAGGTTGGGAATACGACATACTACTTCGGTTTCATACTTGTTATCCTCACCTGTTAGTCAATTATTACCACTATATCTCGACTAAGTTTAAGTGAGTAAACAGTTCGGATGATGATTACCTACGCAAGCCTGCTTCAGATAGATTTATCTCTGCTTAAACGTGTATATCTTAAAAATATGTGCATTGCCTATATGTCTATTTCATTGGATCGCCCCTCATTCTGGGTATCTGTTAGACAATGATACCTTGTGTAAATTTCTTCACACAAACGGAATAACCTTAAGTAATTTTGGTCTAGACTGACAGAAACGGTAGAGGCACGGAAAATAGAATGGGTTGGGAGCGTTTATGAACCCTCTACGCACTGTGCTGTTTATCACTGCCAGATATCTTGAAACAGTAAATAATCATATATATGACATGGGGTCTACAGTAATGAGGTAACGATTCCCCGCTAATTAAGTAATATAAGCGGGTATGAATTGCAAAAATTGACACTCCTTAGAAAAAAATTACATCCTCTTTACGTAAACACACACATACATATATATATATATATATATATATATATATATATATATATATATATATATATGTATATATATATATACACACACACATATATATATATATATATATATATATATATATATATATATATATATATATACACATATATATATATATATATATATATATGAATATATATATATATATATATATATATATATATATGGTGCGATGGGAAATTGTCACCATCTTATATTTTTAATTTCGTGCAAGAGGATTGTTTGATTTTAATTCTGTCCACTTCAGAGTATATTAGGGTCAGTTGGACACCGTCTGTGAGAAAAGAAGGACCACGTATCAATTCCCTCCCCGAGAACTTTTGAAACAGCATCCTGTACTGCTTGGCATTCTCACCGGAAGCTCCAATACGAACAGTTCACAGTGTTTGGGTGTCAAGTGCAGAGGATTCAGAAAGAGTTGTATACGTTTAATATTGATTAAGGAGAATCGGTAGCTCGGAAAACTCACTCTGATTGTTTTGATAAGAAAAAAAAAACGATGAGAGACTTTGATTCAACACGGAGAGCTACATTAAGTTCCTTGAGGTGGAAGTGCTGCCCTGGGTCAAGAGTGTAGCGTCTAGAAGGCACTATATCCAGCAACAAGACTCTGCATCATGCCAGACAAGCAGGAGAAGCCAGTCATGGCTGGAAGGCAATTTCTGCGTCCATCGCACTCCTTACATTTTGGCACATAACACCACAGACTGCAACGCCCTTGATTCTTTTGCATGGGGCGCAGTTGACCGAGACACCAACAAAACTGCTTTTAACACCAAAGAT
Organism: Acanthosepion lycidas; assembly: GCA_963932145.1. Lineage (NCBI taxonomy): Eukaryota > Metazoa > Mollusca > Cephalopoda > Sepiida > Sepiidae > Acanthosepion > Acanthosepion lycidas. Next base: position 135,084,017 of record OZ010573.1, on the reverse strand, counting down.
GTACTGAAAGCAGACATTATCTCAGTATTCACTGATTAGACAAGGCGACCTTCCAGAAGATTTGCATGATATCCTGAAGTCGTCTGGAGGTCGTGGTTGAAGCGAATGTCGATTTTATTCAATATATTTAGTATTTAGTATATCAAGATATCTTTCTGAAATTTTGTAAAATATATCTGTCAAAATGATATGTCAGTGTCCTTTTTTCATTTCTGCGTAATTTGGACGACAATTCGTCCATCGCACTATATATATGCGTGCGTGTGTGTTTGTGTGTGTGTCTGTGCGCACGCGTGTGCGTGTGTTTGTGTGTCTGCGTGTGTGTGTGTGCGCGCGCCCGTGTATGTGATATAAAAGAATTACTATTTCGCTTTTCCTCTCACCCAGACAGATAATCTTGTTTCGTCTATCCATGTCTGCCCCAGCGTGTTTATACATACATTGACTTGTGATTGCGATTTGCCTGAAGCTAGAGGCTCATAAATAGCCGGCACCCTAGAGAGAGAAAGAACATTCAGAGCGTGCCTAAACCACCGTAATCCATTATTTGTTAACGGACGTTCGTCAGACTGCTGAGATCAATGGTCGATGGAATTGTTTCGATTGATACTTCGGGGCAAGAACCCCGCAAACGAAAAAGGAAGTGCAGAAAATGGCAAGAAAAGACCATAAACAAATATCTAAAGATAGGAATGAAGATAAAAAAAAATGAAGACCGGTTCAGGGAGAAGAATTTCGACAATAGACTTCAAGAAGAACGAAAGGAAATAGACATTGTGTGAAAAAAAAGCGAAAGAATAAGTTAATGGTATTTACCGGCTAAATCTGAATGACATTAAAATAAATAAACAAAACGCACAAAGATAGGGAAATACTTTAGAAAAAACACCTTTCAAAAGAGCTGCCCTTGTGTGAGTCAATGTTGAAACTATGCTGCATTGCATGTTTGTTGCTGACACTTTATGCAGGTACTTATTTGTTTGACAAAATCTTTCTTTAAATGATTGTAGAATATTTTTCTTGAATTTTTTCTCTTTATTTGAATCTCTTTTGTTCCCGTTGTTTGTGAGTTTCTGCAGTTGTTGATGCTGCTGCTATTCTCATAATTATCTACCTTCATTTTGAAGAGTTTCTGTTTTCTTTATTTGTTTTTATTATTGTTCTCTTTCTAATTTAATTTTCTTTTTTTGTTTATCCTCACTCTTCCTTTGGTATATTTACAGATTTATTATCTTCAGATTTACTTTTTTTCTGTTAAAGTTGTTTTCTTTAACGATGTTTCGTTCGTTTTTTTTTTCTCTTATAAACGTTCTTCTTTTTCCCGTTTTTGGTTTTTCAATTAGTTTTTTTTGTTCCAACTTTCATCTTTGTTTACGAATTCTTTCTAAAACATTTTATCCTTTTGCTTCATTATCACCTTCTTCACCCTTTTTTTCTTTTTCTTCTTCTACTTTTTACTTCTTCCGTTTCTTCTTATTCATCTTTTACGTCATATTTTTTCCCTTTTTCTTCTTCCTTTTCTACTTTTTCTTCTTCCTTTTCTACTTTTTCTTCTCTTTCATTTTCTTTTTCTACACCTTCTTTTTCTTCATTTCTTTCTTCATTTTCTTCTTTTTATCTCGTCCTTCTTTATTAACTCATTTTCTTCAACTTCTTTATCTCTTCCTTTTTTCTTCTTCTTCATCTTCTTCTTTTTATGTCGTTCATCTTCTTCTTCTTTTCCATACTTTCTTCTTCATCATCATCTTCTTTTCATCTCCTTCCTTTTCTTCCTTTCTTATCTTCATTCTCTTTTCTTCTTTTTCTCCTTCTTTTTTTCATTTTGTTCTTTTCTTCTTTTTTGTTTCTCTCTTTTTTACTTCTTTTTTCTTCTGCTTCTTTTTCTCTTTCTTCCTTCTTCTTTTATAATATCTTCTAATCTTCTAATTCATTTTTTCATTATTATTTTCCAATTTGCTAACATCGTTCATTTTTCTTCTGTTTTTATCTAAACTTTCTTTTACCTCTTCTTCCTTTAGATTGGGCCTTCTTAATTATATTTTAGACATTCTTTTCAAATTGTTAAACAAATTTCTCTTTTTTAGGAATATTCGTCTTCTTCTTCTTCTTCTTCTTCTTCTTCTTTGTCATCATCATCATCATCATCATCATCTTCATCATCATCATCATCATCTTCTGCTTCTTTTTTGTCTCCACCTTGTTAATCCTATTTTATACTTTCTTTTTCACATTCTTTAAAAATATTTAATTCTCCCTTGTAGTTCTCCATTACCATCATCTTCTTATTCATGTTCATTTTGATTACAAGTTTTTAATCATATTTTATACATTCTTTTTGAACTTCATACCATTTAATCTATCTTTCCAGTATTTCTCTTAATCATCATCATCAGCAGCAGCAGCATTTCAAAAGTAAAGTTTCTTCATTTTGTTTCACTTTCTTAATGATAGTTTTTACTTTTATTCAACTTCATTATCAGCTTTCTTCTTCTTCCCTGTATATCTCTTCTTCTACGTATCATCATCATAATCATCATCATTTTCTCATCCTCCGCCTTCTTCTCTTAAAAGTGTTGGTCTTCTTATCCTTCTTTTTGCAATAATTTCACATCTTCTGTTTTTTCTTCTTTTTCTCCATCTTTTTCTTCTTTATTGTTGCTGTTTTTATTAGGTTGGTGCAAAAATAATGACGTAATAATGTCGTTTTTTGACGTTAAAAGTACGTCAAAAAGCGAAATTATTAAGTCATTATTTTTGCACCAACCTAATATAATAATATTTGTTAACTTGTTTTCAAGAAGTTTAAGAAATTTTTTCTGATTCTTTTCCCTGTTTCTATTCTTCTTTATAATCATCATCTTCATCATCATCGTCGTTGATACCTGCATCATCATCATCATCATCATCATCATCATCATCATCATCATCATCATCACCTTCTTCTTCTTCTTCTTCTTCTTCTTCTTCTTTCTATTTTTGTATTTATGATCCAACATCATGTTAGCATCTTCCTTTCTCTTTTACTTCTTTATTTAGACTTTCTCTAACTTTGACTTATTTATCAACTCGTTTTACTTTTCGTTCTAAAAAGTGATCATGATATTCACTTCTCATTTTTTTCTTATATTCCACCTTATTTTTGTCCTTGCTGTTTAGCTTCTTCTTATTCGACATCATCATGATCCTCATCATCTGTTTTTCAAATGTGAAGCTGACGGTCTCTTCTCTTCCTTGTCATTCATAGAATATTTACTCTCTTTTCATTGCTTTATTGAGCATATTTTTTCTGCAATGTAATTAAACGTAACTTACTTCATTTTCTCCTTCGTCTTCTTTCATTTATTCTCTAATTTCGTTCTTCCCTTCTCTTTTCCTTCTAATTTATATGTATTCACTTTTTCTTAAACCTCGCATTTCTCGCCTCATTATTTTTTTTTCAAACTACTTTTTTTTCTTCTTTTCCTTCTGTTTTTAATGCTATCATCCTGTGTTTATAGCAACAGTTCCATTTATCTACTTTCTTACTTTAATAGCAATTCCTTCTTTCTTTTTATTCCAGTAAATATGTCTACGATTTCTCTTCTCCCAATTCCTAGTTTCCTATTTGGGCAAATAAATCGAATCATTAATTTTTAAGTAACCTTTATTTCCTTTAACCTATCCTTAGTTCTTTTTTTTATTTTTCTGATTTACATTTTTGATGCTGTCTGTACTGAGCAACTTACTTCTATTAAACATATACTCTGTACTGTTCTTTTTTCTATTTAAACACCGACAATCCTAGCCATATATGGTATTCTTTGCTGACTCAGCTAATCGCGCCATAGAATTTTTCCGGTGTCTGTGGCAATGGCAGGCAAGCTCAACTTCTAGAGTACTCCCTGATATAACAAGATCGAACTTCTCATCAATTTTATCCTTACTAATCGAACCATTAGTTTTCTAAAGTTGCAATAATATGCGTATTAGTTAGGAACCTTGTCTGATAGTATACTGAGTTCGATTTGACTTATGTCCACTGCTCTACTAGCTATAACCAACTAAGGTAATGTGATGGGTGTTTAGTCCCAGACTAATGTTTAACAAGCATAAGGATGGTTATATTTAGTGAAGTTAAACGCCAAATTGTATCAACTTGTATGTAAGGAAAATTTCTAAATACCTTTAATTAAAAGAAACTCTTTGAATTAATAATGGCCTAAATTGATTTAATTTAATCAGGGGTAATTTAATTATGTTAACGTCTATCATTTGTAGCCTTCAAAATATTTCCTTAAGTTCTTTTTTACTCATGTTCATGATATAATTGTTCATAAACTTTAAAGAGAAATGACTGTATTATATCTGTATTATATTTGGTGTACTCTTCCAATTCTTGAAGATTTTAGAAAGCCCCTTCTATTCAATGAACAAATTAAAAGTGACTTAACATATTTATTATTATTATTTAAGATTTATTATTATCATTATTATTATTATTATTTCCTTTGATTTCTGGTTATAGACAGATATCTTTGCGGGTCCCAACAATGGACCTAAGGTCAAAAAATTCTTCATCACATTTTCCACTGATTATTTTTGTAAAACAAAATATCACTCATACTTTACATAGTTAAATCTCTACGAAATTTGTGAGCTGTATTTGTGAGGAAATTTTTGTACTTCTTTAAAGCATGGACTACCAGGATTCCCTTCAATGAGTCTATCAGACGATTTTCCAATCAATCCGAGGACTCCAACTGGAATTATTTATGTCCTCATGTGCCACATTTTTCAGAATTCCACTTCAAGATCCTTGTATTTTGAAAGATTTTTGAAGTTCTTCAAAGATACATTACGATCTGCTGGGACTGTCATGCTTATCAGAAAGTTCATTATTATTATTATTATTATTGTTATTATTATATCTACCAATATTTAGCCATTCAAAATTTTACTTATCCTTTGCATTGCAGTTAACACAATGTTTAGGCATATCTATTCTTCAGCTATCCTCGGAGATATTACAAAGTAAACAAAACGATGGAATTTTTCGTTTGTCTAAATGTCTCTTTAAAAGGAAGAAGAAATCGGCCAAAACATTTTATTAACATGATCATATGTATAAATATGATTGTAGTGTTTATAGTATTATAAAAAAAATAATTATTATACGTTCTTCAAATTTCGTAAATTATATTAATTTATGTCTGAATTTCAACATTTTGTCTGTGGGAAGGTGCAAAGTGAGAAAATCATTTATCACCCACAAAACCGGGTAAAAACTATTCAACTTTGACTCGACATTGACAAATGGGCAACACCCATTCATATATGACATCAAGTCACTGATCTGATTTTTGGAAAATAGCGATTGGCTGTGATAGTTAAGTATTTCCTGGAGCGATATATTATTGACCATCCTTCCAGGACTTTTAACGATGGCGCAAATATACGTGTAACATTTGAGATCGCGAATGAGCTTTAGAGCAATTAGGCGGTTCCACTCAAGGAATCTCTTAGAGGATATCAACTTTCATCAAGACTGGAGTAAATTTCGGGTTTGATCGCTGGTGATGCAAAGTTACTTGCATTGGTTTGCTGATATTCAATGATACAAATCAGTTGTCCCCTATTCATTTTTTTCGAGTTGGATCAAAAGAGAGATCAGCTGCCAGGCACGGTTCATCCAGATATTTGGACATGCATCCATCACAATGGTATCAACTGCATATATATTTGCAAAAGATTTAATTTCGTTTCTTTTTTAAATTATTCTGTAGCTGATACGCAAATTTAAGCTGATACGCAAATTTATTTGTTATAATTTCATAAGATTTTAGAATGTAAATATATGAGAAATAAGTATATTTGTAATTGTTTGCTGCAATAATTATAGGATATAATTAATATAGTAATAATAGGGTATTAGTTTTATACGCAAACCTTATCTGATATCCGGTCATAAATTTAGAGCGGAGAGCTACGTGTGAATGGATTATTGAAATAGTTGTTGATAAGACTAACGTGTTAAATAAGATTCTACCTTGTCACACATGTGACAATCCTTTCCGCGCTTTTGTTCGTTCAGCCATCTTATGAAAATATTATTCGTATACCGTATGCAAGAATTTATAACCAATTGCTTTTCATTATCATTTGATGAAATTTAAGTTATATATCTTCCTAATTCTGTATTACTTTTTATATTGTGGTCTTTCATAAATTAATATAAAGCAAGTCATTTTTGTTTATCAGCATAGCCTGATCGATACTCAATCGTAAGTTTACTATGGCCCTGTGGTTAATAAAATCATCACACTGACAAAATCAATAATGATAGGAATTAGATTTTAATCAGAAGATATATTTCTATAACCTTTTTGCTTGTTTAGGCTTAGTTTGGTTTGGCTGGTTGATTTTTGTTTAGCAGCATATCAACCTCTAATAGTGAAATATAAATAGTTTGAACACACATTTATGGCTTCAACTATAGATAAAATGTATTGTTGGTCATTGTAATATTAGATGTACTGTTGGTAATCCTACTATAAAATGTATTACTCGTCATTCTATGATAAATAAATTTTCATATAAAACTGTATTTCTGGTAATTTTACTATAACAATATATTTTTGTACTTTGATAGTGTTTTGTCGTCTCACTCGACCTGTTCAACTTATACAATTTTGAAAGAATCGGAAACCCTACTGAAATTTAGCATTGGCAGCCATAATCTTAACAATATAAGATACGCAGATGACACGGCACTGATAGCAGACACAACAGAGAAATTACAAAATGTTCCACTGAATGTAGCTACGGAGAGTGTGAAGAAGGGGCTAAGCATAAACTATAAAAGGACAGAATGCACAATCATCAGTAAAAGGATGAGCCCGAAATGAGATTTGCAAGTTGGGAACATTAGAATCAAGCAGTCGCGGAAATTTTAATATCTGGAAAGGGTTTTGACAGAGGACGGTATGTCTGACACTGAGATCCGAAGACGCACTCGGATGGCCAAGGACGCATTCCAAAAGCTGGGTAGAAACAGGAGGATTTCGTTGGTAACAAAGAAAAGAATACTCATCGGTTACGTGACATCTGTTCTTCTTTGCGGCAGCCAATGCTTCCAAAAAGATGAAGAAGTGACTCCTGGCGACGAAAATGTGGTTCTACAGAGGGATGCTATGGATATCATGGACTGAGCGCGGGAGAAACGATCAGGTATTAGAGAGGCTGCAAAAAAGGAGGAGGCTTATACCTTACATCAGGAAGAAGCAATGTCGAATAGAGGGAAAGTGAGACAAGAGAAAACAACGAATGACATACCTAGCGGCCTTAACCAAGTGGATGATAGATTGTCTAGGTGAGGTGACAGAAGGAAGTAATTTGTTAAGAGCTGCAAAGGATAGAGTGAGGTGGAAAGCCATGAATGCCTAAGTCCTGAAAGGTCAGGGCACATACAATGAAAAGGGCTTTGTCTTTGGGTAACTGGGGTACCACGTGCTACCACCCAGGTCAGCGTGGACATGGAACAGAAAACAGTTAACAAGAAGGCAGGGAACAAGAGCAATTAAGTGGTGGATCCACGCTCCGCAAAACCTCGACTCACCCGATCAGAGGCCTTGATCCCGGATGTGAATCTGGGAACAAGAGCTATTAAGAGGCAATTCAACGATCCTCAATACCACCAATCTCCCGATCAGAGGCATTGCTGCTGAACGGGTGGACCTAGAAATAAGAGCATTTAAGAGGCAGTTTCTTCGATCCTCCAATCTCCCGATCAAAGGCCTTGTGGCCGAACGAGTGGACATGGGAACAAGATCAATTAAGCGGCAGTTTCACGCTCCTCAAAACTTCCAATTTCCCGATCAGAGGCTTTGGTGCCGAACGGGTCGACCTGAGAACAAGAGCAAGTAAGAAGTCATTCTACGCTCCTTAAAACCTCAAATCACCCGATCAGAAGCCTTGTTGCCGAACGGTTGGAACTGAGAACAAGTGCAATTAAGAGGTGATTCTACGCTCCTCAAAATCACGCTCCTCCAATTTCCCGAGCAGAGCCCTTGACACCTGATTTAAGCCTAATTAATGTTAAGATTTTTGGATTAATATGTATTATTAAGTGATTCCAGTGATCACGTTCCAAGTGAAATTCAGGTTATTTGAAAATCAGCCTACTTGTAAAATACCATTCTGACAAAAATCCCACGTTGATTCATGCTTTATTCTTTTGCTTCTAATATCACCTTGTGGTGGAGAATGGTATTTTTAGTAGTGATTGCTAATTTTTCAATTATATATTTCTTCAGAATCTTTGTTTCTTGTTCTCATAAATCATAAGAAATTCTTATAAAGATGGTTAAACACTAACAAATAAAACATATGGATAGTTAAAGTATATAACACGCATCGCAATACAAAATAAACTTACGGCGAGCGTCGAATCAAGAGTAGCAATTTCATGATCAAATTAATTCTAAATAGACATTAGTTATAGCACTATATATCAAGAAATAGTTTAATTTTCATCATTCTTCATCTACACCCTTTTGCATGTTACGTATGTCTATTCCACGAAGTCTTTCCTTGCAGAATGACCATAGATTCTCGATTGGATTTAAATCAGGAGAGTTTCCCGGCCAGTATACAGTACTTTGATTTGCTCACTGACGCATGACGCAATATTTTTCAAGGCCAAACAAATTTCATCATACACCCCTAACTGCAAATTACTTAATATGAGAAAAAGATAGAAATCAATTACACCCTGTCACTCCAGTGGATCTAAAATCGACCGTATATTGACATAAAGTCAAATCAAGCGGTTGTTTCAATTAATTTGAACAAGTGTGTATATCTGTTCGATGCTGAATGCGGCGGTAGCATTATTTTAAGATAGGAGCAATACTTTTCAGTTTTATCAACAACGAGTTCTGGCCATTTGCAATATTGCTCGCTCTTTTCTTCCTTGGATATTGATATCTCCTAGAATGGGATATATTTGTTCGAAGTAGCAAAGTAGTTGTTGACTACTGTAACCGAGTAGGACAATCTAGCAGGTAACCGTAATGGACTGGTCCTCGTCGTAGTGGTAGGCAATAGGCGTAGGCAATAGGCGTAGTCCATGTACCTCCCCGTCAGTCTGTATTTATACATATTTATTACATCAGCTATATTGTGTTAAATATTAAGTTCGTCCTTATAAAAAAAAATCGTCACAGCATTAGATCACAAATGCAATGAATAATGCCCGAATGAGAGCAATGTTTCCGAAATTGTCTGACGCGAACGTTGCTGATGCCACAAGTGAAACAGGTTTCTTTCGAAACTCTTGCTTGGAATGTATTCAAGAACATTTACAATGGGTTTCTAGACAACAACAAAGCGGATAATTACACAGCTTATTGAAGAACAGCATGACCATGATCGATTTATCAGGAAGGTGACTTCTTGATGCTATCGATCTGGAGAGGCGATCCCAGCGTGCGCCACCTGAAAAACCATAGCATGTTTTGACCCAAACCATGTGAGTGAAATTGTGTAGACAAAGCTCTTTGGAGAATTATCGATTGTCGGGCTAGCACGAAGTCATCGTGACTGAGGGTTTGACATTTTTCAATCTGTTGATCACTCTAGGTAACGCGAAAGTCCGATTGCCACAGTTGCAGTATAAACTGCAGGTGGGGGGGTGTAGGTATTGATCAAACACAAATGCGTCTGCAACGGGGATTAGCTAGCCGACCTGGAAGACAGGCATCTTCAGATATGAGTGGCTGCGCCATTTATATGGGAAGAACGGCTTGAGAGTTAAAGAAATATGGAAGACAAAAGTTACTGAAAATTAACAATTTTCTCTCATTTTGCATAATTTCGAACGTAACTTAATCCTGTGCCATCAGAACACGGTGAATGGGGGGGGGGGTAAAGTAATGATAGGTGAGTAGGTATGGAACTTGGTTCGAAAAGAAAGGATTGACCACAAAACAGAATAATGATACAATGTTCCCTTTTGACCTGATATTAATGCCAGCTTATTAATTAGTTTGGCATTACGCATTAATTACACGTGATATTGTTATATTATTATTATAACAACAAATATTTTATTCTCAATTTTTCATGCACATCTTTGCTGATGGACTAAAACTATTGCTATTTTCATATCAATCATATCAAGATCATGGCTCTCCACTTCCTCCTATCCCTTGTAACTCTCAATGTTTTGTCTCTTTGCTACTTCTCCCAGTCCATGTTCTGTCATCCACTTGCTTAAGCACGCTAGGTATGTCATGCGCTGATTTCCATTTTCCCTCTTTCCCTCTATTCGACCTGTGTGTATTTGATTCTCCAAGCCCTCCTTTCTTATTACGTGTCCCAGAAATTTCAGCTTCTTCTTCCTAATATTAAGTATAAGCTTCCTCTTTGTTTGCATCCTCTTCAAAACCTCATCGTTGCCCACACATGATATCCTTAGCATCCTTTTGTAGAACCATACCTGTGTTGCCTCTTCTTCATCTCTGATGTCAGATGTCACATAGCAGCTCAGTACTTGTTTCTATATTACCAACGAAATCCTCCTGACTCATAATACTTTGCCTAGCTTTTGGGATGACTCTTTGGCCATCCCAATACGTGTTAGGATCTCAACATTACACTTACCTTCCTGTGACAAAACAATTCCCAGATATTTAAATTTTCGCATCTGCTCGATTTTAGTGTCCCCGATCTACAAAACGAATTTCGAGCTCATCCTTATAAAGATAACCATACATTTTGTCTTCTTGTAGTTTATGCCTAGTCCCTTCTTCTCGCTCTCTTTCGCTACTTTTTGTACGATGTTTTGCAATTTCTTTTCTGTGTTTGCTATCAGTACTGTCTCATCTGCGTATCTTATGTTGTTAAAATTTTGACCGCCAATGATAAATCCCGGTAGCATTTTCACTTCTCTCAGAATTGCCTCCCTGTTTAGGGTGAATGAGTCCGGTGAGAAGACACATACTTGCTTTATGCCAGTTTCATTTTTTTGATAGAAAAAACAAAAAAATCTGGAAGGAAACAATAATTTCATAAAAAGATGTTACATTTTTACTTGTATATATCAGAGAATTTTCTAAGGAATTAAAAGAATAAATCATGTTTTACAATTGTTGTGCACTAATAAAAATTCTATATGGCTAAACTAAATTTATTAAAATACCTTAATTTTTCTACTGGATTTTCTTTTCATAACGCCATGTGGTAATTTTTTGTGTCATGGCCGTCTTTTTATATATGTGTAGAGTAAGCAATTCTAAACGGGCCACAAAACAGAGACGTGCACAGTAAATGTGGGTAATATAATTACATTACCCCAACTATTTAATTCTTTCTCAAACTTATTTTTACTTTAACCCGTTTCTTTACTCTCTATAGTTTCTTCTACTGTCGTCTTCATTTTCAGCTCTTTACATAGCAATTCAATTTTAGGCCTTTTTATTCCTTCTCTCCTGTAGTAGGTTTTATTTTTAACTACTCATTTCATCCGACTTTACTCAACATCGACAGTGAAGAAATCCTAACAGAATTAAAAAGCATACGAGAAGACATTATTGATTCTCACATTAACCTGGTGTTAGTCACATTTGGTGTATTGTTTAATCCCAAATTGTCAAACTACTCTTAATTTCTAGTTGTAAACTTGATTCTTTTGGTCTCTCCCAATACTCTACTGACTCATTGAGAGTGTGTAGCAAACGCTGTGGCCCAGTTGTTGTTCATCTGTTACGTAAGGTAGATGTTTGCCTTATTCGAGGTCACCTGTCATACCACCTGCTTGGCAAAGGTAAGTTTTCATGAGTTATATATATATATATATATATATATATATATATATATAAATATATATATATCATAATAAGTCTCAGACACTAATATTCTGTGGTTATAATTTATTACATTGGAATCGTAATCACGATCCAATTCTTCAGACCTACAAATTCAAAAAGAAATCGGAAAATATAACTCCGGGTATAAAAAATGAAATTTTAATCAGAGTGTATGTGTGAGAGTGGGAGACAAGTGTGAGAAGGAAAGGAAATCTCTCTCTCTCTCTCTGTATATATATATATATATATATATATATATATATATATATATATATATATATATGTATGTATGTATGTATGTATAAAAAGAGAGAATAGATTTATAATACAGAGTTTTTAGCATTTATTTAAAAAAAAAGAAACTGGTTGATACACAGTAGTTTATTCTCTGCATCGTTTGAAAATTGAACTGAATTTAAATTTTAAGTTTAATTTAAGATTTAAGTTTTGGTTTTGCAACAGTAATTTGATTGTCACGATGAAAACATATTCAAAAACAACAATTATAATATATATATATATATATATATATATATATATATATATATATATATATATATATATATATGTCTTTATAATTTCGTAAATACTCTTTCGTTCCTGTATTCATGTGTTTAGCTAATGTAGTATATTTTTCTATTCATGGAAATATATTTCGGTTATTTATCATAAATAAAACTGGTCTCTATTGATGTATTTCCCCTACAATTTACAGGATAATTTTCATTTCAATGAGTTCAAGTTCAAGTATTGATTCAATGTAGATTTTTAACGGCGATTTCCCGTTAAGTTATTTTTTCACCAGTACGACAATATTTTACATAATTTTAAAACTATAAGCTTTTATGTATTGGGGTGAACAAACACACCAGGGGACTACCCATTTTGGGAAATTGAACGTGACTTACGCAGCATTAGAAATTCAGATGGCACAGTTATTTTAGCAGATACTGAAAATCAGCAACAGGAAATCATATAGAAATTAGCAAAAGAAAGCGATAAGAAAGGACTACGCACCACTTGTAAGATGACAGAATATGTGGTTGTCAACAAAATGCGAATTAAAAATAAAAGATACCGATATGTGCATCACATTATGGAGAGACCAATATCAAGGAGTTACAAATGGTCAAATGTCAACAGTGTTTTAACAGGGGATGAGAAAATGCGACATCAAAATCTCAAGGCACATTAGGACAGAGAAAGATGGCTTTCGAAAATTTAGTATAATATTAAGGAACAGGAAAAATGCGTTATAAACAAAGAAAATAATGCTGGAATGTTATATAATATCAGTCCTCCATGGCAGTGGACGCTAGAGAATGTCATCAGAATCAAAGAAGAGACTTTAGGCAAGAGAATTTATGGTGACACTACCATAGACTGTAAATATGAGCAGCTACGAAGTTTTAGAAAAAAATGAAAGCTAAAAGGACACTTATACACCTTTATGCAAATTAATCGAAACAAAACGAATAATTCCGTTAATATTTATTTTTTTATATTTTTTCAATGACACATGACACCGTGTACAACTTAATACTTCGCATGTCCATTCCACGAAGTCGTTCCTTGAAGATTGACCACAGATTCCCGATTGGATTCAAATCAGCATAGTTTTCGGGCCAGTCTATGGTACTTTGATTTGCTCGCTGATATGGCATGCCAGTGTGTTCGTGCAGCGTTATAATTTTCTTACGCTTTCGTGGAGTAACGTCCATGGCAGAAGATGTTAGGAGGATAACTAATCAACAGTCGAGACAATACAAAATCTGATGCAATCACGGATGACGCAATATTTTTCATCAGACATCCCGAAAAAAAATACATATTACTGTACACCACTGCATAATGACATAATCTGAGGACAAAATAGAAATTGATTACACCCTGTCAATCCAGCGGTTCTAAAACTGACCGTATGGTGAAAGAAAGGAAAATAAATGGTTGTTTCAATTAACAAAGCAGAAGGGTTTGTATTGAATCGGAGAAAATTTATTGTGTGCACGATAACAAAAGAGATGTAAGTAAGTTGAACTCTCACAGTATATATGGAAGGCATGAGGCACAGAGGAATACAGCGTATAACATTTATAACGAGATTGTGCATATGTTTGGCAGAACTGTAATTAGTAGTGATAAAAATATATTTATACTAAGAGCTAGAAAATAAATTGCGGGGAATCTTGACCGCTCATGTCCTGAAAGGACAGGGCACATATAAGAAGAAAAAAATAATCCTAGTTGGGGGTTTCGAATTCTTTTGACACAGAAAGTTAATTTTGTCTTCTTTTCTATTGCTTCGTTATACACACTCTGTACTGAACTAACTAATGAGAGAGGACAGCAGAGGGTATTGTGTCGACAGACACTCTTTCAAATGGTTATTTAACCTGCAGTAAGACTTTTTGAATCAGCTTGTCATCATTGAATTTCATAATAGCCGGGACCGTAACCCGACTGTAAACATCCAGTTTTACAATCAATAAAATCAATAAAAGATAAAAAAAAACTCCAATAAAAAGGAACTACATTTCGGGTGGATCCATACTACTTCAACTGAGTAAAGCAGACAAGTGGTTAATTTATCAGTCGAATGCATGAAACGGTCTAATGTTTACATGTTATCATCATTGTCATCATCATCAGTCCGATGATAGGCACTTATCGTACAGTCGTTCCGCAGCTGTGAAATTTACAATTTCCCTCTACATATCCATCTGGAGAGGTATTTATTCAAATATAGTATAACTTGAGTAAACAAATCTGGCAGAATCCATCCTTCTCCACCTCATACTACAGCTGAAGTCTTGTCGTGGTCACTGCATGTGGCAGTTTATTCCAGCGGAGTTGGACCCACCCTGGCCGTCGACTACAGTCTACGAAACCTTCCGTCCAGTGATACCGCGTCTTCACCAAAATGGCAGGATATATAGCAATGCAGCTCAGTCTTTCCAATCGTGCTAGATAGGCGTTGGCACTACAAGAACTTCCATCTGTCCATTTACATGTATTGTTTTTAATTTAGGTGGAGGGGTCTAACCTCACACCTAACTAGAAATGATAGGTGAGGAAACCGATTCAATCGCCGATAACCGACCTTGCACTGACTCAAATGTATAAAGGAATAGGGGGGAATTTTGTTATCGAAGAACAAACCATCCAGTGTTTATTGTTAACAAAGTTGTTTAAAGCAGACCAGTGTTTACATTTGAGTGAAGGGTATAAAATACTTACTTTTGACTCAAATCCTGAAACCAGACTAATGTTTCTCTTTCCATAGTAGTCATGGCAATTCAAAAATTCTAAAGAAACAGAATCTGTGGAATGCTTTTATTGCCTATTTCTTGAAGGGTCATGATATTGTAAGGATACAGAAAGCACTTATCACCCTTTGGTGGACATAAGTCACATGGGTCATATGACGGACCGCTTAGTCACGTCACTCGACACACTGACCATAGCGGCAGGCAAATTTCAGTTCGTTTTGCACAGGCAAACCGAAAGTTTGCTTTATTTAGCCCACCTCCGCCCCAAACACAAACAGAGTCTAAATCTGCCTCCCAACAGCTTACACGTACATGGGGCCGTTTCAGTTTGCGAATATATCTTTCCCAGATGTTGAATGTTTCCAATTCGTGGAATATGTTCGTTTGAATCTGGAGTCCTAAACATGGCTACTCCAGACACAGGAGTATCTCAATATGCAAGACCCTTTCTTTTAGTTTCATTTTATACTCTACTTTGCTGTGTAGATATATGTGAAATGTTGTTCTCCGCGTGGGCCATATATATATATATATATATATATATATATATATATATATATATATATATATATATATATATATATATCTGTGTGTGTGTGTGCTTATATATATACGTATATGTATGTATGTATGTATATATGTATATCAATCAAAGAAGAGGCAAACTTAAGGTTCTTTGACTATAATTTATTTCCCCAGAAAATATTTTTTCCTGGTTCATCAGGTCATATCTCTTGTCACCAAACCTTTCATCACCTTACTATATATATATATATATATATATATATATATATATATATATATATATATATATATATATAAAGGGTGTTTCATTAAGACGGATCAAAGTCAGCAGTAAAGAAATTAGTGTTATTGGCGAAAACATATTTATTTATCTCTTGGATCATATTATTTAATTCATGGCAATTATGTATGGAAAATAATATCGCCTAAATGGCCGCCAAATTTGAAAGAAAAAAGAAAAAAAAATATAATTAGACTCTTAAAATTAATTCACATTTAAAATCGGTCCAAGTTATTGGGAGACCCTTTATTAAAAATCTTCCCCGTGACAATATAAAAAGACACAAAAAATAATGATGTCTCTAGCTCATTTTTAAGACAACACTTCTTTGAAGATCAATGCTTCGAGCTACAGAATTACAAAAACATGTATTAAATAGGCGGACACGACATCACTTGAGGACCTTCACAACGATAGGAACTTAAATGGATATTACGTGTAAATCGAAGAAAATATAATTAAATTATCAAGAGGCCGGCGCTTCACAAAATTTCGAAAAACCTTATGAAGGAACATAACAATTAGTAGACTTTTCTATTTAAACTATTTTCCTGAATAATCGTTTTAATGGAAAGGCATTAAAATTTCAACAGACAGGAATGATTAATATAACAATTAACCAATTGATACATTTCTCATAAGGAATAAATAATATTATATTTACAATGATGAAAACGGCTAAATTTAAAGTTTGGATTAGATATCAATTTTCATCTTTATGCTGTTGGGAAAAGAATCCTTGGGACACTGTTTGAATAAAAAATGAGATAAAATATTGTTGCGTGTTCAAGTAAAATGAAATTTTTTTAAACGTAGGATACATAAATTTTAACTTTATTTATTTATCATAAAATGAAAGTCCTCTGAGTGTAAGGAAATGAACGTGAATAGCCATTCAGTGAGCAAGAGAAAAAGTGAAGTTGGGAGACAAGATTAAAGTGGGGGTCAATGTTGCTTTTGTCGGAGTTAGCTCCTCCTTAATTCCCTAATTGTTCACTAGGGGTCTCTCTCTCCCTGCACTATAAATACTGGGCGACTTCTTGCCTCGTTCTCTTTTTCACTTTGCATTTCAGCGGATATATTTAAAAATGTAATCTCTCGTAGAAATCAGTGTTTTTATCCACTTGTGGGAAAACGCCATGAAACAAACATACACGTACTTACGAACATTCACCAAAATACAAAGACTTTACGTTCACACACAAACAAATGTTAACATCTATGTCCATTGTAAATCTTTTTGTTGAATACATATATATGTTGACATGTATATATTGCTCTTGTTTGTTTTCTTTACATCTTCATTTGGACTCAGTTTGAGTCCGCATTGTTCTTGTAGTTGGATCTTGTCGCAGGAATAAACAGCACGTGTTCCTAATTCAGCAAACTCAAACCAACACGGTCCTCTACACTTTAATGAGAAAGACAAGACGTCGAGTTTGGCTCGTGTATCGAAAAGATGTTGTCATTCTTTCTGTTGTGTTGAATGAATGTTTGGTTTTTATGGCCTCGTGTATGCTCCAGAATCCTATGTTTATTTACTGGCGGCAGCTGATTCTATTGGCTATTTATTTTCACCAAGCTGAAAATTTGAAATATGTTTGAAATCCGGTGTGTTTAATTTTCTCCTTTGCTTCTTTGATTTGTTGTTCCCTTGTGCCTATTCTACAATCCCTTGAGATACTACGGATGTTGATAACTTCTCAGCTGAACCAAAAAAGGATTCAAAATATATTTTGATTTTATTTCTTTGCATACAGGTAGATTGATTGATTTGTTTGTTACGATCTCTCAACCGTAGTTTATTTTACAGATTATTTTAAAGCCAATTTCTTTTTTTTAAATTGTAAGAATATTTTGCGGATAATAATGCTTTACTGACGCTAGATCTACTAAATAACTCATTGTTGGAGGAAAAGAGGTGGATCTATATATTTCTGATGGAGGAGGAGCCTAGAAATTTGCAGTACTCATCTATAATTTAACAATATTATCTCATATTTAATATGAATAATTCTGAAGAACCCCCATCCAGTTTTATTTTTTCATTCACAGGAATACTTTCTAGTTACTTAACAAAAATGATTATCCTTAAAATTTAATACATCTATTCTATGTTTTGGTTCCTTGAAATTTATATTATCCACTAAGTGCTTTTTTATTATAAAATTAAATTAGAATAATATTATTCTATGCTTACAACCATTTTTAAATAAGAGAAGGAATCACTGGCCATAATTAAATTGGAAAGTGTAAAATTGATAGGGTTTGATTACCAAAAAAATGTGCGCGTATTATGCGTGAGTAGAAGCATTTCCCACAATTTCAGCATGAATTTTTGGGTGCGTATTATGAAAGAAAAAAGAAATTTTCTGTTCTCTTCGTCCTCTCCATTTCTTTTCGTTTTCTCGGCTTCTCCACATCTATTATTATTATCATCATTATTGTTATTATTACTATAATAATAATAATAATAATAATGATAATAATAATAATATTAATCTCTTTTCAGGTTCTCTGCTTTTTTTTTTCCATTTTTTTTGTATTATTTTTCATCTTCTTTCTCTTGTCTTGCTTTCTAGTTTCGCCTTTCTTATCCTTTTCTTGTCTTTTCCATGGTGAATTTCTCTATCTTCTTATTCTTTTCCAGTCATCATTTCTTTTTCACTTTTTCCATTTTTTTTCTTTTTTTTTTTCTTCTTTCTTTTCCCCATATTTTGCTACTTATTGACCAACGTCTTCAATTCTCTTTCTTTTTATAATTAATTATTACACGTGGAGATTTTTCAGGCTTTCTTTAAAAATTGTCAACTTTTTGTTTTTATTTATCTTTTGCTTTCTATTGGCACAATTTAAAAAAAAGAAATATTTTTAGTCTTATGAGAATACAAATTCGTCAAAATAAACTTTTTCTATTCATGTGATTTTTATTCTATTTATTTTATTTTATTTCTACTTCTATTCTAGTTTTATTAAGAGAACTTTAACTGCTTGTTTTTCCCTCGAATTTTCCTTGGTAATCCAGTAAATCGTCCTTACATTCAACTATCTTATTCGTCTAGTGCATTATTTTTTTAACTTTGGCCATTTCAACCCCACCGCAAACGCTTCAATTCTGACGACTGCTTTTTTTCACACGCTTTTCACGTTAAAGTAGCATTCCCCGAATAAACAGTTTACTACCGCGTCTTGACACGCGAGGCCCTTTGCACAATATAAGTTCTCTCCCTTTTTAATGATATCAGCACAGGAAGACTTTTCATAATAATCATCATCAGCAGCAGCGGTTTCATTGGATTTTTCATGATAATGGCGAAAATATTGTTTCAGATATTTTCAGTAATCATAAATGTATATATGGTCGCGGTTTGTAAATGTAAGTACGTTTATACATATCTATTTAATTATTCTAATAAAAAAAATAAAAACACATTTTCTCATGTAGATGTATATATATATATATATATATATATATATATATATATATATATACACTTCTATTAAGATATACAAATATATATATTTATTTAAGATAATAAGATATATATATATATATACACTTCTATTAAGATATGCAAATATATATATATATATATATGTATATATATATATATATATTTAAGATAATAAGATATAAAATACATATATGCACACACACACATATTAACACGTATACGTTCTTTTTACTAGATATCCATATTTGAGTAGACGCTCCCCTTATTTGTTAAACTGTATATTTATTTAGTTTCTAAGTTACTATTCAACACTGTACTTCTTGATCAAGGGCTCTAAACGCAAGTCGGATCTAACAATGAAACCCCTGCTAAATCAGCTCATATATTTCATTAATAATATATCTGAAATATTCAGGCATTTAGATGTATAGAAATATACTAGCGCCTACTCAAATATAATTATCAACTAAAAAATAACGTTTAATCCATAAATCCATAATTTCTCATATATATATATATATATATATATATATATATATATATATCATTATCTTAAATATATATATTTGTATATCTTAATAGAAGTGTATATATATATATATATATATATATATATATATATATATAGAGAGAGAGAGAGAGAGAGAGAATTTAAGATTTAAAAAAAATCAGATAATTCTTATATATAGTACTCAATGTAAAAAATATAAAACAATACTAAAAATAGATCTGTAACATTGAATAATAAAAAGATTACTTAACTTTTAAATATCAATCAGAAGCACCGAATCTAACCCCATAAAGAATGAAAATCTAACCAGGAAACATCAAAGTAAGGGTAAAATCGATATTTAACAGTTAAGTAATATTATTTTATAAGTGTCATGGGTCCTTGCCTATAACTACAGAATGAACTCTTCCTAACACTATGGATACTACGCCTCTCAAGATAGTGGATCGAATCGAGCCGAGCTTCTTTTTTTGGCCGAGCCTACGGGCTCGGAAAACCCACGTAAAACTCAGCCTTGTGCCACATCTTTCCCTCGTTGTGGGGGAGCAAGTAAATATCGAGTCGAGCCGAGCCGTTTCAGCTTGATGGTCGAACTCTCTGCCTCTGAGCAGAGAAAAACCCGGACGAGGCTCCGCCGAAGGGTAGAGCTTCGTTCGTAGAGGTTGACCAACCCGATTCTGTTTTTACAGTTTCTACGGGCTTGGAAAACCCACGTAAATCTCGGCCTTGTGCCACATCTTTCCTTCGTGGGGGGCGCAAGTAAATATCGAATCAAATCGAGCCGAGAGTAGTTCACTCCAAATAAGACTGACAGTCATACTAACACCTTCCAGATCTTGTATAATTATTTCGTGTAATATACCTTCGTTATTTCTACACTTGTGTTCGTGTTCTTCTTCCTTGGTCCCAACCTGGACTATAACAATAAGTTACAGACACACACACACACACACACAGACACACACACATACACTGTGTGTGTGTCTGTGTGTGTATATATATATATATATGTGTGTGTGTGTGTGAGAGAGAGAGGGAGAGGGAGAGGGAGAGGGAGAGAGAGAGAGTGCGTGTGTGTGTGTGTGTGTGCGTATGTGTGTTTGTGAACATATGGCACAGTGGATAAAGACGTTAGTTATCTCCAGTGACAGACGGTTAAAGCAGTGGAGAACTTGGAGAGGGGAATTAACAGGAGAAAACTGATAACTGACATCCATTAAACATGGCACGTAGAACTATAACGCTCTACCCTAGTGAGCTAAATAAAAGATTCAGTTCGACGTTCCAACCACCTGAAGAAGACCGGAGTGTACAACGGCCGAAAAGTTGTAATAAATATGGCGACAAAGATGAGGACAATAGTCCGAATAATGTAAATAATGTACATAATACCTCATCTCAGAAATATAGACGGATACTGATATGTGTGTTTGGTTTGTGTATATATATATATATATATATATTTATATATATCCGATATTTTTAATAACAACTTGTTTAGGTGTAAAGGATTTGACTGGTTATTATCATTTTCACAGTTTCAGAAGAATAGAAGCAACTGAAACATTTGTGAAAACTGCAAAATCTGTTGGTTTAAAATATTCATTTAAAAATGACTGTTATTTAATTTTCGAGTAAGAAAATGGAACTAGCATTTTTATGGTTTCCCTGCTGCAAAGAGGCATGAATATTCCATTATTCTGGGGATGCATGTTGCTTCTTCCTTGAATTTCTGGATCCACGCCACGTCTGTTTAAGTAAAACGGTAAGACGCGAAAGCAAAACGAACACATGTACGCTCTAAAAGTAAATTTTATAGTATTAGTAGTAATAATAATAATAATAATAATAATATATATATATATATATATATATATATATATATATATATATATATATATATATATATATATATATATATAATGTGCGAGGGACAAATCTTCGTCTGAATTACACAAAAATTAAAATAACACTGAAAATTCATTTTAGCAGATATATTTGGAAAAATTATACAAAACTATCTTGAAATACCAAAGAGTAAATTTATTTAATAAAATGAACATTGGTTGCAACCACATCCTCCAGATGACTTAGGGATCTCCTGCAACTCTTTTGGACAGTCTCATTGTTTATCTTGTTGTAGGCTGTCATCTTGCTTGCTTTCATTTTATCTTTGTTACTACCAACTGTTTTCTTGGTCTCTCGCGCAACTGCGCACCTCACTTAATAATCACGAAAGTGTCAGACTGGGGAGTTAGGTGGCCAGATATAAGGTGTGATGTAGTCGCACAAATTGGCTGACAGTGATTTTCCGGTTCTCTTGCTTGTGTGCCATGGTGCAGGATTCTGTTACCAAACACAGGTTCTTCTCGCAGCCACCCTCTTCACCCAAGGCAACATTCCCTCCTCAAGAAACTTGATGGAGAACCTGTAGGAAGATTAAATAGAGGTATAACGTCGCCATCAATTGTGATCATTCCAAGCACTATGATGTTCACTGGATATTTTATCCAACTGATTCTGAATCCACAGCACTCTCCTCAGATTGGCAGGCAATCATTCTGAAATGTTCGTATTGGAGCTTTCGATTGACAAGCTGTGCAGCATGCCGTTTCCCAATTTCTGTCGGTATGAACAGCGTCATGGGGACCTTTTTCTAACAGACGGTACTCTACTGGCCCTACGAACAAAATCAATGCGCATGCGCGAAATTAAAAAATATAAAACGGCAACAATTTACCCATCGCCCCACACCTATTTAGCTTTATCAGTTATTTACTTATACTTGCACAAACATGTACAAGGATTATATGACTATTCCCATAACCTGAAACAAATAATGACTGCATTGCGAATGTTAATGTCTTTTTAAAACTGTGCATACGATTTACGCATAAGAGATGTGTTAGTTTCGTTGACAAGAATAATATAATATTGAAAAATAAAAGAAAATTTTGCCCACATATCCTTTTTCGACTTCAGATATATACGCTCTCTCACACACACACATACACACACATATGTATGAGTGTGTATGAGTGTGTGAATTTATACATAGCTGTATATGTACATTCAGATAGATAGATGGATAGATAGGACAATTGATGTCCTCAGTTAAATCTTTAATTTGAATTTTCCGTGAATAGTTCTTAAGTCTTGGAAGGATGGGCAATTTTTATTCACAAACTCATCTTTCATTCTAACTCCCCTTCTCTCTCATTCTATCTCTCTCTGTCTCTGTCTCTGTCTCTCTCTCTCTCTCTGTCTGTCTGTCTCTCTCTCTCTCTATATATATATATATGAAAAAAATATGTGGAAAAACAAAAATCACAATATGCAAATATGCTGTTTTAATGTTGTTTCAATGTCGACGTCAGACGTTTCGGTCTAGTAGACCTTCTTCAGGACACAGTTAATAAAACATAATTAAAATTAGACGATATTCAAGTCAACATGAAAAGACGATAGACATAAGACTGGTATTTATTTGAACAAAAAGTACAAATTGTGGCACAAGGCCAATAAAGGGGAGGGGTAGAGTCTGGTCAACACTAACTATCTTATACCTAGCTAATCAGATTCGCGACCCATTCGTACATTACATTTTACACATTCACCAAAAAAACTCGTCCATCAACAAACAATCCTTCAACCACCATAATACCACGTGCTCTCAAGGGAGACCTACCAAAATCGCGCCCCATACCATGAAAATTCTAATGATGATATATATATATACAATTCTAATAATGATAAAATGAGAGGGGAGGGAAATGAACCCAATAATAAACTTAAAATAAACACAAATACAAACTAAACATAAATGATGTTAGTAGGGACCGTCCAACCCATAAAACAGAGAGGCCGCTGTATTCTGCCCAGGGGACAAAATCAAGAGACGCTCTCGCTAAGGGAGTGGGAAAAAGTATAAAATATTAGGCTGGAATGGGAAAATATAAAACTGACCCAGTCGAGATGAAAATGGGGCGGGGGTCAAAACAAACTGGGGAGGATGGGAATCTCGACTTGGATCATAACCAAAGAACGGCCGGGATGCAGGCCAGGAACAACACTTACTCACATTAACTAGGTACACTGAAGCTTGTCTAACCTAACCAAGGGGAGGGTTCCACAGGAAGCCACCCCGATGTGCAATAGGTTGACCTAGAAGAGAAAATCAAGGCTAGCCCCGTTCACACGAAGCAAGCTCGCTTCTTTTACCCACCTTTCGCTAAAGACTGTCGAATGCAATCGTTTTCTATCCGATCTAATCTTCATCTTGAGCTGATGCTCAAAGAATCGAATCAGATCCGAATGAGAAAGACGATTGCCTCGCAAGACTTCCTCCTTTCGCGTCGTCCAAATCACCATTCGAGCCGTGGCCATCAGCGTCAGAAACACCATCCGTTTCATCCCGGAATACGGGGGCGACACATTGTCACACGCGTATGCGCGATCAATGGACACAAGCTGTTCGGGAGCGAGACGAGCCGTCAGCTCGCCGACATGGTCCCATAAGGGGCGGACCTGGGGGCAATGGTAGAAGGCGTGCGCAGCCGTTTCCTCTAAGCCAAGGCCACACCGTTCACAGTCTGGCAAATCCGCCAAGCCCCATATGAAAGCCTTGTCGTTGAGAGGCAGCCGATTCCGAGCCAATCGCCAGCTAAGCGAAAACTCAGGGTTACTGAGGTAATCCGCCGCTGGCGCCCAAGACCAGTAGGAGCAATACTCCTCCTCCGACAAGCCGAGAGTATAGATAGACATAAGACTGGTATTTATTTGAACAAAAGTACAAATTGTGGCACAAGGCCAATAAAGGGGAGGGGTAGAGGCTGGTCAACACTAACTATCTTATACCTAGATAATCAGATTCGCGACCCATTCGTACATTACATTTTACACATTCACCAAAAGAACTCGTCCATCACCAAACAATCCTTCAACCACCATAATACCACGTGCTCTCAAGGGAGACCTACCAAAATCGCGCCCCATACCATGAAAATTCTAATGATGATATATATATATACAATTCTAATAATGATAAAATGAGAGGGGAGGGAAATGAACCCAATAATAAACTTAAAATAAACACAAATACAAACTAAACATAATTGATGTTAGTAGGGACCGTCCAACCCATAAAACAGAGAGGCCGCTGTATTCTGCCCAGGGGACAAAATCAAGAGACGCTCTCGCTAAGGGAGTGGGAAAAAGTATAAAATATTAGGCTGGAATGGGAAAATATAAAACTGACCCAGTCGAGATGAAAATGGGGCGGGGGTCAAAACAAACTGGGGAGGATGGGAATCTCGACTTGGATCATAACCAAAGAACGGCCGGGATGCAGGCCAGGAACAACACTTACTCACATTAACTAGGTACACTGAAGCTTGTCTAACCTAACCAAGGGGAGGGTTCCACAGGAAGCCACCCCGATGTGCAATAGGTTGACCTAGAAGAGAAAATCAAGGCTAGCCCCGTTCACACGAAGCAAGCTCGCTTCTTTTACCCACCTTTCGCTAAAGACTGTCGAATGCAATCGTTTTCTATCCGATCTAATCTTCATCTTGAGCTGATGCTCAAAGAATCGAATCAGATCCGAATGAGAAAGACGATTGCCTCGCAAGACTTCCTCCTTTCGCGTCGTCCAAATCACCATTCGAGCCGTGGCCATCAGCGTCAGAAACACCATCCGTTTCATCCCGGAATACGGGGGCGACACATTGTCACACGCGTATGCGCGATCAATGGACACAAGCTGTTCGGGAGCGAGACGAGCCGTCAGCTCGCCGACATGGTCCCATAAGGGGCGGACCTGGGGGCAATGGTAGAAGGCGTGCGCAGCCGTTTCCTCTAAGCCAAGGCCACACCGTTCACAGTCTGGCAAATCCGCCAAGCCCCATATGAAAGCCTTGTCGTTGAGAGGCAGCCGATTCCGAGCCAATCGCCAGCTAAGCGAAAACTCAGGGTTACTGAGGTAATCCGCCGCTGGCGCCCAAGACCAGTAGGAGCAATACTCCTCCTCCGACAAGCCGAGAGTATAGATAGACATAAGACTAATCAAAACAGAATAACTGTAATTTTTAAGATCAGCGTTCCGTTTCGCAATACGATCACGTCGGCTTCACGTGGGCGATGTTGTGAAAACGTATTCCTAAAATAGAGTTTATTTTAAGTGAAAACGAATTTTATTTTAATCTGAAATTTATAAGTACGTTTGTCGAGAATTAATCTTGATAGAAAAGGGGAAATATTAAAGAAGCCGGGTTTAGTTTTCACCGTGCGTGAGACAGATATTATGCCTGCCTCATAAATCCGTCTAAGATTTTTATTATGAATATACTTTAAAATCTTCACAGATTCAAAATCGAAATTATGATCAGATTTAGTTATGTGTAAAAATAAAATATTGTTTAAATTACCGAGGCGAATATCTCGTTTGTGTTAAAAAACACGAGATTTTACGGACCTCCATGTTTCACCCACATATTTTAAGTCACAGCCAACATTAAAACAACATATTTGCATATTCGGATTTTTGTTTTTCCATATATTTTTCTTCATACTGTCGCATCTATATCCATATATTTGCTGACATACATACATACATAAAATAGAAAAAAAAAAAAAAAAAACACTATCATTAAATTATCTAAAATCAATCATTCTCTCTATATCCGGGCCAACTGTCTTACTCCCTATTGGGTTACATTTTTTTTCCCTATTTCGATCAAACAAATATTTGTACCTGTTTTTCTCTCAAACCAAAATTGACATATTTCTTTAACGATATTTTCATGTTTTAAAATCAAGTTTTCTTTTCTTCTCCCTTAAGCGAGTAACTGTTTGGCTGTTGGCGATTGCCTTGTACCTTTATGAAACTGCTAATGGCCTGAGGGATCGGAGTAATATTGCCTGCCTGCTTCGTGAACTCTTGTCGTTTGTTGTGGATGTCTCTGCGATCCAGGAAACTTAATTTGTCTGCAAGCTTGTCTGCTGACCTATCGACTTTGTCTGTGCTGTCTAACGACATCTCATTAAGGATTTCATCCTTGAAATTCCTGGGTGTCCTATGTGAAAATCTTTTAGCATATGTTTTTTCAACGATGTTGACATGACAATTCCTTCTGTGTGTCTAAGTTGACTATCGCATAATAAAAATGTGTTACTTCCAGTAAGATTCCCTTGACCATTTTTTTTTTTTGTTAAAATTTTACTTAATGACATCAGTTTCATGATAAAGTCGTCTTTTCCCCATTTAATTCTTTCCTCTAATGTTACGGGCAGTTTTCTCAATCTATAATATATTCTTTGTTTCTTTTTCGACCCTTATCGCTGAAATTACGGTGTCTTCTTGTAGTTCGCAGATTTTTTTTTTCGATCTTGTCGAGGACGCGCCCCCGGAGGAAAGAGTTGTTGAACAAGACAGTCGAAATCGGGACAAGGATGTGCGACAGCGTGAAGTACAATGAATAGGGGAAAACATCCAGACTCGACGACTTGGTTCCGCTGATTTTCTCCAGTGTTGCGTGGACTTCGCCCTCTGTGATTTCTTCCTCGTAGCTAGCCGCTTTTAGTCGGCAAAAGCCAAGTAAAGTCAGCCAAATAGCTACGAAGTTTTTCGTCACAGAGACCAACCCCCTTAGTAAAGCGGCTCTCGAAATGCCGCCAAAAAGCCTCACACATATTGTCAGTTCTCCCTTCTGGGGTATTGACCTCACGAATGTCGCGATCGGAATCTCGACGAATCTCTTCATTGCGCAAATCTGCGCCTATGTTCACAGCTTCAGAAGACATTTCATTAAATTACCCGACCCATGTAGCGCTTGCGAGCCAAACGTTTCAGGGCCTCCCTAGCTACGATTCGCTCTAGGGGATCTCCCAGCCTCCGCCCGGAAAAAGAGTCTTTTTAGCCTTGTCTACTGCGAGCTGTTTCTGAAATACGGTGGTGAAATACTTAATCCTATCCGTAAGCCTCTCCCACCACCTATTCCCGATAAGCGCCTCCACTAGTTCCCGATTCACTATGGTAGTTAGCAGTTCCTGAAAGTCCAGCATGTCCAGTAAAGATGGATTGAACTTCCAGTATCCAGCCATTCTTGGCCTACAATCTAACACTACCCAGGCACAGACAAGAATAGCCTAAACAGTAGAACCTGGAACATTCTAACAGATCTATGTTGGTCCTTCTGACTAATGTTCTATCCAGGTAGCTAGGCCACCCAGGTAGACGGCTCACGTCTACATCTCCCCCTTTCGGTGATCGATCCGGTATCTATGAAAAAGATCAAGTCTGCTGGGAAGATTAAATCTGTATTTAATAAATTACTACCAGGACGTAAGGCGAGAACATCAAGTAACAACAATAATATAATTAAATATTTCAAAGCTGGAGATAGTGTTTTTTAACATTTATGGAAATATTGTATGATATACTTGACAATCCCACGACCCCAGAAATTATTGAACTAAGGATTTACAGTAAAAGAAAAAGAACAGCAACGGAATATTTAAACAAAGGCGAAGAAATAGAGACTCGAGAGGAGTCGTCTTTACGGGACTTGTCATATATGAATAAAAAAAATATATGAGTTCGAAGGTGAAACTCTAGACAATGGAAATTAGACCACTATTTAATATAAATAGAGACATCACGCCACAGGATTATGGTTACAATTACGTGTTTACTATTATGTGAACATGAACATGTTTCAAGACGAATTAGTACTTATCAGCTCTATACAGTTGTGAATTAACTGATAAGTATTCAATATCTGTAAATATTTTTTAGATGGGGCACCTTGGGGTTGTGTAATGGTTAGCAAGCTTGTCTCGCTAGAACAATTACGACTGAGTAGTGAGTTCAATCCTCAATGGGTAAAACTTAATTTCAGCCTTGTGCCGTATCAAAGCCACGCTTGGAAAATCATTACATTTCTGAGATGAGGTATTATGTACACTATTTGCATTATTCGGACACATGGAACAGTGGATAAAGGCGTTGGTTAGATCCAGTGACAGGACCCAAAGAATGTGAGTTCAATACCCGGTTAAGGCAGCGGAGAACATGGAGAGACGAAATAAAAGGAAATAACTGATAACTGACATACGTGGAACTAGAACAGTCAACCCCAGTGAGCGAAATAAAGGATTCAGTTCGACATTCCCACCACCTGAAGAAGGTCGGAGCGTACAACGACCGAAACGTCGGAATAAATTTGGCGACAAAGATGAGGACAATATTCCGAATAATATAAATAGTGTAAGTAATCAATAATCTTTCCGTTGACTCTTTATTTTTCTGTTGTTAATGTATTTAATTGCGTTTGGTAATTAAGTACTTTGTTATTTTACATTGAAGTCTTTTTGTTATCACTTGTATTATGTACGTGCGAAGGATTACTAATGTCTGCTATCAACACTGTGTCATCTGCAGATCTTATTTGGCTAAGAATGTTGCACCCAATAATGAATCCTGATAGATAATTTTCTCAGAATCGCCTAACATTATATGTTGAATAAATCTGGTTAGAAATCTTTCTATTTTTGTATATTTACTCATTTCCTTTTCTTTCCGTATGCAGCCGGTTTGTTGTCAGTATAGTTCCAGGGTTATTCTAAAATCCTTCGCAAATATGTCAATGTTGCCTAGCATTTCCAACAGTTCTTTGTGACGTTACCGAAAACATTTGCATAATATATAAAGCGTATGTATACATCCATCTGCATTTGTGTTGCTCTTCCTGATATCAATCTGAGTATTCTTGATCTAGTCTTCTTTCCGGTTTATTCATCAGAAGTTTTGTTATATGGCTCATTAATGTGAATGCCCGATCGAGTTCACATTCCTTTTTGCCTGATTTCTTATAACGTGCTATAAAAATGGGTCAACTTAAGCCATCCGGTGTATCACCACTGCTGTATATTTAATTTATTATCTATGTAAACTTGTCAATGCCGAAATCGTTTAAGGCTGTCAGCAAGAACTATTAAAATTCCGTCTGGATATGCTGGTTTCTTTCTGCTTTTTCTGTGAGGCACAGACTTTCTATTTCTGCACACACTTCATTGAGCCATTCCTCTTGAGTTGAACTGGATTAGTTCCGAATTTCTTTGTGCATTTTCTTATATCCCATGCCGTATCCTGTCATGTTCTTGTCTTCTTTTCCATCATGTCTAGAATTCTTCATCCATTCTTTTTATTTTTGTCTATTTTTTTTGGCGGGGGGGGGAGAAGAGCTCGATTGTTTACGTTACTGAGGCTTCTCTTAAAGTGTCACACTTCGAGTTTACATTCTCATTTTGTCCGTTTTATTTAAAATATAAGTTTGTATCTTTGTTCAGTAAAACAGCTTTCGAATACGAATTTTCAAAGTCCTTATTTTTTTCTAAAATATTCTTCACAACATGGATAATCTTATAAACAATGCACCTATTCTTAAAATACGGTAAGCTTAGAAAATAAATAGTTATAAATGTTTATAAAATATTGCCCGGATCAGCCTGGCCCACGAGAAAATAGCTACAGAAATAAGGAGCAGAAATTACGCGAAGACAGAATTGAATGCAAAATTTGTGTAAAAGGAAAACCCGTTGGAAATTTTGAGGATCCAGGAATTATGAAATACTGTTTCAAAAAACGTGTTTTCTTTTCTTTTGTTTCGTATTGAAAATGTTAACGCGTACTGGATATGAAATTAGCCCATTCTGATTAAATCTCTCTTTTATTCTTTGTTAGAATCGTCTGCTTCTGTTTCATAAGTGAAATCAGTTATAAGTTCGACAAGTTCTGCTAGTGATGTATCGTGGGATATATTATGAGGCCATTGTATCCGACATCGTTTCGTCTTTGGGGAGAATGTGATGATAGGGATCAGATTCTAAAAGATAATGAAGAAGTTGAGCGGTGGGTCCATCGATAGGCCAAAATTTCGGAAACTGTAATGAAATGGCACAAGTTAATTAATTTCTTTATTTTTAATGCGAGGATAATTCCTTATCTTTTAAATGATTTTGTAAATGTCTTCAGCATTGCTCTATCTGTATATAGAAATTGGATATCTTTTTTTTAAGCATTTCACACCAAGCAAGGCGGGATGCCACTAGTACGCAGTGGGGTACAGAGTGGGAGCGAGAGTAAAGAGGTGTCATGGAGGAAAGATGAAGAGAAGGGCAGGGGGTAGTTCAGGGAAGCTGGAGATGTCGATTGACATTACATTTGAATAGCTGGTGATTATAGCTATCGGGGAAACAGTAATAGGAAGGGAATTCCACAGACGGGAGGTGCGAGCCATGAAGCTATTTGAGTAGAAGAGACGGCCACATTTAACCGTTTCGACAATTTAAAGGGTGGGACTATGATGCCAGCTTAGTAGCACGCTTAAATTCATACAGTCTGGGAACTAGCGATAATAGCTCGTCGGAGCAGTTACCGTGAAAGTATTTGTAGAAAAGACAGAGGGAGGCGACGGCACGTCTGTGAGAGACCGACTGAAGACGAGATGCCAGATCAGAACCAACCACATTGCCTATCTGTCTCTGAATCTAAGCTAGTCTTGTTATTATTTTTCATATCTAAGTATTTTAATCTAATGATGAGATCGTTAGGTTTTATTCATGTATAGTGAACAGAATAAGCGGTACAAATAGATATAAAATACAAACATATTAGGACATAATGAATGAGGAAGACGAAGTAAGAAAGAAATTCTTGAATTTCTTAGAAATGTTTGTTTATTTATTTTACAGTAAGGTTCATGCTGTACCAAACCCGGGGGTCACTCGAGGCAGAGGGGTATGTTAAGGGGTACTTTATATGGATAAGAGGGGAAGATAACGGTTAACTCCATACATTAAAAGGTTAAGATTGTAATGAGTGTGGAAACGTTCTCTAAGGAGTCAGTTCCATGGAGCAAATGTTCGCGGGAAGAATCTGTTTCAGAGGAACTTGCTTCTCAACGACTGAATACGGGGGAAATGTGGGTGGTTTGCTACTATACAAGTGAGATGGCGTGTCTTAGTAGTGAAGCTCAGACCAGATGGAACAAAGAGATACAGTTCGTCTAAGAACTTTACATGGTTGCAGCGATATAGCAATGAAAGAATCCCCACATACCGTCTGTAAGAAAGATGTTGGAGCGTGGAAAATAATTCTTCTCCAACAAAGACTTTTGAACTCTTTTGCTGGAACATTGCCAGTCGACTGTTTAAGTCTCCTGGTATCTGTCTACATTTCTTAGATGAGGTATGTAAACTATTTACATTATTAGGACTATCGTTAGACATTCCAACTACCTGAAGAAGGCCGGAGCGTACAACGGCCGAAATGTTGTAATAAATATGGCGACAAAGATAAGGACAATAGTGAAGTCTCCTGGTATTTTTATCGTACAACAAAAATGGCGAACTCGGAATGTGAGTCCGGGTAATAAACGATCAAGTAACGACAAAACTATCTCTCTTTTTTCTCCCTTTCTCTCTCTCTTTTTATATATAATATATATATATATATATATAGATATATATATATATATATACACACACACACACACACACATACACACACACACACACACACATATATATATATATATATATATATATATATATATATATATATATATATATATATAAAAGAAAGAGGTTGTAGTGATTCCAACGAGAGAAAAGTATGTATATTAAAAAGAAGAGAAGAGAGGTGCCGTAAACGTTTTTGGTTGTAATGTGGATTTATTTAGAAAAAAATATTATGCTTTGTTTTACATAATGTTACACTACACGGGTTTCTGGTCTCGTGACCGTCTTCAGGTAAAAGCGGAGATTTCCACATATTATTAAAAATTATTAATTTTTTCTTTTGTTTTTCAATGTTAAATATTCTCGATATGAGACATTTTCTGTGTATGAACAAACGATAAGTATGTATTGACAAAACAAGGGCATAAATAAACAATATTGTTGCGTGTTACAAAAACGATGAACATGAATGAAGAATACATTCAAATTAGTGACAGTATTTGTGCTGAAGTATAACGAACGTTTGAGATAGACACATGTCTATATATGCATGTTTGTGAAAGAGTTCAAATGTCAAAAGAGGCCCAAAAGAAGCGAAACGCGCCTCAGTGGCACCGTTCTTATACTTGTGAGACCTACATCTGAAAACTCGAGAAAAAAACTGAAAGAAAGCGAAGACAGTATGTCACTTCCTATTTATAAACTTAGTGAGCGTCCCCTAGCGGAGGATTTTTCGGACAGTAAGTGGGTATCTCTACAACTCTATCAAGGCCGGAAAGTGTAAACCTGGCAGCTACAGCATAAATGTGGCAACAGCAGTCTATTTTCGGCCTGATCTGTCTCTTATAAACGTAGAGGATAGCATGAGGAGTCAGGTACTTACTAGACCGGTACATGGAGCCGACATTTTACATGCATCTTTAGCGATATGATTATATGTCCCGCTTGAGGCCCTAGTGTGATTTTGAGGTCCAATATTTTTTTAAAGGCATTTTCCCTCCTCGAGAAGTCATTCGTTCATTGTGACTGGGGGCACATCAAATGAATTAATAATGAGGATATTCATTTGAAATGAAAATGCATCTCCAAATTATGGTAATTTAATGTATGTTTTGGTGATTTTTACACAATAATATATGTTCCACTGGGCATAGGATGGAAAGATAAATTCTGTGATACTGACACTAAAAAAATGAAGGCACAATAAGACGACACAAGATATGATAATCTTAACAACTATTTTATTCACAGAGCTGCTCGATCTGTTTTGCTTCCAAAATTCCTTAGTGGAACCGAAAGTGCTTACAATCATCATAATTAACATAATTTATGTAGCTATAAACAGTAAATGCACATTATGACATGGAGAAATAAATGATAAAGAATTGGTAGAGGTAACATCCTTATGAAAATGATATTATTCTGAGAGATGCAAGTTCAAATCTAGAAGGGTATAACTTCTTTATTCCTGATTCATTCTGCCTGTTTAACGAGCGTAATTTTGGGTCAAACTGTGAAAATGGAATTACAATTCTAGTAAATGTCTGCTTTTTAAGCACATGTCTAAAACCAGTCTTTTTTTTTACTTCTTTTTTTTTTTTTTTTTTTACTAATGATAGAGTTAACTTGGTAATCTATAATTCCATGTCACACAGCAACAATTGCGATGATCACAGATGCAGTAATTAATGCAATATTAATTACTGAGAATTAGTTGCCTAAAAACCTTGAGAACCCTGTAAAGATCTTTCCTAAAACTGACACAAAGATTATCCTCCTAATTTTTTTTTCTAAAGATCGCCCTATACAAGGCCCAAGTTCCACGCTAGTCCGAGGTTTACTGAAGTCAGTTGCTATGTGAGGAATGAGAGTAATTATATATGAAAAAGATAACGGTTAACCTTAGACTTGATGATATTAATATAGTAGTGGATGGGAAAGCATCTTCCTCGCATTCTGTTCTTTTAAGGAACATTTCTTGGCATTATCTTCATACTAATGAAATACAAAGAGAATGGTGGTAGTTCACCTTCTTCCCCCGGGCGTAGCGCATCTTTGCTAGAAGGGTTGGATATGAAGAAACTAAGAAATTTAGCTATTCTTACTATTTATCTATTTAAACTACTTCATAGTTACTGGAGATCATCTCGTTAATTTTTAAAAATTAAATTTGTCTAACCCAGAGTAGACAAAGAAATAAGCACACAGTGAGGATTGAAATCGTGACATTATTATTAGATTGTCACCATATTTTTTCTAAACACTACTTCATAGTTAATCATAACATTGGCAATAATATAAAGCATATGCTATATGGAATAAAGTCGTTCGATTATCGAAGAAAATTGTGACGTTAATTTACACATTCATTTCTTTTAGGGCAAGCCTTACAAGCTTCATACGTCATTTCAGTGAAAAACTTTTATGTCTTCTAATGACTTCAATTGGAAACCTTTTCGTCGTAATCTCTGATTTTTATTTGCGAAGTAATTAAGAGTTATCA
>OZ010573.1:134999109-135041609 GCA_963932145.1 Acanthosepion lycidas | reverse complement strand
CAACGACTAAAATGAATATCGCATGTAACTCAGAGACTAGTAACATAGGCAAGATGTGGACGTTCCAGAATTCTTCAAACAAAAAATTAGGAAAGAAATCCTCACGCATGGCCGCTGTTTGCTTTTGATTTTTTCGTCTGCACAGTATAATAGGTATACTTGGAAATCGTCTGTGAGTAAAAGAGCACCATGACGCAACTCACTCCGGCAAAAATCTGGAAGCAACTGTACAGCTTTGCATTCACTCCGAAAGCTCCAATACGAATATTTTTGAGTGCTTGGGTGTCAATCTGAGGAGAGTGAAGGGGATTCCTAAAGAGTTGGATAAAATCTAATTGTGATTAAGAAGGTGTTTGGAATGATCATTAGTGATGGCAACTTTATTCCTCCTGTCATCGTCCTAATGGGCCTCTGATTCAACATCGAGGCATACATCAAGTGTCTTAAAGAGGTTCTGATGCTTTGGCTCAAGAGGGTGGCTGCTGAAGGATACTACATCTGACAAAAGGATTCTATAACATACCTCACAAGCAGGAGAACCCTGCCATGGCTATCATGCGACCACATCACACCTCACATCAGGCTACCCAATTCTCCAGATTGCTCCTCCCTGATTATTATGCTTGGAGCACAGTTGAAGGAGAGAACAAGAAGTGCTCCTTGATGAACTGAAAAAAGGCATTATGGCAGCATTTACCAAATTAAACAAAGAGAATATCCAGAAGAGATGCAGGAGATTCCGTAGTTGTGTGGAGGCCGTCGTTGTAGTCAAATGCGATTATATTAAATAAATTTAGTCTTTCGTATTTCAAGATATTTTTATGTAATTTCCGTACTTATAGCTGTTAAAATGAAACAGTGTTATTTTCATATTTGCTTAATTTAGACGACAATTTATATATCGCGTAATGTAGATACATCTTGCAATGTAACTTCCTAGGCTGCTACCTCCTTGATTCTTATGTGTGGGAAACAGTTGAGCGAGAAGCCAACAAAACTCCTTGTAGCACGAAAAATGAACGGAAGCCAAGGATTATGACAGAATTCAACAGTTTAAACAAGTTGACTGCCCAGAAAAGCTGAAATAATTTCTGTGGTCATCTGAAGGCTCTAGTTAAAACAAATAGGGATTTTACTGAATAAATTTACTCTTTAGAGTTTGAAGATATTTTTGTGCGTAATTTTCCTAATTATATCTATTAAAATGAAATGGTATTATTTTAATTTGCATAATTTAGACGCCAATTTATCTATCGCATCCTGTAAGTACTTCGCAATGATCATAGCCCAATGGCCATGGAGCGAAGAAAAGTACAATACGAGAATCACTGGCTGATCGGTCAATGAAAGAAATTGCTAAGACACGCCATGGAAGACATATTCTTTTAATTTTACATTTATCTTCATCAAATGTTGTACTGAGTGCCAGAATAATGTGCCTCATCCTTTCTATATATAGATATACGTACGTACATATATATATATATATATATATATATATATATATATATATATATATAATCATGAAAAATTAGCATATATATAATATATATATATATATATAATCATAAAAAATTAGCATATATATATACATATACATATATATGAGTGTGTGTGTATGTGTGTGTAATCATAACA
Source organism: Acanthosepion lycidas (assembly GCA_963932145.1). Classification (NCBI taxonomy): domain Eukaryota; kingdom Metazoa; phylum Mollusca; class Cephalopoda; order Sepiida; family Sepiidae; genus Acanthosepion; species Acanthosepion lycidas. Next base: position 135,039,971 of record OZ010573.1, on the reverse strand, counting down.
AATTTAGTATTTCCTCAGGTACACGAATGGCTCATTTCCAAACGAATGTAGCAATGCCACTTCAGATTATAAATATAAGCCATCAATAATAAACATGGCAATTGCATATATCTAAATGTCTATTTACAAATGAGCTGCCTGTTTCCTGAAATAACGTACTGATTGAACAACGCAGCACCTACAATGACAGATCTTCTTATGATTAAATTTTGGGTAGTATGAACAATGGCCTATTCAAGCGCCTCTTGTTGTGCCAGCGACTGTTTCATTACACATTACTTGGAAAATGGTTAATTTTACTTAGTACCAGGGATCTACCTCCCTTGACCAAACAGGAATTGTTCAACGTATTTTTGTTGCATTTACATGGAAATATTAAGTAAAATGTATTGTCAAGACAATAAAGGACAATGAACATTTAATATAGGAAAAATATAGGAAATTTATAGGAAAATATATTGGAAAAATATAAAAAATATATATAAGAAAAATATAGGAAAATATATAGGAAAAATATAGGAAAATATGGGAAAATATATAGGAAAATATGGGAAAATATATAGGAAAATATATGAAAATGTTTTGGAAAATTATAGTAAAATATATAGGAAAATATAGGGAAAATATAGGAAAATATATAGGAAAAATATAGGAAAATTAACAAAGATAAGAATATTATCCAAGATCGTTAACTTCTTATTCTACTGCATACCGTGTCATTTCAGATTGCGGACGATTATGGTTCTTCAAAATTACTTATACTTTATAGCTCTTTTCACCCTCCTTCCCAATGTTCGGTCATCCATTTTCAACAGTTTGTTCGTCAGATTTCTCATTTACCCCTCTGTCCGTCTTAACTTCAGTATGCCATATGAGTGGTAAATTTTACATGCTTTTCTAGAAATTATGTCTCGTTCTGAGTTATATAAGTATAAGCATTCTTTTTTTTTCCATTATCCTTAAATCTTACTCGTTATTCCCTTGTTGAATCGATGGTATTCGAAGCATAATGCCGTACAACCATATTTCTATTACCTCAAGTTTCTTCTTCATATCTGAGACGATTGTCCCGCATTCACTGTCATATAAAAGAACTAATATTACATATTAGTTCAGCATTCTTTTCTTTAATCCTAACTAATTTTCTTGTTTTTTCATACTTTACTCAATGCATTTCTGATTTCCAATTTCCTTCGACATATTTGAATACGGCCCTGTCGGCTGCGGCTTTAGAATACGCCGACAGCACCTCTGCAGAGGGGTAAGACCCCCCCCCAGTGAGGCGTCCTGGGTATGACGTTAAATTGCATCCAACAGCAAGGCCTCTGATCTGGAGGTTTTGAGGAGCGTGGAACCACCTCTTAATTGCTGGTGTTCCCAGGTCCACCTTGACCCGGGGTGGTAGCACCTGTTAGGGTCCCAGCGATGGGAAAATAGTGAACTCCTAGTTTTCCAAGTTTTACTCACGTCCTGGGTATGACGGTAAACTACATCCGCGTCCTGGATATGACGATAAACTACATCCGCGTCCTGGGTATGATGGTAAACTACATCCGCGTCCTGGGTATGACGATAAACTACATCCGCGTCCTGGGTATGATGGTAAACTACATCCGCGTCCTGGGTATGATGATAAACTACATCCGCGTCCTGGGTACGGCGATAAACTGCATCCAACAGCAAGGTTTCAGATAATGTTTTCAGAAAAATAATGTTGCCAGCTCAAAGTTTTTGAAACAATAATGTTGCCAGTTCAAAGTTTTTGAAACAATAGTGTTGCCATCTGAAAGTTTTTGAAACAATAATGTTGCCAGCTCAAAGTTTTTGAAACAATAATGTTGCCAGCTCAAAGTTTTTGAAACAATAATGTTGCCAGCTATACGTTTTTTGTAAAAAAGTAATGTTGCTAGCTATACGTTTTTTTGTAAAAAAGTAATGTTGCCAGCTATATGTCTTTTTTTTTGTAAAGAAGTAATGTTGCCAGCTATACGTTTTTTGTAAAGGAATAGTGTTGCCAGCTATACGTATTTTTTTTTGAAACAATAATGTTGCCAGCTATATATTTTTTATTCCATACAAAATAAGCATTTAAAAATCATATAAACTGGATTTGGCATTAAATAACCCACAGTGGTTGATATGCCATAAAACTCAAACAAACAAACAAACAAACAAACAATATTTGAATATTTAACTTCCTTGATTTTGCTGTCTCCAATTAGTAGTTTGCATGGTGAGATATTCTGCTTACTGAAACCATATACTCAGTCTTCTTAAAAGTTGTATTCAGTAATTTCTTCTCACTCTACTTTAGTACTATCGCTCGAAGTTTCTGAAGTGTCCTTTCTGTGTTAAGATTGTGTCCACTAATAATAAGCCTTGGTCAGACATTTTGGTCTCACTGGATCGCCAAACTGTAAAGGTCGAATATTAAAAAATCATATCACTGTCTTGCACTCCTTTTGCTTTTGTGTATTTACTGAAATCGTTTTCCTATAGTTATGCAGGCGGTATGAGATCTGAATTATGCTAATATGTCAGCCCAAAACGTCAAGTTTTCCCTTACAGCTAAAACAGTTATTAATGTCGTACCTCATCAAATGCTCGTGTACAATTTATAAAACATAGGGAAACACCTTTGTGTATTACCATATAAATACGAGTATGAATATTGCATTTATCATTCCTGTGTTTTTTGCAAACTGTTTCGAACTTTTGAAACTTCGGTTCAAGTAGTTCAAGTTCAGCAGCACTAATTCTCTTTGTAAAGGTGTGTTTGTAATCCTCTTCTTTTCCTTTTATCACCTCATCTCCGGAAATGTTTCTTGTCATAGAGATATCAATATATTAAATTGAGAATCAGATATACAGGACATATAGTAAAACTTTATTAATATTTTCGTTGACAAGATAGAAAGGAGAAAGAAAAAAGTACAATGTGAATTTTAAGATTTCATATATCACTCACCTAGAGAACATCTGAATATTTAACAGAAAAGACTGTTAAAAAAGATCCGCTAATAATTCTACGAATATTTAACATTGCTTCGTTTTATTCAATTCATTCAAAATATTTCACGGTTTATCGTTACCACTGCTATTATAGATACAGTGTTACAGCCACGTATCTTCTGGTTAACTTCAGTCTAAGATGAGAATAACCGTTGCAGGTACCCTGAGACTGCATCATCAAAGATCAAAGGCAAAAAACGTACATAACGTCTGCTTGTATGTCGTTCCCACTGAAAAAGCTCTTTGCTGATATTCAAAGCAACACAAACTGAATGTGTGTAAAAGTGTATAATATTATGTCACGATGGTTTAATCATAGAATTCCACCTTTAAAAGTTAATATAATTATACTGATTTTCATTCATTGGCCTGTATTGATACTCTTGGATTGATGGACTAATAGTCTGTCATTAGTTTTAATATATCTGCGTATATATATATATATATATATATATATATATATATATATATATATATATATATATATATATATATATATATGTATGTATATATATACAGTCATGACATAATTGAATAGACACCAAGATAAATTTTATTTCTGATTTTTTTTAATAACCAAGATAAATTAACTTAGATTATTTGATTAAAATTGCCGATGACAATACTGGAACATGCCATGAACCAATGGAGCATCAGACCTATCCGAATTTCATCGAGGACGTATCATGGGCCAATATGAAGGTGGTCTTAGTCAAAGAAAAATATTTGAAAATCTTTCAATACCCCTTTCTGCTGTTAATAGAGTGATCGTACAATTCACCAGAGAGGGCAAGAAGTGCACAAAACCTCATCCAGGCCGCCCTGGGCCCTCTGAAAGAATCAAGCGTCTTGTCGAAAGAAATTTTGAACAGGATCCACGTTGCAAGGCCTCTGACATAGCAACACAAGTTGATGTCACTCCCAGAACAACTGTCAGGTATCTTCACAAGCTGGGCTACTATGGCAGAGCTGCGAGAAGGAAAACACTTCTCCGTCCAGCCTATATCAAACGCAGAAAGGATTGGGCTCATGAGATGGTGGAGAGACCTGTGACCATTTGGACCACTGTCATTTTCTCTGATGAGTCAAGATTCACATTATTCACATTATTTTCCAACAGTGGAAGAGTATGGGTATGGAGACTCTGTAGTCAAGAGTTTGATCTAAAAAGACTGCAGCCAACGGTGAAACATGGGGGCCTTTCAGTAATGGTATGGGGTGCGATGTGAAGTGATGGTCGCTCAGAGCTTGTGGAGTGTGAAGGAAACATTAATTAAATATCAATTCAACCAAATGTGTTTCTATATTAAAGAAAGGGCTCCTTCCAATATTCTCAAGTAGTAGAATAAGCAAAGTTGACTCCCTATTTATGGAAGATGGAGCTCCATGTCACACTGCTCAAGCAACGCAACATTGGTTGAGACAAAATGGGATCAGTAAACTTCCATGTCCAAGTCAGTCCCTGGATATTAACCCTATTGAAGACGTTTGGGGCATATTAGATCGAAAACTCCGGAAAAAAGAACAGGAAGCCAGGAGGCTATATTTACATTGAAATCTCATTGCTGTGTTCCTTGAAACAACCTTCCACTGTTTTTAATTTGTGACACGATGCTCTATCATGTATGAAGTGAACACCAGATCCTGAGTGAACCGTAATCAATATCTGAGGAGTGTAGTTAGTCACACTACTCACAAAGTTTCTAACGTTTCAAATATATTTTATTGGTACCAAGGATCCCATTGAATGTCTGAAGCCTTGATATAAAATAGGATGGATCCAAAATTCATCAAACAGGCAAAACCTTTCTAATCCTATATTGCCCAATTTTCTGAAGCATAGTGTTTAACCGAATATCTTTCTTTTCGTGACCGTTCTGTGTAATTCCAAGAGATAACTGATCGTGAAATTCCTAACAGAGCTGCAGGGATATATATATATATATATATATATATATATATATATATATATATATATATATATATATATATATATATATATCTTACTTATTATAAAACGCGTATTGTGTGTTTGTGTGTGTCTGTTCGTTTATATATGGCATATTTTTTCCTACATTTTCAACTGATTTCAACAAAACTTCAGAGAACTACGTAAAATTACCCGGCGGTGGTTCTGACAGCGCCAAAAATTGTAAAAAATTGTTTTTTTGCACGAAATCAATTTGAAAACACGAGTAAGGGTATCGCACCCGACCGGAAGTTACTGCAGGCTACTCAAACGTCCGAAAACAGAACGAATGTCGTTAACTTCCGGTGACTCAGCGTTTTTGTTTTTTTTCAGAGAACGATACACAAAAAGTAAAACAAATGAAACCTAACATACACAAGTCCTCCTAAGTAAAAATAATAACCGGAAACTACTTTAAATACAGATGGTGTCCAAATGAAACCCAGGTGTAGAGTCAAAATGCGGAAGTTAATTTTTAGTCATCAACCAAAAGATATTGCCAACCGACTACGATGCCAACCGGAGCCGACATAAACACGACCGATTTCTTCCACCAAGCAATTTGTCAGAAATACTTTAAGTCAAGTGATAGCGGTTGCTGTACAAGTCGTACGATTTTTGAATCAAGCATGGGTAACGCTGGGGCAAGTTGTTAATATATATATATATATATATATATATATATATATATATATATATATATATATATATATATATATATATATATATATATATATATATATACACAGTAGCGTCCAAAACTAAGGGAAAAATTTTAAAACCTAATATTTGTTAGAAATAACAACTGTGAAAAGCTGAAATTTTGACAACTGGTAGTCGTTATCATCCATAATAACATACTAAAATTTGAATCATTTGCAAAGGATAGAAAAAGAATTATAACAATTATTTATTTATTTTCAAATTTGTAACGTCCAAAAGTAAGGGTCAAAATTGCGAAAAACAATGTAAACAGCAAAAAAACAATAAAAATACATGTACAATCAATATTTAGTAAATGAGCCCTTGCTTTCAATGACAGCTGCACATCTTCGACTACAAGAACGAATCAGTTCTTGACAATCCTCGATACTAATTTTAGACCATTCTTCTTGAAGCTTCACCCACAAATCCTCCGTGTTAGTGGGATTTCTTTCCATAACTTTCACTCCTAAGGTCTTCCAAAGATTTTCTATTGAATTTAAGTCAGAGCGGTGGCCAATCCATAATTTCCAAATCTTGCTCGCTAAGGTAACTCATTACCACCTTTGCCTTGTGACATGGGGCATTATCTTGCATAAAGGTAGCCCTATCGAAACATTAATTCTCTATGATTAGCACAACATGATCTCGAACAATGTTTTTATAGAACTGCGCGTTTACAGGAGTTTGTAACCGGACAAGAGGCGTTGTACCTTGGCTAGAAAACATTCCAATTACCATGACGCTTCCGCCCCCAAACTTGACAGTTTTCTTAGTACACTTTGCACTTAATCTTTCACCAATACGTCTCTTTACATTGTTTTTTCCATCATTTCCAAATAAATTAAACTTGCTTTCATCACTGAAAAATACTTTTGCCCAATTTTCATATGTCCAAATTACATACCTGTTTGCAAACTCTAATCTCTTCTTCTTATTCTTCGAACTAACAAGTGGTTTCTTCCCTGGGGTTCGATTAAACAGCCCTATTTCTTGCAGTCGTCTACAAACAGTCTGTCTTGACACATTAACACATGAGGTACTATTCATAACCCTTTTAATTTCTGTGCAAGACTTAAAACGGTCCTTTAATGATATACGCTGCATTATTCGATCTTCTCTTGCCGAAGTTTTGCGGGGTCTGCCGGTTTTAAAAGCACTAACTATTTTGCCAGTATCATTGTAGGATTTAACAACCCTGCCTACAACATTCTTGGAACGTTTCACTTTCTCTGAAATCTCACTAATGGTGTGCTTTCCCTTGTGTAGCTTCACAATAGCTTGTCTCACAGAGTAATCAAGTTTTTGGCGTTTCGCCATGGTGCCGGCTGATGCAACGTTTACAAATGACTAAGTAAGACTTATTCTTTAGAGGAAATCAAAAAATTTGAATATAGCATACTGTTTACATTGTTTTTCTCAATTTTGTCCCTTACTTTTGGACGATCCTATTTTGAAAATAAATAAATAATTGTTATAATTCTTTTTCTATCCTTTGCAAATGATTCAAATTTTAGTATGTTATTATGGATGATAACGACTACCCGTTGTCAAAATTTCAGCTTTTCACAGTTGTTATTTCTAACAAATATTAGGTTTTAAAATGTTGTCACTTAGTTTTGGACGCTACTGTATATATACACACACACACACTCGGGTCAAACCGTCAAGAAATCACGTTTAAAGTTCACCGAATCAAAGTAATACATGAAATAAAATTCAGCAGTTCGTCTTAACCATGTCAAAAACTCAAAAATAAACTAAATTACTGCTATTTCGTTGTGTTTATATATATATATATATATATATATATATATATATATATATATATATATATATATATATAGGGGCAGGACAAAATATTTGAAACACTTGTTAAATTCAAAGAATTTAATTTAATATGGAGTTGGTCCTCCTTTAGCCTCACAGACAGCTTTAATACGTCTAGTAATGCAATAATTCAGATCCTGACTTCATCTAGAGGAATTTTCAGCCTTTCTTCTATTAACATCTGCTCTAGCTGTTTAAGCCACAACGTTGGAGGATAGCTTCTCCTGACTTGTCGCTCCAAAATGCACCACAAATATTCAATAATATTGATATCTGGAGATTGGGGAGGCCACTCCATATGTTCTAGCTCACTTTCATGCTCTTCATATCAATTCTTAACCACTCGAGCGTTATGCATTGGAGTATTATCGTCTTGGAAGATGCAGTCACCACCAGGAAATAAAGTGTTGGCCATTGGATGAACATGGTCTCCCAAAATGTACAGGTTATCTTTGCTGTTGATTCTACCATGCAGAGCAACTGTTGGATCGGGACATTTCCATGATATTGCGGCCCAAACTATCACTGATCCACCTCCATGCGATACTGTTGGAAGAAAGCAGTCCGGGTTGTAAGCTTCTCTGGGTTGCCTCCACACATAAACTAGCCCTGAAGTTGGGAAAAGAGAAAAATTGGACTCGTCTGAGAATATGACTTGCTTCTGTTTGTCTGCAGACCAGGTATTGTCATCTCTGCACCAATTTAATCAATTTTGAATGATGCGAGTGGATAGAAAAGCTTTCCTTATGGCGGCTCTTCCATGATATGCAGCATTATGGAGCCCACGACGAACAGTTTTCGTAGAAACTGGACTATTCAGATGAATATTTAACTGAAAAGTAATTTTGGCCGCAGTATTCCGATGATTTTTGCGACAATCCTTTTTAATGTACATAGGTCCCTGTCAGTAAGTTTGCAAGTCCGGCCCGAATTGCTACGGTTGTTAGAGGTTTTGCTCTCTTATTTGAATTGTGTCATTTTTCATTATATTGTAGCTCTTGAAAAACCAAACCGTTAAGCAACCTTAGTGATCGAAGTTCCCGCAATTTTCCCTTTTTCGAACTCGCATTTAGCTTAAATTTTACTATATTCTAAAAATGAATAAGACAATTTCGATAAACAAACGTATATACAATAGATATAACCTGCAATTACGAAGTTTTAGTTAAAGTTCTTAAAGTTCTTAATATAATAGGTTTTTCAAATATAGGAGAGGAATTTGTACTCGTTCCAATTATTTTTGTTCTAAATCTGGTATTGAGAGAGAATTTAAATTGTGCTGCTTTTTATTAACCCGTAAACAAATTTTCTTTCAATTGATGATTTATACTTTCTTTTCCCAACGATACAGGCATCATGTATTCCTGTTTCTGGTTGAAATGTTTAACAGGAAATCTAGGGTCCATGAGATTACTCTTTAGTAGGATTGATTTAAGACATTTCCTGGAACATTTGCCTGAAGAATGGGATTAGGAGAACAAACCAAATAAATCATTATGCGTGCATGCATATTTCTCGAAGAGTAAAGACGCGAAAGATGAGGAATTCTTTATAAAAAAATGTAAAACTCCAGTGTGCATGAAATACTTCGATGCGTATCATAATATTAACATGATATGATAATGTAATATCATAATCATAATATAATATCATAATATTACAATTATTAAATTTAAGAAGATATTTTTATTTCCTTTTCTTTTTATTTTTCTAGTCTAAAAGAATTAAAATATAATTTTAATATCGTTGGCTTTTAAATGCAAACGATATTAAAATTATATTTTAATTCTTTTAGACTAGAAAAATAAATAGAAAAGGAAATAAAAATATCTTCTTAAATTTAATATCAGTACTTTTAATTTTAAATGATAAACACTGTACTTTAAAATTAATTTCCGCTTGGTTTTCATGTTCGTGAAAGTTTTTTTCCTCGTCGTTTAAGGCTTAAATGTAATTTCTGCTCAATAGTATTTATTATTTATTTATGCATTATTTTTTATTTCGTCCTTTACTATTTAGCCATTGTTGTCGTTTACCTACTGTGATTTTAGTCTCAGATTGAAGTGTTGTGCTTATGTTAGCGAAAGACAGGAAGCATTCAACCAGGACTGCAGTTACTAAATTATTATTACATTAATCTATATTATTTCCAGCAAGGCGATAATACCACTAAGACTTAAGTTGTTACTGGGAGTGCAAGTGTATGAGAAGATTTTAGTGTGGAGAAAGGTAAATATAAAATCAGATTCAGGAATACAGAAGATGTAGTTGCAGATAAAATTTGAAGAATGTAAATGTCAGTGAAAAAAAAACCATAAGAGATTTCCAGGGGTAAGAGATGTAAGAAAAGAAAATATTTCCATTCATATGAGAACAATCCGGGGGCACCCCGAATCGTTCTAACGGTTAGCAAGCTTATCACGCTAGAAAAATTACGACTGAGTAGTGAGTTCGATCTTCACTGTGTGCCCCATACTTTCGGTCTTGTGCCACATCTAAGATACGCTTGGGAAATCACTATAAGACACAGGCGATAATTTCTTTACCACAAGGAGATTTTCACGTACATAGTCACCCGATGTCACACATGTGGACACTAGAATATTTTCGATAAAGAGTTAGATAGCCCCAAAAGATAATTCCATGATAGAGATTGGAGAGTTTGTTAGTTTCACAGAGAGCTAGTAAGTCAGGAGAACGTTACACGACGAAAGATTCTATAATATAGAAATTAATATGAATTACTTTTGAATTTCATATTCACGTCCTAATATTGATAAATTTCATGAAATTTTTATAACTTTATTTATCAGCCTACCTCAGTGCTTATTTTGCTCCCTTGTGTAAAAAAAAATATATATATTTTATACCTTAACAGACCAAGACATGTATTCCAGTATAATCATGTAGACGCTTCTTTATGCAAACAGATACAGACTTCCGCCGACATCACTCTACAGATACACACATTAAAATACTTTTACAAACCTACTGACAAAGAGTGACATACATTTTCTGCCCCCTAATAGACGTTTCTTTTCTTTCTTTTCCATGTGTATCCGCGGACAGGTCTATTCAGACACCTATGAATATTCATTACGAATTTCCCGACCGGGGCCAAACCGGGTAAAAACATTGTATTAAACGTTAGAATAAGTTTCCTTTCATGTTTTATAGACATCTTTCTTTCCTTTATTGAAATTGGTTTTTCGTTCTTTCAGTTTGTCTCTCGCTGTTTCTTTCAGACAGTATTTGTTTCCACAAAGATCGATAACTGAAGAAATGAGTTGTCTCCCTTTTTTCTTCTTTCGCCTGTCACTTCTCTGTGCACTTTTGCTAATATGCATGCAGTGAATAAACAAAATGGTGGAAGTGTCCCACAAAAGAAAGGTGACGAAAAGCAGTTGTTTTATTTTTAATGCAAAAAAGGGAAAGGGAAAGGCAAATTATAACCGAAAATATTAGAAAAAAAAATGTGGAAAATAACTGACAACAGCAATTCAGTTTGTTAATTGGTCTGTCAAAAGAGACTAATTAAGAGTTGATTGCTTGGCAACTTAGAATAATTCCAATATACAAAACTCTAATTTTTATGTATTATTTGTATCAGAAAAACAAACCTTACTTCAATTATTTACAACATTCTACTCTTTTTTGTACAGTTTTTCTCTTACTCTCATTCATTATTCTTTTTATTCTTCCGCTTTTTTTTTTATACGTCTATCAATTTTATGAACAACGACTTGCACTGAAAACAAAATCTCGCAATAAGACAGATATGAGGGTTCATCCATTGACTTGTATACAACCCTTGTTCATCATGAGTTTAAAATTTGGTGATATTTGGCCTCTACGTTTTATTGATGAATTTTACAGCATAAAATATATTAGGTTGGTGCAAAAAAAAAAAAAAACGTAATAATGTCGTTTTTGACGTATTTTTAACGTCAAAAAAAGACATTATTACGTCATTATTTTTGCACCAGCCTAATATATTTAGTTCTACTGTCCACCGATATACGTTTAAATTATGCTCATTTTTTTAAATTACTATTTACGAAATTCGAAATAAATTCGGTCTTGCATTAACTTGTACTTATATATTTGTATCATGTTGGAATTCATGGACAGTCCAATAAAATTCTATTTTCTGCATTGGCCTATCAGAAAATAGTCAAATGAACATTAAGAATAATTATAATAAATACAATACATTTTGGAAATACTCGAAGAATTTTCGAAGATGCTGCTCCATCAAAAATCGTCTGTTACAATAAAAAATGCCCAATCATCATCAAACGAGTTTAATTGTTAACGCAAATATGTTGGATGACGTGTTATCAATTTCAGTGAATAGTTCTTCAAACGAACACATATTCACTTCAAAGAAGTGTGTCCTCGGCATTGGAATAATGGCGAATAAGAAAACAACGGAAACTACCAGGCAGAGGTAATTGTTAGCGGAAATGCTTGGCTACTGATTATTACAAAATATTCAGTTCGAGTGACACTAGATGATTCATGATTTTGGCCTTGTGCCAAATATAGGCGTGAAAAAATAGACATTTTAAACTACGTTTTTTAAAATCTGTTAAACCGAAACAAGGCGACAATATTAGTAAGGTAGAAAGGGCTACGGGAGGGAAAGAATGCTAAAAACTTTAGAAGGAACCAGAAACTCAATCCTAAACAGGAAAAAAAGGATAAACCTGTATGTTTATTCAAAAGACCGGAGAGTAGTTGAAACCGGACGAAAGTAGCAATATTTTTTGCATGCTACTCAAGTTCTAAGAATGAAATTTGACTAACGAATACATTTACAGTTACGTGCAAATATATACTTGAAGAGCAGAAATATTTCGCAGGATGACCCAATTTTAAATGACGTTCACCAAGTAAAGGGATAAAGTAATTAAAAGAGAAAACAAACACAGAAAGATTTTGATTGCTTCGTATCAATAAAATTATTTCTTATCGTCATCAGAACTGTTTATTCAGCAAACACAGTCAACCATTTTTTTTTTAATGCAAATATGGTGAGCAGACATTAGGTACAGTTCAGGTATGTTTTCCACTAGAGACACGTATGGTTTTCAGTACGGACTTGTTATTCTCCTATACTTGTTGTCGACTACACCTAGAGTGTCCTGCCTGCCATATTCATAACTCATAGCTGAGGGGAGAACACATGGATTCATACCATTCGCAAAGTTATTCGTGCGATAGTGAATATAAAGTTCTCGACCAGAATTCAAACTTGGCTCGACCCTTTCTTGTTCTGATCTTTTAATGATTACTAGTGTCCTTGGTATGACGATAAACTACACCCAGCAGAAGATCTTTGATCTGGAGTTTGGAAGTTTTGAGTAGCGTGGAACCACCACAATTGTTCCAGGTGCACGCTCACCCCGGTTGGTATAACCTGTTAAAGATTCAGAGATTGGCAAATAGTGAACCCCCAAACAAAACACTATGAAAGTATACAATAGATTTTATAGCAATAATACCAGCAATATATTTTATCTGTATATGAACGCATACAGTTGAGTTCAATTACTTTTGATTTTGGCATTAAATAACCCATAGATGTGTTGATATGTCACTAAACAAAATCAGTAAGCTAGACAAACAATTAACATGGATTCTTTCATTACCTTAATCCATATAATATTCTACAATACCTTTAAAAAATCTAGATGCATTCTAAAATAAAGCTTCAATAGAACTGTAACATAAAACATACATATCACCATCTATTGTAATTATCTCCAATCAAACTGATGTAGTGAATATGCATACACCTGGGTTCCCCTCACAGTAATATGATTGGCTGTTGTCTGCCATAAATGCAGACTGATGTGGAGGTACAGGACGACGCCTCTTGGCTACGCCTATTGTCTTCGCCTATTGGCTACGCCTATTGCCGACCACTACGACGAGGACCAGTCCATTACGGTTACCTGCTATATTGTCCTACCCAGTTACGGTAGTCAACAACCACTTTGCTACTTCGAACAAATATATCCCTTTTCGGGACATATCACAAACATATATATGCGCAAAAGCTGAGTATCATATACCATGTATTCAGTTGTGAAAGGAGAATAACATACCGTATTTGGCGGCATATAAGACCCACGGGTGTATAAGACACACCCTAATTTCAGCAGGGCAAATAAAAAAATCAGTAATTACTAAAATTACTAAACCCACATAATAAGACGCAGGGAAATTTTGAAAGATATTTTTGTAAAAAATGTGCGCCTTATATGCCATCAAATAAGGTATTTTTTATTATTTTAAAGCGCGCATTAAAATTAAATTTCGTCATTGAATTATCTATACGGAAATTATTTGCTGTTAAACAAACAAATTAACAATTACTCTATATCTACATTCTATTTTTATTGATACTAAAGATAAAACGATTATCTAGAGGTTGATGACACTTCAATATATTCTTAATATCTGTTTGATAACCCTGAAAAATAATTAACAACTTTTTTCATGTTAAGTATTGTTTCCTGTTCTTGTTCTTTCATTAACGAATAAACGATATATTCTCACCAGTAGACCTGTATCTGTCTGATTTATCGCTTTGTGTCAGTCAATGCGCTTCCAGGTTTACTCACCTATAAATTACACGTGGATATATATTGCTAGACAGAGGCGAAGACATAAATTCCTACATGTATTGTTAATCCAATTTATAAACCTAAATATATAATGATTTAATATCGGGGAATGTCACATCTAGAAACCGTGGAAATTAACACAATATATGAGGTGTGTTTTAATTCAACGCTCGTGTGTTGGGGAAATTATTACAAAAACTGGGAATTAAACTTTTTTTTCTGGATCGCTAATATCTACCAGCATGTGTCTTACATATAGCTTAATATAAATAACACTTTTCAATGTTCAACTTGAAATATATCAGAAGTATTTGCTTCTTTAATATAGGACTGGTTTCGTAATATTTATGAATAAGTGATTATTTTATAGCTTATAATATGAATAAATAATTATAAATAAAAAATAATTTATTCCCTGACATTTATAATGATCATAGCATCTAGACCACACTTTGGGAGAAAAAGGGTTAATGATACTGTACACAGAGAAGGAAATAAGACTGATATTGCATAGTATATTTTGAAATCTGTTAGGATGGGTCGTAATTAATATACACACTTGGAAACTGATTGTAATAACGAAAGTTTTATCCTTATTTGTAATCCGACTTGGCGCTTAATATTAAATTTGGAGTACACTGACAAAGCATATATTAGGTTGTTGCAAAAATAATGACGTAATAATGTCGTTTTTTGACATATTTTTAACGTCAAAAAACGACATTATTACGTCATTATTTTTGCACCAACCTAGTAGTTGCTCGGCAGTCGCAGAGTATGTAGATGAAGAAACGTCAAAAAAAACGGTCACTTCCATGACAACGTAAGTCAACATACATTAAAAATAAAACAGGGGAGAAATTTGTAACAAGTTTGGTCTATTCTACAACACCCGCCATATACACTTGACATTGACCAACCGATTATTAACATTTTCGATCGATGCAAATATTTGATTGGAAAAATATTCTTTAATGCCAATCAAAATCAAGACTTGGCTGAGAAACATTTTCATATAATGAATCTGCGGATTTTTACTCAAAATGTATCGAAAGGCTTGATAAATGTCAGTTTATGACTGTACATTATGGTGGATACATTATTTTTATTCATTTCACACCAAGAGAAACGATACTAACACGGGATTAATGAGTGTGAAAGAGAATGAGAAGAGGTTAGTGAGGAAAAAAGAAAAAAAGGAAGGAAGTAAGGAAGGACAAATATGGTGAATGGAATTGCATTTATTTTTTTAAGAACGTAGGTGGCAAGGAAGGAAGAAACCAAAAGACAGATTGACAGACGAGAGTTGCAAGAAACTATTAGAATATACCATACAAATATATCTAGCTATTTTAGCAGCAAAATGAAGAAACTTGTTTTTCAATCTGGTAGTTCACTTAATTTCATGCAAAAGACACAGGTAAGACACGTCATGACGGTGTAAAATGACCGAATTAGAGGTGCCAGGTCAGAACCGATACCATCACAGATCCTTCTTTGAATTTTATCGAGATATATACCAAAAAAACCATCCTAGATATGGAAGCAAATTTCAATGAACTGACGAATGGTAGATTTATAAATGTTCAAAATTGTTTCGAACGAGAATAATTATCTGACATGACAGAATGAACCAACTTTCGTAACAGCAGACCTACCAATTGTTTCAATATAATCTCTCAACATCATGTCCGTGAAAATCGTGGAACCATTAAGTTGCAATGAGTTGTTCTCCTAGGATTTACCATCAGACATACTGATTAAATCCAAATATAGTTCTCTATGATAATTTGAAAAACAGAAGATTCATTTTGGAGGTTTCAAAAATACAAGCTATTTCTTGACTAGGGAACAACTATGAGGTTCTTCTTGAGAGAAGCTGCTAGTTTTACATTGTCGAATCTCATAGACGTGTTATTAAAGCAGGAATAAATCGTTGTGTCATCAGCATAGATACCAATTTGAGAATTCACGACATATGGAAGGTCTTTGATGAAGATATTCGAAAAAAATTAACTGTACTTTATTTTCTGAAAGATAAAATGGATGAAAAGAAACGGAAATTATTCATGACTCAGCCTAAGAAAAAAAATATTTTCTTAATATTTAAATGAATTGCTTCTGAAAATAAAAAAGCAGTAAATCTATGTGTTTTCTTTAATAATAAATTTATTTTTTTAATCTTTATGGATTGAAAGAGAAAGTAATATTTTATCGTTAAAAATAAATGAGAAATATTGACTTTTTTTGCATAACAAGAACTTTCAATAGAATTCTTGACTTTTATTACATATTTTTATTGTTTTAATTTTTTGTAATATTTTCTTTTACTGGTTAGATTTGATTATTTCAGGGATTAAATAAATAAAAAAAAACTTCTAATATATAAAACTGAAAGTGTGAGTGTACGAACATAAACCACAAGTAAAACATGAACACTAGTATAAAGCAGTATAAACACTTCTGATGAAGATTCGAAGACTAGACAAAGGACTTAAAATTATTATCTCAGACTACTCGATTCCATTGTCAATTATTTACAAAAAAATATAATAATGCTTGCAGTTAACATCTTCGTGGCCCAGAAGTAAACCTTAAAAAGTGGAATGACCAATCGATAACTGCTGGGAAGCATATTTTGTTTACTAGTATTTTACGAAGCTAGACGTAAAACACACCGATTAATAAATAAAAGGGGCGTCTATTTCACATACGAATCATTCTCTATAATAAAATTTGATGTAATGAAACTGACATATAATTGTAACTATTTTATAGGTGTCGTTGTTATTTCACAAATATAGACACCGACACATAATTTCCAATTCGATATATATATATATATATGTATATATATATATATATATATATATATATATATATATATATATATATATATATATATACTCGACTCTCCCGTCGAATTCGACGTATGAGGGTCAAGCAGATCAGTTCCTAGGAAAACGACAGCCTGACAACGGCACAACATGAGATTTGATTATAGTGGTGAAGGTTTCCTGCAGGACCAACCGCACTTTTTTGAAGGACCTAATACAGAGAACTGGTGCGCTAAGTGCCACATGGTCCCCCCAAACGACCCTCTACAGTTTTTGATTTCAGAGTTGTCCTTCTCCTAGACCAGTTGCCATCCAAGGCTATAGAACCCATTCTGTCATGCTATTTACCCATAGCTTGAGGTAGAAGAAGATTCCCATCTTTCCCAAGGGTGTGTATATATATATATATATATATATATATATATATATATATATATATATATATGTGTGTGTGTGTGTGTGTGTGTTTGTGTGCGTGTGTGTTTGTGTGTTCGAGGAATGCTGCAATACATTTCTTTTAAACATATTTTGAAAACAATCATTTTCGAAAATAATGATCAGTGATCAAGGTATATTCGACGTATATCTTTGGTTATCAATGTTTTAATTGTTAAATAATATATAAATATAATCTCAAAACACTTCCCGGGTGTATTCTCTTGAAATATCTAATACAAACAAACTCTGACATTTTGTTTTCAATTCAGACTGTCGTCTATGTCAGTAACGTTCATACAATGAGAAAATCTCGGAGATTGCTTATGGACAGTAAACTTTTTCACTGTTTTGATCAAAGTGAATTGTCCTGACGCATTAACAGAGTAAGAAAAACCAGGACAAAGAACATTCTCGCATAATCTCCCTAAAATTTCCAGTCTTCAATGCGATTAAATTTCAGAGAATTATTACGCGATATTTTGTTATTCGCAGTCGTTTGCTATATTTGAATTTAAACATTTCCTTAAGGCCGACATTTTTCTTACGCTTGTGATTTCGTCTTCTTTCGATACATCACTTCAAGACGTGGACGAACATATATCTCTCGATCGTGTCTCTCGTTACTTTTACGAATATTTAACACGTTACTCTTTGTCACACGGATTTAATATCACGCTATGTATTCCTGATTAATATCTATACGAGATACTCCAAGTAACTGAGAACTTATTATAATCAAGCCATATAATAAATATCAATATGTATTTATTTATATATTTCCTGTACCATCCATGGTAGGAATGGACGTGAATCAAGTTAGTAATTTTATAAGGCATTCCTTCCCCCAATCGTTTTAATAATCTATACAGATAAATTAATTCTCTGCATTTAGGCCATATTAGTTCCTTTTAATCCTACGTTAATTAAATTGCAGTCATAATTGTTCAAGCCTTTCATGTGAGACACTCAGACATCTTAGTCTATTAAATGATAGCCTTGCTTTAACTTTGTTTTGAAATAGGCTTTATCGTCGCCATCTTTGTCGTTCTCTTGCAATATTTGTCTTCCGAGAGATATTTCCACTTCACACAAAATGTTTAACTTGAAAACTTATTGAGCAAAATGCGATATATATAATACTAGGTGTAATCAATGAAAGAATCTCTGTTTGTGGTTGCCTGGCGGATTAGTTTTCTAAAACACATCCATTTGATTCAAGGCGGTTCAGTCTTTGGCTACGCGAATTTTCACATAGTTTTCAATAGAATTTATCTCTAATTTATCTTGCTATGTACGTAAAAAATGTGATATATTTTATTGATTCACCTGAGAAAATTTGCATTGAGTTTTGCAGGTTGAAGTACATGAATTCAGTTTAGAGACATTGACATTGTGTCCAAAATCAGTGACAACATTTTCAAAATGAACTGTACCGTTAGTCATGGTGACTGCAGTGACATCTATGTCATCTGCATCGTCATTACATATCAACATTTTTGCATGATGATGTTTGCAGAGGTAAGTTCCCAGTACCTAGTCTAACGTGATAATAAAGAGAAAGACAAAACCATTTTACTCACTACAAAGACGAAACTTGGTTTTAGTGCATTTCAACTGCACTTCAGCGGGTGAGAATCGAAAATGGTTACGAATAATCCTGCTTGTACGCAAGCCGTGTGTGAAATGTGACTTCCTTTTTTCCATTTGTTAGAGAAGAAAAAAATATAGATGACGGAGTGAGACAACACTGTTTGTTGATAATAGTTTGGTGATGAATGGTTTGGGTGTTTAATGTTGACTGGTCTGTGGAAATTTTCCTGCTGATAAACACCGGTCAAAAGTCCAGGCACATCGTCTCACAAGCGTCCTAAGAGTGAGTGGTAGGGGAGGAAAGATGTACGTATAATTAGGTAGAAATTGTTGCGATAATTCTAGTAGTCATTGGGAACGTTATTTTTCGTTCACTATAAAAATTATAGAGCTGAATTGCATGTATTTTATGTACATTAAATACATGCAATTAAACTCTAGATTCTCACCCGTCGAAGTGCAGTTGAAATGCACTGAAACCAAGTTGCATCATTGTAGTTAGTAAAATGATTTTGTCTATATGATAAAATTATTATATATATATATACATTTATAGCTAATATAGCGAGACTCTTCGCAAAGCGAATTGAGTCACTGTCGTGTTTCTAAAAATAAATACGTTAAAAATCCACCAACATCCCTGCCGTGCGCCGACGGCTTAGTGGTAGAATCCCCGACTGACTCAGTCGGGTTTCGATCCTAGCTAGAGGCAACCGGATGTCTAGCCACACTGATGAGCTGTGAAACAGCGAAACAGTCTGTCTGTGGATGACGTTATATATATATATATATATATATATATATATATATATATATATATATATATATATATATATATGCGCACACACACAGATAGATAGATAGATAGATATGGACACTGGGGTTAACATTGGGTCTTTACTGACTGTCCCAGGCATGAACGCAATCTTCAAGCTACTTATAGTTGCTGAACAGCGAGATAGTAAGCATTACAGGTATCTCAGGTATTTCCATTTATTGTTTTATCATGTAGATTACTAACTAGGCGGCACTTAAAACTTCAAAATATTCTAGAGGACATTTAATAGAAATAATTGTTTTATCAGGAGGTAGATAATTTTAGCTATTGTATAGTGTTGTTTGATCATTATTAACTCATTATTAATAACTGTGGGTATTTTATATTTACTCATTAATTATTAGTTATTAATTATCATAAATTTTATGGAGTTGTGGTTATGATTGCATTTGTCGATTTTCTTTTTAATTTGTTTAGTATTTATTTACTTAATTTGTTTATCTATTTTATTTTTAAGAAGGTTATGTTAGCATGGTTTATTTCCAGGTTCAGCGTACGTGTATGCTTGAAACATTCGACTTGTGAATTAAAATTTAAAGTCGTACTGTCGCCTATTGAAATATGGCATAAACACAACGATGTCCAGGCGATTGAAAAATGTTTTTAAACAGAGAATTTGTTTTGCAAACAACACACAGATAATTTCCAATCAGACAATAATAAATTTGAGCATAAAATAAGCCATGTCAAATTTGGTGGGCTCATAATATTTTAAATAAATTTTTTATTGATTATAGATCCGGATATGTTTGCATACTCACATGTGAGTTTGAAAAAATATTACTTTCACATACAAAAGGTAAGCAAAACACGCTCACACAAAATTCACATGGAGAAGTGTGTGTGTGTGTGCGCGCACGCGCAATACTCTATTTTACGCATAATTGCAAACATATATGTATAATATATATATATATATATATATATGAAGAAATATAGTGTTAAGGTGCGCTATATATATAAGATAAAGTGCTCAATAACAAGAATTAGAGCGTGTGTAACTATAAAAGTGAACATTGATATATATATATATATATATATATATATATATATATATATATATATATATATGAGCAGACACCTTTGTTTTAAAAAATCTCTCTCAAAATGTGGACAACACGGAAAATTTAATTAATTTTTACTTAGCTTTTCCCAGAGTAATTATACTGTCATATAGGAAGAAAATGAGTAACTACCGACTGTTAAGATAAGTTCGAGGGCGTGACACTCTAAAAATATGAATATATTTCACCTAATGCATAAATAGCGTCGTCAGGCTACTAACTGTAGTGATTATTGAGTGACTATAGAGCGGAACTATCCAGTCGAATTAGTGTGAATTGTTGTGCGTCGATGATTTCTTTATTGATTTGGGATGTAGCGGGTGTAAAGAACCTTGCCTCAGCTTAACAACACTTAACTCAACGCTAGAAAACAAGATGGATACAACTTAAAGAAAACTAGACATACAAGATCGGAAAGGGGGAAGGGAATGTCCGATCTTGTATGTGTAAGTTTCTTTTAGTTATATTCAGCGTTCTAACATTGAGTTTAGTTTTTTCAAGCTGTGGCAAGTTAATTTAGGCTATTTTCATTTTTTTGTTGAGCGTGGATTTGAGAGTTGTCAAGGTGAAGTGTGAAATATATCTTACTCCCCTACCATCCACCACCAATCACAATTTTTAAATCTGAGGTTATTTTCACATTTAGTTTCGCACGCGAGAGATCAAACAGGGTCCGGATTTTTTTCTAATAATTTCATCTACAAATGAATTCACCCCACCTCAAAAAACTTATATTGGATGGTATCTACCGTCGATCTATTTATTTCTTATACCCGCTGAAGAAGAACACAGGCGTGTTCGAAAATTCCGAACTTGGAACTTCAATCTCGGTGCTTCATTTTTGTCATTTAGTTAATATTAATAAATATATTTGCATTTATTTAATCGGTACCCGTTCATTTGACTTTATTTTATTGACCAACTTATCTACTCTACTTTATAAACTATATGAGACATATGTTCTAATCATGCATTTTGAACTTCACCTGGACAAAACAATCCCCAATATAGTTAGAAAGACCTTAAGAAGGATGTATTAATAAATAGCTATATACCTAAGATTATAGTGCGACTTAAATTTTCATGGATTTGCCAAATAGTCTGGCACGAACTGCTAAATGAAACACTAACTACATTTGTCTTTTTTGATTAAATGCAGTGTCTCTTGAGACGAACGTTAAATTAAAGGCGGAGTCAAAGTTCAAAGTTAATATTAACTTAATATATTATTGGAGTATAAATTCAAAATATAGATTGTAGGCTGGGGGATATTAAAAAAATATTATGCAAGAAGCATGACATCTAGAATTTTTTATAAATACAACCGTAAAATCTTAGGAAAACCATGAAAATTTATGTTGCACTACACAAAGTAAGTATATGTATATTCATTAATATATATATATATATATATATATATATATATATATATATATATATATATATATATTTATGAGTGCGTGTGTGTGTGTGCGCGTGAATGTTTGTGTGTGTGAGTGCGCGCGAGTGTGTGTAAGCGTACAGGATTAACAAAAATATAAAATCATTCGCTAACTGATGCTATTTTCAGTTATATCGGCTATAGAGGGACGCTCCTGCAATTACTCAGTCCACTCGTCAGGAGATACCAGCTATTGTTTATTTTTTTCAGTTTTCATTACTTTCAAACTGAGTTTGAAATAATGTATGCTGTTTTCATTGGTGCAGCGTGGATTGTTTCTATTTCTATTTATCCGTGAGTGGATATGAATGGGCTTGTGCATGCACTTCCCCGCACGGATATGTGCATATGAGTACGTGTAAAAGGTCGTGGTTATTTCTCTTTTATCATGTTTTTCTTGTCTCTTCATTCACTCTTATTATTGTTTTTATCCCTGTTTCTCTCTGTCAACATTGAGTGTCAAACTAAATAATCATTGAGCATTCTATGTCTTTCTTTGAATTTGAAAAATATCGGTGTATTTAATTGTTTTACTTAGATATATTTATTATTATTATTACTATTATTATTATTACTGATGCATAAAAGGCAAAATATTTATATATGTCTTCACTTGGCCATTCATTTTTCTGATGTGATTTGCCATAATTAACACTTTAATATTTACAACAACGAGACAAAATACAAAATAGAATCTAGTTACTGATAAAAAATAAACAATAGATAAATAACATAAATAAATATTTAATTCCATATTAAAATAAGACAAACTGAAAAAGTTTTGAACGAGTATCATCCGTTCATACCGAAGCATTATATATATATATATATATATATATATATATATAGATAGATAGATAGATAGATATAGATGTAGATATATAATATAAGTTTATTCATATATATTTAAGCAACAATAGAAAAAAATTAATTATAAACGTCATCTCCTATGTTTAATTCTCTAATACTTCATTGTATATTACATTGAAGAATATTTTGTCTATTTTTGTTATAGAGTGCGTTGAACCAAACTATATTTCGTTTTTCTGGGTTTTTTTTTTTGTTTTTATTGTTTTCACTTTTTTTCTTTGTATATCCGTTTTCAGTGAATATTTTTAAGTCTCTACAATTGGTTGGCATTTATTTCTTTAGTAATATGGCTATTTGTTTGAATGCTGTAGGTGGATGTTTGGTTTATTTGTTAATATATATTGGTTGTTATCAGTTTTTATCTATGGTTTACATGTTCCGTTGTTTAAATTAACGATTATAGGTAGGCAAATTTCTATTCTTTATTATATCGATTGGAATCCTTAGGTTTTTGAAGTATTTTTCTTTATTTCTTTTCTTAATTTCTCTGCTGCTCTTTGTCATTACACTCACTTAGTATTAATAATCCATCGTTTCCCTATAGACCATATCTTTTTTGTACATTATATTTGCTAATTTGTTGATCAGATATAGTGTGCATGAGTATATATACATACATACATACATATATATATATATATATATATATATATATATATATATATATATATAAATATATATATATATATATATTTGTGTGTGTGTGTGTGTGTGCGTTTATGTATAGGTTATGATGGACACATAAGCGTATATAAATAATATATAAGCATATATGTGTCATATAATACATATATATCTACATCTCTCTCTTTCTCTCTCTCTTTATATATATATGTGTGTGTGTGTGTTTGTGTGTGCGCGCGTGTATGTGCATGTTTATGCATAGGTTATGATGCCCACATAAGCGTATATAAATAAATGTATATATAAGCATATATGTGTCATATTATACATAAATAACTACATCTCTCTCTCTCTTTCTCTCTCTCTCTCTCTCTCTCTCTATCTCTCTCTTTCTCTCTCTCTCTCTCTCTCTATATATATATATATATATATATATATATATATATATACATATCGGGGGGTACCCCAAAAGAAAAGCGATACTGTTATGTTTAAAATAAATCTTTAAAAACGACAAAATCTTTCATTTATTTGAATTTCCGTTTTTATTTCAAGCGAATAGATTAAATATTACATATTTTCTATATATTTTGAATTACATTGATTGCAAAGGAGTTTTTTTTTAATCGCTAAAATCGGCTGATTTTCATAATATTCTCTATGCAAAACTTAATTTGCATTATTAAAAATATTGCAAAAATAACATACACCACTTAAAAGTTTATTTGAGAAATATTACGATATTTGAAGTTATTAATTAATCTGATTCGAAAGAAAAATTACTTTCTTTTATTTTAGAATACCGCACAGGAGCAAATATTAAAAGGAATGTGAGTTGTTTTATGAGATGTTGGCATACGTATCGACAGATTCCTTTCTGTTTTTTTCTACGGGGAACATATAAAAAATTCCAAATGAATATAAGCCCCTTTTATATATAATCTTTTAACTACACTGTGATCATTAAAATTTAGTGAAATGTTCTAAGTAATCAAAAGTTTATTAAGTTTTGGTACTTTGGCTTTAATTTTACTATAGATAAAAAGTTATGTTCTGATAATATCATGTATGGACATCCATATTTACAAAAATCGAATTCATGCACACAAAATATTCAACGTTCTTTTTAAAATACTGGGAATAGCTGAAGTGTAATACTTTTTTGTTACATTTATCAATAGCAAATATAAAAAATTATTACAGAATTTCAGAAACATTAGAATTTTATAAATCTTTCTAATTATAATTGAAAAACAAACTTAAGAAATATTCATTGTAAAACATTATTTTTCGTCGAATAGATGAATTTCAGAAGACGATTGTGTTCATAATCTATCTTATCTATCATTTGTGGATAGGACTTGAAAATTTCTTTCAGATCGACGATGGACATAAGAGCAAGACAAATCCCAACAGATAATATCCATCGTCTTTTTCATGTTGAATTGGAGATGGTCTAATGTTAATTATGTTTTATGAATATGTCCTGAAGGTGGTCTATTAGACCGAAACTTCCGACGTTGACATCATATTAACATTAAAACAGCATAATTGCATATTAGGATTTTTGTTTGTTTTTTCCGTATATTTTTCTTCATACTGTCGGATATATATCCATATATTTGCTTACATATATATATATATATATATATATATATATATATATATATATATATATATATATATATACAGTAGCGTCCAAAACTAAGGGACAAAATTTTAAAACCTAATATTTGTTAGAAATAACAACTGTGAAAAGCTGACAACTGGTAGTCGTTATCATCCATAATAACATACTAAAATTTGAATCATTTGCAAAGGATAGAAAAAAGAATTATAACAATTATTTATTTATTTTCAAAATAGGATCGTCCAAAAGTAAGGGACAAAATTGTGAAAAACAATGTAAACAGTATGCTATATTCAAATTTTTTGATTTCTTCTTAAGAATAAGTCTTACTTAGTCATTTGTAAACGTTGCATCAGCCAGCACCATGGCGAAACGCCAAAAACTTGATTACTCTGTGAGACAAGCTATTGTGAAGCTACACAAGGGAAAGCACACCATTAGAGAGATTTCAGAGAAAGTGAAACGTTCCAAGAGTGTTGTAGGCAGGGTTGTTAAATCCTACAATGATACTGGCAAAATAGTTAGTGCTTTTAAAACCGGCAGACCCCGCAAAACTTCGGCAAGAGAAGATCGAATAATGCAGCGTATATCATTAAAGGACCGTTTTAAGTCTTGCACAGAAATTAAAAGGGTTATGAATAGTACCTCATGTGTTAATCTGTCAAGACAGACTGTTTGTAGACGACTGCAAGAAATAGGGCTGTTTAATCGAACCCCAGGGAAGAAACCACTTGTTAGTTCGAAGAATAGGAAGAGATTAGAGTTTGCAAACAGGTATGTAATTTGGACATGAAAATTGGGCAAAAGTATTTTTCAGTGATGAAAGCAAGTTTAATTTATTTGGAAATGATGGAAAAAACAATGTAAAGAGACGTATTGGTGAAAGATTTAGTGCAAAGTGTACTAAGAAAACTGTCAAGTTTGCGGGCGGAAGCGTCATGGTATTTGGAATGTTTTCTAGCCAAGGTACAACGCCTCTTGTACGGTTACAAACTCGTGTAAACGCGCAGATCTATAAAAACATTGTTCATGATCATGTTGTGCCAATCATACAGAATTCAGGTTTCGATAGGGCTACCTTTATGCAAGATAATGCCCCATGTCACAAGGCAAAGGTGGTAATGAGTTACCTTAGCAAGCAAGATTTGGAAATTATGGATTGGCCACCGAAATGTCCTGACTTAAATCCAATAGAAAATTTTAGGAAGACCTTAGGAGTGAAAGTTATGGAAAGAAATCCCACTAACACGGGGGATTTGTGGGTGAAGCTTCAAGAAGAATGGTCTAAAATTAGTATCGTGGATTGTCAAGAACTGATTGGTTCCTGTAGTCGAAGATGTGCAGCTGTCATTGAGAGCAAGGGCTCATTTACTAAATATTGATTGTACATGTATTTTTATTGTTTTTTTGCTGTTTACATTGTTTTCTCAATTTTGTCCCTTACTTTTGGACGTTCCAAATTTGAAAATAAATAGATAATGTTATAATTCTTTTTCTATCCTTTGCAAATGATTCAAATTTTAGTATGTTATTATGGATGATAACGACTACCAGTTGTCAAAATTTCAGCTTTTCACAGTTGTTATTTCTAACAAATATTAGGTTTTAAAATGTCGTCCCTTAGTTTTGGACGTTACTGTATATATATATATATATATATATATATATATATATATATATATATATATATACACACAGAGAGAGAGAGAGAGAGAGAGAGAGAATATTAATGAATTATCTATCTCTGTCTCTTTCACGCTTTCTCCTCATATATATATGAGGAGAGAGCGATATATATATATATATATATATATATATATATATATATATATATATATATATATATGCTAAAAGGGAGCAAGAATACGAGCTATATTAAGGAGGGTAATTCACACTTGTAGTTTCATAAATATGTATAAATGGACAAGTCGCCGCAAGTAGTATATAAAATGCTTTTTCGGCTCATATATAAGCAAAAATGCATATCTATTTTCTTATGTCCGTTGACCCTATCACATACAGGTGCACACACCTGAATATGTCATGTTTATATATAAGTATTTCCTTTTTGGTGCAGCACTATTGCACATATCTCTCAGAATTTAGGGTAAGATAGCGAAACACCCATTCTCACTAACACATTCAGACGCACAGAGGCAAACAGAGATACACACTTTTGCTCACAATTGTACTATTTATTTATATGTCGTCTTCAGCCAATTTTAACATTCATTTACTGCCATCACCAAAACGATAATTACATTCAACACAGTGTTCGTTGATAACTGTGTACGTTGATTTTCTATCTCCGTTTCTCCGCCGGCGTTTGGTTATCTGAGAAAAAGAGATCCTTTGAAGTCCGACGTTTTAACTTTAATATCCCGAAGACACGTGCCGCGGCACGCAATACAAAATTTGTAGTTTACTAGGAGAATCAAACCAACATAGTTTTGTACATGCGTCTAATTTTGCGGCAAAGTTTTGCTCCCTCTCTCTTTCTGCTGCGCCCTATCAATTTGTATGACAGTATGTTTAATCATTGCATTAAATTTCAACCTCTTTTTTTGTTTGTATCTGTGTATCTATGTATGTATGTATCTATCTATCTATCTATCAATCTATCTTCCTCCTCTCACATTCACTCTCTCTTTCTTTTTTTCTCTCTCTCTCTATCTATCTATATATATATATATATATATATAGATAGATAGATAGATAGATAGATAGAGAGAGAGAGAGAGAGTGAGAGAGATGGTATTTATCAATCCACCCACGGGGATTGAATGTGGCACAAGGCATTTTTAATGTGGGTATCTATGAGCCCGTAGGCCCAGCCAAAAATAAATAACCATCCAAACCCGCCTCGGCGGCCAGTTCCGTCAACCTTCCCCAACGAAACCCTACCCTCCGGTGGAGCTTCGTCCGGGTTCCTCTCTGCAAGCAGAGAGTTCGACAGACACCCGACCCGGCAGCTCACAAAGCGCAGATACTACACTTTGATCCTAGCTACCGGACCGAGCTGGTATTCTTTTTGTGAGTGAGAGAGTTACAAACACTCACACACACGGGTTGATTGCAAAGTACCTTCCTATTTTATGTATGAGTAGCCAACCAGAAGTCCCAACTTAACACCCTGTGACTATTTTTTTTCTTTGAGATTGGTTAAAGAAACAATTCCACTATACCAAACCAAGACTTTGGAAGAACCAGACGGAGGAATACAAGAAGTTATGTCTTCCATACTACAAGAGGTCTTGGTGAAATCGGTTGACGAAATTCCTGGGAAGCTCAAGAAGCAGGTGGCGAAATCAAAATTTTAAATAACTTCTCCCTCCAGCTATGGATAAGTAAGAGGACAGACTGGGTTCTATAGCCTTGGATAGCAACTGGTCTAGTAGTGCACCAGGTATCTGTATTCGGCCTTTCAAAACGAGTGTATGTGTCTGCATAAAGCATTCACCGTCAAATCATGTGTGCTGGTGTCTGGGCTGTCGGTTCGTAGGAACTGAGCTGCTTGACCGTCGGTCATACGTCGAATATATCTATCTATCTATCTATCTATCTATATATATATATATATATATATATATATATATATATAGAAAGAAGATGTTATAGTAGTACCAACGTGAGAAAAGTGTGTAAAGATTTTTGGGTCACTAATACAACAACAAAAAAAAAAGAGAATGCGACAAGAATAAGAATATTTAACATCGAAAAACATAAAAAAAAAAGTTATTTTTAATAATATGTGGAAATACTCCATACTTTTCTTGATGACTGTCGCTAGACTGGAAACGTGTGTAGCAGAATTATGGAAAATAAAACATAATATTAAAAAAAAAAACGCTTTACAACCATTTTTTTTTAAATACACACACGCGCGCGCGCGTACACACACACACACACACATATATATATATATATATATATATATATATATATATATATATATATATGTATATATATATATATATATGTATTACTGACGGCCATGTCATATAATCAAAATGAGTGATGATCGGATGCCGAAATCCTCATTACTTTTTCATAGTAAGCTTAATGTTGGCCATTCTTGGTTACGCTTCAAGGACAAACTTAAATACAAATTAATTGCTGCAAACATCCCCATAGAGGAATCCGAACTTGCTGTCGAAAACCGTGCAAACTAGAAAAACATGTCTGACCGATGTATAACTATGAAAAAATCGTTTCGACCATCTGAGAGAATTATGAACCAACACTAAATCTGGGGCTAATACATCAGCCCATATGACGATCAACTCTTCAGTAGGCACTTCATGTGGATTTGATTGCAAATCTCTTGCAGGATTGTTGTCTCATCCGTGACATAATCATAATATATATATATATATATATATATATATATATATATATATATATATATATATATATATATATATATGTATACACCCAAGTGTGTGTGTGTATTCACATGCATAACAATATTTCAGAAGTCTCTCTATCACACAGACACACACACACACACACATATATATATATATATATACATATATATATATATATATATATATATATATATATATATATATATATATATATATATATATATATATATATATTACATAGTGGAGTACCGGCCATATAAATATGGTTGGTACCGGGAAGAGAGGGAAGGAATCAAGATTTTCAACCAGAGACTCTGCCCGACTCCGACTCAGTCAACACGGTCTTCCAGGAATATACAAAAGACTATATGTAAATATTGTGTACACTTTCTTGTTTCAATACATTTTGTTATAAGTACATTTTGTCTTGCATTATTATTACATGCATTAGTCAAGTTTCAACATATATATATATATATATATATATATATATATATATAACAGCTTGAATATGTTGCCATTTCTTTTTAGTAAAAAATTCAATATGATTAGATGTGAATAAATCATTGCTTATTTTGTATGAGGTAACAGGTTATTTTGCCACCCAGGCCTATTCACGTAATAATTGATCGAAAATAAACTCGTCAAAATTAGTATAACATTAATGTGAATTACTAAATGTTATTTGTAAATTGATAATTAACATTTCTTAAGTATTATCAAGATTTTGCAAATTATTTAAATTTAGTAAATATATTGATTTTATAAGAATATTTGCAAGAAAATAATACTTCATTTAAAGAAAACAATCTAAAAATTAAATGACAGAACTAAGTCTATTTATGCATGCGGCGTTGTAATAATGTTATAACGTTGTCATAAGCTTATATTAATAGCATAATGTTATATTAATAACCTTATATTAATAGCATAATGTTATATTAATAACCTTATATTAATAACATAATGTTATATTAATAACCATATATTAATAGCATAATTTTATATTAATAACCGTATATTAATAGCATAATGTTATATTAATAAACTTATATTAATAACATAATGTTATATTAATAACCGTATATTAATAGCATAATGTTATATTAATAACCTTATATTAATAACATAATGTTATATTTATACTTCATCCAATAAATTCACCATCTGTAACTGATTAAATATTGCAAATTATTTACAGTGTTTTTATGTATCGTGGCGAGCAATTTATGTGGCTTTTCTGCATATAACACTATGTTTATTTTTTTTCCTTTTAATTTTTCTTTTCTCCTCGTAAAGTCTTCATATATGTATACATATATATATATATATATATATATATATATATATATATATATATATATATATATATAATATATATATATATATATATATATATATATATATATATATATATATATATATATATTATTTTATATACATTTAAACTCTTGTGCAAATGTATTGCAACCAAACGAATAATTCAGTTATTATTTAATTTTTCATATTTTGTCAATGAAGCATGACCCAGTACACATGTTTTCTTACTTCGAATAAGAATCCCACAAAGGCGTTCCTGGCAAACTTACTACAGATTCTCGATTGGATTTAAATCAGGAGAGTTTCCGAGTCAGTCTATAGTACTTTGATTTGCTCACTGTTAAAACTTGCCATTGTGTTCTTACATCATTACAATTTTCTTACAGTCCTTGAAGTAATGCCCATCGCAGACAATGGCCGTAGGACAACTAATCGACAATCGAGACAATAGTGTCTGGGTTTGTTAAAAATCTGATGCAATCACATATAATGCTATATTTTTCAAGGCCAAACAAATTTCATCATATAGCTCGAAAATAGATTCATATTACTGCACACCACTGCAAATGACCTAATCTGAGGAAAAAGCAGAAATCGATTACGCCTTGTCATTCCAGTGGGTCTAAAACTGACCGTATGGTGAAAGAAAGGGTATATTTCCTGTATTCTGATGTTTATGTTTTACTTTTTTTCTCTCTTGCTACATTTTTAATGTTTGTTTTTTTTTATTTGTGAGATTCGAATTATCTCTATATAATAAGGATTATTAAAAAGTAGCGTAAATTGACGAAACTGCTTACAGTCGAATTTTGATTTTCTGGAATGCGTTTATCCAGAGGTGAAAATTTTCTGACTGACGAGAAAGTTTATTCTCTGGTTTCACTTTTCGGCCGAGTCCCGTTTTGTTATAATTCTTTCTCATATGAATTATAATACAAAACGAAAATGGAAGTGCTTCCTATTGAGGGAACTAAACCATTGCGATATGATGCAGAAGAAAATTCCGCCAACAGGTCCCATGTCGAAGCTGATAGAGATATCGATAGTCAGTGATATTTTTAAAATTGAGTAAAATCTGGAGAAATGTGAAAAACCCGTGTACTCACTAAATATAATGCTTAAATTATAAGAATTATACATAATATATACAATATATATATATATATATATATATATATATATATATATATATATATATATATATATAGGGTGCTGAAGATAAATGTTCGTCTAATTTACGCAAAAATCGAAATATCGCTAATGTCTCATTTTAACAGATATATTTACCAAAATTACACAATAACATCTTAAAATGCAAAAGAGTAAATATATACAATAAAATCGCCATTGGCTTCAGAATCTCCTGCAGTTCTTCTGGACGGTCTTCTGGTTTAAGCTATTAAATTAGGCCATAAACCTTGCCTTCATTTCATTTTTGGTGTTAAAAGGAAATTTGTTGGTTTCCTGCTAAACTGCGTCCCATACATAATAATAAAGGGCTTGCAATCTGGGAAGTTAGACGGCCAGATGTAAGGAGTGATGCTGTTAAAGAAATCTTCTGACAGACATGACTGGGTTCTCTTGCTTACGTGCTATGTTGCAGAAACTCAAACATAGATTCTTCCAGTCGCCACTCACTTGACCCAGGGTAGTACTGCTATTCTATGCAGTCAATAAAATCCAAAAACAAAGTGCATACGCGAAATTAATATTAAAAAATGGCGACAATTTACCCATTACACACTATATATGTATGTGTATGTATGCGTGTGTATGCGTGTGTGAGTTTGTGTGTGTGTGCATTTCTATTGAGAGAAGTGAATTAATCAAAATGAATGAAATCATACCTCATGTTATAATAAAAATTTATTTATCAAAACTCACGTTTGAGTTAAATTCGAAAATCACATGATAATTATCATTTCATGTTTGGTACATGCATCATTTTTGTATGGGTTGACTCCAAGCTGTAAACCAGAAAACTCAGGGGACAGTAAATTGAAACGCAAGAAATGATAGAACGTTTTTTTTTTGTTTCAAGAATTGTGAAAGGGGAGTAAAAATGGGAAAATGAAATTTAAAAAAAAATAAAATTTAGTCAATGTTATCTTAAAAATCAACTTTGGAAAAATCTTAAAAAGAAATAAAATCATCATAATTAGAAATGTTACATTTTGAAAGTTAACTTTTACATTACCTCACTGTAATATTGTCAATCCAGTACAATGAAAAAATATATACTCTTCTTAAATAATTCTATTCGCAAATTTACATTTAACTTTAATCTAAATCCGTAACCATTTTAACTTTTAAAAGATGACAAGTTTGGACGAAAAAATTCCTTTTGCATGCAATAACAGAACAGATTCAATGTCCCGGTAGGATAACTTATCTCCTCACGGAAAATGGGGTTGGTGGATTCAGTTCAAATTGCTTTCGCTTTCGAACGAATGTCTATGGAAAATTCCTTAAACTACTGGCTAAATAGCAGGGTATGGAGGGTTCTTTAGCCAAGGGTAGCAGCCTTTCTACGAGAAGGACAACTATGAAGTAAAAAAATACAAAACTGTGGAAACGCTAACGGTAAATCACTCCAAAATCCTACACAAGAAATCATGACAATTTCTTGATAATAAAGAAAAAAATGAACCTGCGTTGAATTATGTATGTGTAAGTTCTGAATTGACATCTTGATGAAATAGAAATAGGCCCGCTCCCCAAACATTTCCTTCTACTAATATATAACCTTTAATATATCTCTCTCTTTTTCTCTCTCTCTGACTGTCTATATATATATATATATATAGATATATATATATATATATATATATATATATATATATATATATATATATATATATATATATATATACATACATACATACACAGTGTAACCCGGATATAAGAGAGTTGTCGGGACCGGAGAAGAAATATCTTATATCCGGGTTTCTCTTATATCCGGGTTTGGTCTATTTTATATACATTAACACAGGCTCTAATTTGGGACCAGATAAAATTTATCTTATATCTGGGTCTCTTATATCCGGGTTATACTATATATATATATATATATATATATATATATATATATATATATATATATATATATATAATGTTAGGACAAGGCCACAAGTATTTTTGTAGTGATTTTATAACATATTTATGTTATAATTTTCGAATAAATGATTATATTTGTTTTATTTGTATTGAGCAATCTTTTAAGAATAGTATTTGTTGGTTATTAGAATTTATTCCGTATGCACCAATAATATACTTGGGTATATATATATATATATATATATATATATATATATATATATATATATATATATATATATATATATATATATATAAAGTCTGAAGTGTGCGAATCGCATAAATCACAATAACTCAAATTTGCTATGAAAATTTGAACATAAAACAAAATGCGTATTAAAGTTTTATGCAGTTCTAGCCTGTTTTATTAAAATTATTGGAGTTATGATGAAAATTGCAATCTGATTTCATGCAGATGAAAGACTTATTACATGGAGACGTTTGAAATCTGATAGAACTATTTATTTTTATTTTTCTCCAGAATATATTTTGAAACATGTGTAAGGTCTGACAATTACTGACAACAGTAAATAACTAAGTTATTGTGGGAGGCAATATACATGTAAGAGATATCATTGGAGCTTCACAAAGACCATCGAACGATAACGGGGCTGTTGAAAATGTAACATAGATAAGAAATGGATTTAATTGAAATGGCTGTTATGAACTTATCTCCCCGATGGGAAATTAAATTAAAGGTTGTTTTTTCTTTTAAATAAGGAAACTATTTTGACCAGTGCTCAGATCTATGAACAGGTTGGAATTGAGGGAGTCAAGAAGGAGAAAACTGTAGAATACTTCGCAAATTGAGATCAAGAAAACTAAGCAAACTCCTTTCAGTAATGCAAATATTATAAAGCTTCAAATTTAGGACAGCAAATACATGAAAATTGACTTTTTCAATGTAATCTTCACGGACGAATGTCCGGTGACACTAGATGGACCTGATGGGCGCGGTAAAGTATTGATAATATTCGATGAAGATATGCCTGTGGCTAAAAGAAATCGGCAATGAGATTTCACTATTATGATATGGGCTGGAATTCACTACCAAACCATTACAGAACCTTTCACATTTCATGAAAGAAGGTAAATTGAACAGCGCCAACTATTGATTTTCTTCGGATAGTATATTTCATAGTCTTGCAATTTTAAAGGGAAGTGTGTATTTATGCAGGACAATTCTCCTGTTCTTCTATTTAAGGTTACAACCAGAAGTTTTTCTAGCGTAAAAGGTTTACAGCAGAGAAAATCGTGAATTCTCTACCATGAAGTCATGACTTGACTTCGACAGAAAACCTATGGTCAATTAGGACGATATAATTATATACAGACAGTAAAATATATGAGAGCAAAACAGGCCTATGGAAAGCAATTGAAACAAGCATATCGAAAATTGAAAATATTGAATTAAAAATGTAAGAAAATCAATGCAGAATATATATCTGGCTATTATTGAAGCGAAGGTCAATATATAAAGAGTAAATGTTCATGGATTATATAATTTGTTATTTCTTCTGCTATAGGTGTTGATGAAATGTTGATTATTGTATTACCTTATCATTGAAGCAAAAGTGATATTCTGGGGTTGCATAATAACTTCAGCTTGTAGTTTTATTGCAAATGCAATAATTATAAAGATTTAAAAAATTAGCTCAACATTAATTTTGACGTCTACATTAATCGTTTAAAGAAATTTCCAATCATTTTCCATTTATTTAGGTTTATGTGTGCTACATAATAACTGAAATGAACTATATATATATATATATATATACATATATACATATATATATATATATACATATATATATATATATATATATATATATATATATATGCGAGACTGTTCGCATAGCGAATCGAGTCACTGTCAGTCACTGGACGTGTTTCTAAAAATAAATACGCTAAAAATCCACTTGCTGGCCTGCCGTGCCGACGGCTTAGTGGTAGCATCTCCGGCTGATACCAATTCAGTCTGGTTTCGATTCTAGCTAAAGGCAACCGGATGAGCAGCGAAACATTCTGTCTGTGGATGACGTTATATATAAGTTTTTTTTTTTTTGTTTTGTTTGTGTTAATTTTAATACCTATGCTCGATTGAAGTGCGTTCTGAAGATACATTTAGATGAAACCTTGGTAGATAGTTTCTGTCTCATTAGGATATATATATATATATATATATATATATATATATATATATATATATATATATATATATATATATTAAAGAAAAACAGACCATTTTAATGCTTCATTATGATAATTTATATCATCAGAGCTCTTTTAAGGGACGCTGGATCATCAGATAACACTTTCTGATGATCCAGCGTCCGTTAAAAGGGCTCTGGTGAGATAAATTATAATAATGGAACATTAAAGTGGTCTGTTTTTCTTAAAATTATTAGCTCTGGATTTACATTGAACTCTCAGGATTTCACCCTGCTTGGGACGACCCATACGGATTACCAAGTTTTTCATAACTTATATATATATATATATATATATATATATATATATATATACACACACACACACACACACACATATATATATATATATATATATATATATATATATATATATATATATATATATGTATATACAATTTATTTGGAAATTATAACATAAACG
This sequence comes from Acanthosepion lycidas, assembly GCA_963932145.1. Classification (NCBI taxonomy): domain Eukaryota; kingdom Metazoa; phylum Mollusca; class Cephalopoda; order Sepiida; family Sepiidae; genus Acanthosepion; species Acanthosepion lycidas. The sequence continues at coordinate 135,003,071 of OZ010573.1, read as the reverse complement.
TTATAAAATCACTACAAAAATAGCCATTTTGTTCCGACACTTCCGGTGCCTTATAAAGTGATGGTGTTGAATGTAGAATAAACAGGTTTCTATTTATTCTACATTCAACAACATCACTTGATAAGACACAGAATTGTTGAAACAAAATATTTTTTGGTAGTGATTTTATAACGTGTTTATTTTATAATTTCAGAATAAGTTATATTTGCTTACTCTGTATTGAGCACTCTTTTAAGAATAGTATTTTTGGATATTGGAATTTGTTCCGTATAAACCAGTGTGTGTGTGTGTTTGTGAATTACAGTCAATGAAATCCAAACACATTACCCCATACAGGTGACCATTTCATCCATGGGAAAAACCATTTCCTGGACTTGCCAATGCAAATACATTTCTATGAGATAATTTTTTGTGTTTCATTGACTGTAATTCATTTATATGCTCTATAACAAAAAATTATACTGAGCCCTTTTTTTTTTTGATCAGTTTTAATATTTCATATTAATAGGGTCTACTCGGATGACTTATCTACGGATTTTTTTTTAAACACACACCCATATATATATATATATATATATATATATATATATATATATATATATATATATATATATATATATATATGAAATTAGCTATATTTTATGCACTCTTATAAGTTTTCATATTTTATTTCTTTATTTTGTGAAACCGGACGCAGATGTACAAGAAATCTCAATCTCGCAGTATAATACAAATAACTGAAGGCATTCTTATATTAATGGAACCTACATTTTTTTAAATTTACCTTCAAATTTAATTTCGAATTTTCTTTTCAGATCATAAAAAAATGCAAATTTATTAGAAATATTTCTTTATTTATCCGAAATCCAAACTCTGTAACCATTCTCTACGTAAGAATATTTTCTGTAGTTGTTATTACAAATGGATGTCTTTATGCATTGTCTAATAATTATTATCCGTATACAAGAATAACATCGTCGTTTTTGTTTGATTTTTTTTTATTTGATATCAAACACTCTTTTTCTTCTCCTATAATTTTCCGTTCCGCTAACTTAATCTATGACTCCCGCCCCCGCACCATGAAAACCGTTCCTTGCTGGATATGTTGGGGCGGGCGATCGGATGCAAACACAAAACTGTCGAGGACAAAGTTTTTATGATTTCATACTAACTACGGCATCGTATATATCTCTTTGTAATAGCAGTCATTTCTGGCTGCTCGTGGTTAGCTATAAAAACTAGAGATTGAGAGACAGTGGTAAGAGAGATAAAAACTTTGCACGAAGAAAGGAGATGATCGTGGTGGTCGTTGCAGTGGGAAGTTGTAGGGGTTTGCGAGTTCAGGCCGTATGAAAGTAGGTGGTGGTTGTGGTGATGCGTGGTTAACAGGAAGGGCTACTCGACTGTGTGCCAACTCGTCTGCTTGAGACTAAGACATTGGCATCGACATCACACCCCTCCTTTACTTCTTCTTCCCTTCAATCGCCACTGCTGCCGCCGCCAACTTTCCCAACTAGCCGCCAACACCACCGTCTATGTTTGCCCCGCCTTGGGCACTTGTCTTTCGAAGAAATATTTACTTGGAAAGAATCCACAGCCGAAGTTCATTAATTTCTTACGTATATGGCAGGCTTTTACACTCTGTGTTGTCCATATCAGGGAACAAGCGGATGAGAGGATAACAAAATGAAAGAAACGGATGAGAGAACCATGGAGCAGGTGGTTATATAAACTCTATCGACAGAGGAAGAGAATGATAGACAATACTCTTAGATGTGAAAGGTTAATACAGAGATTGCGTCCTTATTTCACAAGATGTTTAGGATCAGTGTATACATATTTAGGCTTTTCATCTATCTGTCTGTCTGTCTATCTATCTATCTATCTATCTATCTATCTATCTTTAGTCTGTTAAAATTTATCTATCTATTTTAGTTTGTTAATATCTATCTATCTCTCTATCTCTCTCTCTCCATCTCTCTCTCTCTCTCTCTCTCTCTCTCTCTCTATATATATATATATATATATATATATATATATATATATATATATATATATATATCTTTCTGTCTGTTAATTAGGTACATTTACTGAATTTTCGATACCTATGTTTTAAGATAAATTTTTAAACATGAAAAGTCATTCTTGACGATTTAATTTTAGTTTTAATTGATCTAAATGATCAAATTTACGATTTCCAGATAGCAAAATATTCTGATGTATTTCAAATAGAAATTATATAGATTGGAATAACAATTTGGATCGTTTTCACAAAACCAATTGCTAGTGGTCATTTTCCCACATTTTAACACATTTGTTAACAAACTTTAAACTATCAGTTTTAAATATGTTCCCAAAATAAAATATATATTTGTGACACGTTATTTTATGAAAATAAGCAAAACTACAGTTAAATTAATCTGACTTGAAACAAATATTCCTTTCTTATAGCATAGAACACGTAGTAACGAAGCTTTTCTTAACCACGGGTCCTTCTTTTCTGATGTGTTAATTGAGGCTATCGACGGGCTTAGGTGCTAAGTATGGATGACCCGAATTGAAATACATATATGAAATTTAAGGAAACGTCATTTTTTTTGTTTTAGCTACCTAGTAATTTTTAAAATTAACATAATATTTTCAGCAACTATCTAATAATTTGACTTTTAGTTACGTTTGAAGATGCTTTCTGAAAAAATAATAAAATATAAAATGTTATGATGGAATGAAATGATTGAAATGACAAACCCCCAAAAAATACTGATAACAACCCCCCCCCAAAAAAAAAACATAACTTCTAGGCTGTTTCTTCTTCAAAAAGTTCAAATTATATTTTACTCAATTGAAGTATGACCCGCACTGAAATAAATACATGAAATTAACGGTAAAATAGAAATTTAAAATAAATATTTTAAAGATATAAAACTTTGAAGGGATGATATGCAAAGCCGGTCCAGACGTAAACTCGAAATGAATATGAGATTGCAGACAAGCTAATTTATCAGTAAAGTGAGGACAAATTTTACAACACGTGGTATTTTAACAATAGTGGCATGTATAGACTACCATATATACAAAGATGGAAACGTTTCAATTAAAAAAATATTGTAAAAATATTGAGGTAGACGACTTTTATTAAGCTTTTTTTTTAAATTTTAGATTCATGAATATAGTCTCCACTTAATTACAATATCACATAAAAGGAATTACTGCAGAAACTAAATGATTTTTAAATTATTATAAATTATTATAATTAAAATTTTAAAAATGAAACCAATTCTTGTAAATATTCATTCAAATAAAAATTTTATTAAGAGATTAGTGCGAAAAATATATCGTATTTATAAAAGCAATTAAAGCTATTCTAATTAAACAATATCATAGTTTTATTTTATTATTTAGTTTGGATTCGTAGCACATTTTCTGTAACTGGTGATCCTGCTTGAAAAAAAGATATGGATGAAATATTTTCTCCAAGGAGTTCTACTTTTACTTAAATAAACATTTTAGAAATAAAATATAATTTCTCGAAATTTAATTAATTTAAGTAAATGAGTGGGTAACATATGTAAAAAAAAAAAATACATATATTTTTAAAAAAATTTCTACAAAAAGAAAAAAAAAATCGAAATAATTTCATTCCTTTGTAAATATTCCTGAAAGTTTTACGTAAATCCGACAATTATTTGACTTTTGCAAAAATTTCGGATTCAGTGTGTTTTCCCAAGATAAAAGCGCAAAAAACTAATCGTAATTCTTACGTCGACCGCTGACGTAAAATAAGATCTTTAACCAACTTACGAACTAGCGAGAAAGGATGAAAACATTTAAGAATTATAATAAAAATAAAATACTTTGTTTTTTTCTCTTCATAATAACATATACATTTTGAAGATAAAACATTACTTTTTTTTATTAAGATTACGGCTTTTATCACTATTCTATACTGTTTTCCAGCGCTA
>OZ010573.1:134924109-134994109 GCA_963932145.1 Acanthosepion lycidas | reverse complement strand
TAACGTACCATCGAAAAAGATTATAAATCATAATATATTTCGGCAAGTATGTATGTGATTTTTAATTGTTTTCAATGATTTATAATTGTTTTCGATATTAGATTTTTCCTTGCCGTATATGCTGTTTTTCTGTATATTATGCACTGAGCTGTCTTTAGGATATAATTTTTTAATATTTCATATTAATTGACCTACTAGGACTAACCTTCCCACTTGCGGATTTGATATTATCTATATATCTAAATCTATATCTATCTATCTATACATACATATATATATATATATATATATATATATATATATATGTATATATATATATATATATATATATATATATATATATATATATATATGTCTGTATGTATATGTGTGTATGTGTGTGTGTGCGAATACAGTTAGATAAATTAAACGACCAGATATAAACATCCGTATACGTGCGTGTATGTGCACACAAAGGCAAGCAAATAAATAATCAGAAAAATTATTCATGAGGTGTAAACATAACAGTGCTTCATGTGTTTCGACAGAGCAAAGATATATATTAATAAATATGCATATAGATATTGCTACGTTTTGTGGTGCGACTTAAGTTTCGCTGGCTTTCCAGCTTATCGGGCACAAGTATATGTTATGTTTTTATAAAATACACAGATGTCACATGGAAGGAACGTTACTTGCTAGGCCAAAAATAAAATAGCACTAAAGATGCCGGAAATGAAGTGCAGATACGTTTTTAAAAAAAAAAAAAAAAAAGAAAAAAGAAAATAATATATAAATGAATAAACGAAAAAAATTGACATTTAAAATTTAATATTATAACTGGCGACGCTGGTCTAGTTCTGATATAGTAATGCCTGTCGGGTTAAAGGGAGGTAAGCGGTTATGAACCCTGAAGCTTACTAAACGCAAAATATATAATGAAAAAGAGGAATTTGATCTGGCTTCCAGTATTTAAAGGCTATCATGAGTTCGTCCCGTTTATTAAATAGCCTACACATGCTAATATTTTTAAGGATGAATTCTTTTTCTAATAGACATAGGTTGCATCTCCCCACTAACGGAAAATTATGTGAAGTATGTAGGCATCTGTTTTGATACTCCAGTAAGACTTAGAGAGTGCTATGGCATTTGCACATTTTTTGTTGTTAAGGGTCATTTTATGATGATAGAAACGCTTTTTCCATCTATTATCGGTAGATCAGAAATACAATTTAATGTGGTCATTGTGCTTGACTCTAGCCTTATAGATTACTCCTTTATACATGCATTTACCGTTCATGGGACAGCGGGTACCTTTGCGACAATTACATTTTTGATCACCAATAGTGCTGCTTAAATATTTTTTTAAGGTTTACACAATTATATTTGGTAATCTTTTTAGTAGCTAACCTTAACGTTGTTCTTGTTGAAGATTTTTCTGAGTAAGGCGTTATGACTGAATTGCTTGTGGGCTAACCTATGAAATTTTCTACCAATTTTGGTCCTAGCGTTACTGTTCAAGTGCGGATTGAACCAGATAATATTGCGCATTCAATTCTCAGATTTACTATTGGTATTCGTCCCAATGTTAGGGATGTACTTTAGTTCAACATTATGATTACTTCTATTTATTTCATCAACGTTTCAGATTTTGTATTTATCAAAGATAGGTCTACTGCTGGAGTTAGTAGAGAGCCTATGTCGCACAGATTTGTGAAGGTTATAATGCGACATGGCGGGTCGTTAGCTTATTTACTAATATATATATGATTATAAAGTTCATTACTTTAAGGCATGTGCTCTCTGGATAAATAGAGCGTAGTGTCCAAGAAAATGATTACCCTGGCATTGGTGACACTGCTGATGATAATACCGTTATACTTAAAGAATTTGATTAGCTTTTTCCTCAGCGTTCAGGTTTTTTTTGTTTTTTTTTTGTGTAGCTTGAGTAACTTCGAAGGGTCTCGCCATCGTCCCTGTACAATCCGCTGCCCCCACAATAATTCGGTTTATTTATTTATTGATTTATTCATATTATATAATCTTAGTGTCCACCAAGATATCAATATTGACGACTTAGGTTTATACAGAGATGATGGCCTCATGGTGTTGAAAAATAAAGTAAAAAAAGCTAATTATTCGCCGAAAGGGAAGGCTGAAGAAGTTAGAACGATGGAACTTTAATCATTTAAAATTATATTTTTTAAGATTAAAATTATTTCTGATCAACAAAGATATTACTGAACAACAATTGTGCAAATAAGAACTAATGCAGTTATCCAGTTTCTTTTTTTTTTCATTTTGTCATTCATTTACATAATATATATATATATATATATATATATATATATATATATATATATATACATATATATATATATATATATATATATATATATATATATAATCGCGGTACATATTGGAAAGTGCTCAAAATCACTGATAGAGCTAACATATTCCATTATGTGGATATTAATCTGTAACTCAGTTTCCTGCTTTTGCGATCATCAGGCAAACTGTTTTAATTTTTTTTTTTAAATTGAATCTATTTATGTTAGTTTGTGTCTGATTCTCTTTGGCAGTAGTGATATATATATATATATATATATATATATATATATATATATATATATATATATTAAGCATTTCACTCCAAGCAAGACGGGTGCCACTAGTACGCAAGGGGTTACAGAGTGGGAGCGATAGTAAAGAGGCGTGATAGAGGAGAGGATGAAGAGAAGGACAGGGAATCTGGAAATATCGATTGACATTACATTTGAATAGATGGAGCTATCAGGGAAACAAGTAATAGGAAGGTAATTCTACAGATGGGAGTTGGGAGACATGAAGCTATTGGAGTAGAAGAGACGGCTATATTTAACCGTTTCGACAATGAAATGGTGGGAATGTGATGCCAGCGTAGTAGCACGCTTAAATTCATACGGTCTGGGAAAAACCGAAAGTAGCTTGTCGGAGCAGTTACCTTGAAACTATTTGTAGAAAATAAAGAGGTAAGCAACGGCACGCATGTGAGAGAGCGACTGTAGACGAGATGACATGTCAAGACCAACCACATTGCATATCCTTTTCTGGACCTTGTCAAGGACCTTACGGGGAAACCGCGGGGCAACCATACCATATATTGCAGCAGTATTACATGCAAGGGCTAATGGATGATGTATAGATTTGAAGGATGGACTCGGGCGATAAGTGTTTGGCACGACAGAGTACCAAATATCCTTGAGGTGGATGAAGCTATTGATTCAATGCAATTGTTCCATCATAGGTTAGCAGATAGTACGAGACCAAACAGTCGCAAAGAGGTGCATTCTTGGAGTTCAGCATCAGATATTCTAATGGGAGGCAGGGATGCATCAGCTTATCTTTGGTGTTACAAGGAATTTCGCTCAACTGCGCCCCACACATAATAATCATGAGGATTTCAGTCTAGGGAGTGATGTTGCTATATGTAAGGGGAGATGAAGTTGTCTGACAGCCATGACTGGGTTCCCTTGCTTGTGCGGCATGGTGCAGATTCATGTTGCTAGACACAGGATCTTCCAGCAACACTATCCCCTCAATGCAATTAATGTCGGCCTCCGTGTTGAGTCTGGGGCCTTTACCAACAAATTCGCCTGTTTTATTCTTATCAGAACGATCAGAGTGAGTTTTCCGACCTGCCGTACCTTCATAACCGCCTTTAGACTAATCCAACTCTTTTCGAATTCTCTGGACAGTCCTCAGTATGAAACACAAAGACACCGAAATGTCCGTATTGGAGATTCCTGTGGTAATATCAAGAAGTACATCATGCCGTTCCGAAATTTCTGGCAGAGTGAGTTCATACACATGGTTAACTCCACCTCGTTCACACTAGAAAAACGTTTTGAAATCTAAAAGACTGCATCAACATTCGAAAATGGACGTTATTTGGGTTGTATATATTTTTTTTCAGAATTAAATCTTGATATATTTCCATTTTTTTTTAAATCTTCATACTACGAAAAGTATTTTTGAATAATTGAAACAAATTGCTGGATTCTTAAATGTCTAGTAGACTGGGACTGCGTATTTACGGAGCGTACATGTCCGCTAGATTGACTAGTCAGTTATTGTTGCGCAGTCGCTTTCTCAGGTACATTTTTGTTTGTCTAATATCTATACCTATGGTTTATGCAACAACTACACTAAGCGGATCTAAGTTGCAGTTCCTGGGAGAGAACGCATTATCTGACGTGTTCACTAGTCGGAACAAGAACAGTACGCTCAAACCTTTTTACATTCTTATACAGGCTATCCATAGAGTTCGTGTGGACTTTAAAACATTTATATGAATATGTGCTAAAAATAATTTCTAAAAAGGATTAGAAAGAAGTAAATCTATACAAAGTTATATATTTTTTAAAGTGAACACGAACTTTATGGACACCCTGTATATATTTATCGCTCCTCATAATCATCCATGTGATTTTTAATTATTATTATTAACAGGATTTTATTAATATATCTATAGACATGCCTATTTGTATGTATGCCTGATATATATATATATATATATATATATATATATATATATATATATATATATATATATATATATATAATATTTTTATATTAGGTAAAGAAATGTAACAAGTCATTTAGTTTATGGAATCATGTTCTTACTCTGGTCGACATGACACTGAGAAGGTTCGTCTGACAATATTTATTTTTTAATGTCATGCACAAAAGTTAACATTTGAGTTGCATTATCCACTTCAATTCAGTGAAGATTTGGGGACAGTCAGGTTTTATTTATTTTGATAATTTGAAAGCTTGCATTCATTAATGATGCACGGTGAACAACAAAAAGTAGAATGCCGCCCAAGGACAGTGGGTGTCTCTATCTGTTGATATTTTATACATGCTAAATTATTCAATGATTATGTAGAGAGAAGAATTGAATGTTGCCAAGTGGGTTCAAATTAAATATTAATCTCCTGTGTCTTATGATTATCCATTGTATATGCATTTATAACATTAGATTAAAATCCATATTATGTAGAAAAAGTTTTATGAAATCAACTTCGTTTTATTAAGCTTATACATACATACATGCATATATATATATATATATATATATATATATATACATACATACATGCATATATATATATATATATATATGTGTGTGTGTGTGTGCGTATATATATATATATATATATATATATATATTAGTAGACAAAACTTGTCTATATCATTTAATGAAACATGTATTAATGAAAAAATGCTGCCTAAATACACACAATATATATATATATATATATATGTGTGTGTGTGTGTGTGTGTGCGTATATATATATGTATATATATATATATATATATATATATATATATATATTAGTAGACAAAACTTGTCTATATCGTTTAATGAAACATGTATTAATGAAAAAATGCTGCCTAAATACACACAATATATATATATATATATATATATATATATATATATATATATATAGAGAGAGAGAGAGAGAGAGAGAGAGATAGATAGATAGATAGATAGATAGATAGATAGATAGATAGATGTGTGTGTGTGTTTGTGTGTGCGTAATTTTATATGTGCAGTATTTATTAGAAAGCGCTCAATATCAGTGATAGGACTCGAATGCGTACACCTGTATATGTGCATATCTGTGTATGTAAGAGTGTCATCCCAAACGGACAGAAACGAGAATTTCTCCCTCCCACCTTAAACATAATCAAACGCAAGTAAGCATAAATTGATTCAACTTTTAAAAAATAAAGTAGTTTATTGGGTGATCACAAAAGCGTTAAACACAGGGTCACAAACTCATATCCATGCAACTGAATATATATATATATATATATATATATATATATATATATATATATATATATATATATATATATATATATATATATATATATTTAAGTGTGTGTGTGTGTGTACGGGTTTATAGATCAGCCGTGTTGACCACACTATTGTACAGCACAAAATCGGGGACAACATATAGTCCACATATCAATCAACTATAGCTGGTCAGATTTTTTCCAAATAATGTATAGCTGTTTGTATTGCTGGTATTTTTAAAAAGTATTGCTGATCATAATTTTTCCTTCAAAAATTATTGCTGGTAATATTTTTTTTTAATTACAAAGTATTTCTGTTATTAAAACCTATATTTACACAAGTTTTTGTTCATAGCTGGGACCCTAACAGGTGCTACCACCCCGAGTCACGGTGGACCTAGGAACACTAGCAATTAAGAGGTGGTTCCACGCTCCTCAAAACCTCCTGATCAGAGGCCTTGCTTTTGGCTGTAGTTTATCGTCTTACCGAGGATGCGGATGTAGTTTATCGTCATACCCAGAATGATTATTGCAAGTATGAGTGACGACAGAATACCGAAGGTGCTCATGTATAGTCAACTTGGTAGTGGAAAAAGGATAATTGGACGATTGTGATTCACGTATAAAGGAAAGCTAAAGAGTAACCTCACAGCTGTCAATGTGTCTCAAGCTAGTTTCTGTGGATAGAAATAACTGGATATATTTGTGCCAAATGGAATCAGAGATTTTTAAATTAATCGCATAAGTTACAAATTACAATGGCGGAATTCATCAGCAATTATTCCTTTTGATATGTCTCGCGATCTTCGCTTGTATGCAGGTCACTAGCGGGACTTAATTGTCGCAGACGACAAAAACTTAAAAACTAAACGATACTGTCAAATCCTCGAAATTGTCGGGAGAGTCAATCACCACTCTCTCCCCCCCCTCTCTCTCTCTCTCTCTCTCTATATATATATATATATATATATATATATAATTATACAATATTAATATTATGTGATATAAATGCTGTGTAAATTTAAATTTACATTGAGCACTAATTTTGTAAAAATAAAAATATCTATAAGAACGCCGGATTATATATCTTATTGTTCTTCATATATATATATATATATATATATATATATATATATATATATATATATATATATATTGTGCGTGTGTGCGTATTTGTGCTTTCTTAAAATATTTTCATGGTAATGATTCTGATGATCTTTCCTATTTGGTAATTTTTGTTTACGAATTCCAGTGCGATACAGGATTGGCAGATAGGTCGCATCATATTACATTTGACACACCTAGATAGAACCGTAAATAAAAGTAGAAAATAGGCATTCAAATCGTCCCGGTTGCTTATACTGAATGTCAGTGTTTCTTGTATACGTGCACAGGATTAAGCCTAAATACAAAAAAAAAAAAAAAAAACAGATTAATATCTCATCTTAAAATATTGTGTCATTTTTTTTCATGATTAAACTGAGAAATTATTGCATATATATATATTATGGTACAGTTATACACATAGATCAATCTAGTAATCAGAGCCACAAATTGGAAGGTCGGACGTGCTTGCATCTTCTCACTGTCACTCTGCCCCCAGTTACTTCTGGACAGTTGACTTTATATGTACTTACTACCTATAGTGTAATCATTCATGGGGGTGACTTGTTATCCATTACATCATATATATATATATATATATATATATATATATATATATAGATAGATAGATAGATAGATAAGATAAAATATATTTTTAAGATATTTACGGTTTAAAGTGTTCAATATCAGCGATAGAGTAAACCTATATATAAAATTGGACATGGATTTCAGCACGGAGAGGCGACAGTCGGTTCCATGCTTAACACAATCGATGACCTGAACCAGAGTACCTCATATTTGTGTTGCTTTCAATGTTCACTGATATATATATATATATATATATATATATATATATATATATATATATATATATATATATATATATATATATATATATATATATGTATATATATATATATATATATATATCAGACATTCTGACATGTTTGCGTGTATGCACTTTCTGTGGTTTTGGTAAAGGAGATTCGTTATTTTGAACAGTACCTCTATTTACTACTTTTATTGATCCTGTAGTTTGAGCCTTTTTCTATATTTATGTTACATTTGTTCGTGTCCGCGTTGTGGGTAAAATAAGACAGTTTTGTTTGACGCCATATATATTTCCGCTGTCCATCTTAACGCACTTATCCACTGCTTTGTGCATCAATTTCACTGCGGCATACTTACCCCATCGTTCTTCATGTTCATGATTGCTTCATTTTTAGATAATTCTTTTCATATTTATTTATTTCTATCCCATTCATCTCGAAACATTTATACTCAAAGCTCTACAGGTCCCATTTGTCAGATAGAAAAGAGCTTTATGCAGTTTCTACATTCCAAATGCCTGAACTCTTTTTTTAAATATCTATTTATATAGTGCATTACTCGGGGGGAAAATAAAATACAAAAAGCTGCTGATATATACAGTGTCAAATAAAGAAATAATCGTGGGTCGAAAGAATAAATAACTACATATTTAAAGGTATAATCGCACAGTGTACAAGAAAAATCTTTTACAGATGTTCCATGTTTTTGGGTAAATACAAAATTACCAAATTTAAGAAGTAGCATTTGATGTAAATATCATTTACTGAAAGAAACAAAATCCGTGAACAGAATTACCATTTCAACAAATGTAATTCTGTTTAATTCCTTCTGGCACCGTAGATCCCGTTTTAATAAAAACAAATGAATATAATTTAAAATTTAAAGAAAGTGCAATGATCCATGAATCTTTAATGATTAATATACAATCGACTTGTTTTAGTTTATCACCAGTTCTTATGGAATTAATCCCGAAAGAAAGAGGTATATGGAAATGTTTAAATAAATAAATAAGCCTGGGCTTAAATATTTTCTATGACAATACAGTTAGATAATTTCTATAATGATACAAGTAATGCAAAAAAACAAAACAAAAACAAAAACGTTCATCCGCTTAGCGTAAATTAAAGTTAGATTCGCTTATGTTTGACTTCATTTATGTGCCGTGGCCCTTCAAGGCGTAGTCGATTATGGCTCTCCACTTCCCCCTATCCCTTGTAGCTCTCAATAAGTTTTTTTTTTCCTTTGTTATTTCCCCCAGGACATGTTCTGTCATCCACTTGCTTAAGCCCGCTAGTTATGACATGCGTTGCTTTCCATTGTCTCTCTTTCTCGCTATTCGACTTGTGAGTATCAGATGCTCCATGCCCTCCTTTCTCATCGATTGTCTCAGAAATTTCAGCTGCCTCTTACTGATGTTCAGTATGAGCTTCCTTTTTGTTTGTATCATCTCCAAAACCTGATCTTTGCTCACACACTCTGTCCATGATATCCTTAGCATCCTTCCATAGAAACATGCATTCGTTGACTGGAGTCTCTGCTTCATCTTTGAGGTGAAGGTTCATACTGTCTCGTAATACTCTGCCTAGATTTTGGAATGCGTCTTTGGCCATCTCAATACGTATTCGAACTTCAGCGTCGCACTTTGCGTCCTCTGTCAAAACATTTCCCAGATATTTAAATTTCGGCACCTGCTTGATTTTAGTGTCCCCGACATGCAAATCGCATTTCTGGTTCATCCTTTTTTCTGATGACCATGCATTCTGTCTTCTTGTAGTTTATGCTTAGTCCTTTCTTCTCGCTCTTCTTCAATACCTTCTGTAGTAGTTTTTTTTTTAAATTTTTCCGTGTCTGCTATAAGTACTGTGGAATCTGTGTATTTCTGATATGGCCAGTTCCTCGGTGAAAAAATAAAAATACAAGTTTTCACTGTTTTCTTGAATATTTACTTAAAACCTCTAATTATTTTTCCAACTCTTTTAATGTCTCTTCAAATTGATAATAGAATCTTATTCTTTTATGTGACGTGTCCCTTCAGTCAGTAGGCGATATAGTCTCTGCACATCTTCCTCTCCCTTGAACATCTTAATAACTTTTGTTTCATTTTATTTCCTCCAAACCCTGTTCTATCACCCATTTACTCAAGCTCACTGAAAATGTTAAGCGTTGTTTTCCTCTGCTTCTCTTTCCCGCAATCCGTCCTTCGATTATCAGATGTCCCAATACCTTTTTCTGTGCCCCAGAAATTTCAGATCCCTTTTCCTGATGTTAAGCGTAATTTCCTTTTTTATTTTCTCTGAAGACTCGTCGTTGCTCACAAGTTCCGTCCATTGTACCTCGGCATCTTTTTGTCATATCTCCGGTCTGATTCTGCTACGCATTCTATACATCAGAATTCGGATCATCAGTTTTGTTATGCGGCTCATCATGCTGATTGTGCGACAGACCACACGTTCGTTTGCGCTTGGATTCTAAGACAGTGCTATGAAAATAGATCTGCTTAGACCTTCCGGCATGTCACCACTTTTGTAGATTTCATTTATTATTTCTCTAATCTTGTCTATACTGAAATTATCTAAGGCTGCCAGGATCTTTATTACAATTCCGTCTGGCCCCACCGCTCTGTTTCTGTTCAATTTCCCTAGTGCAACTTCCCCTATTGTTCTTAATATTTCCGGTCCATCGGTATTGCTGTGTATTACCGGTTTTTCTCTTTCGTTGTGGAAGTGTTCTCCGATATATGTCATCTATCGCTGTGAAGTCTTTTCTTTCTCTAATAGCAACGTTCCGGCATTAGATTTTATTCGACCTGGTCTTTCTCTTATTTTTATGCATATCTCCTATATCTGTGATTCCCATTGTTTGTTTTTTTTTCTATTTCTGGATATTACAAGAGTTGAAAGTTAATAGCAACACTTCTTTCTATTCACTATTCTTTCCACTAATTATTTTTTTTGTTGCTCAGTATTATGAGAGGGCGAAAAAGCCTGAGAAGACAATTATTCACATATCCACCCAACAATTTAAAACATTTGGAAACATACTTTCTAAAGTTTATTTCGCTTAAATAAAAAAAAAACTATAATTTGTCATAGAAATTCTGTCCTAATGAGAAAATCTACCTAGAAGCATTAAAAAGATCGTTGATTTAAAAATATCAAACTCATATTAAGTTTCAAAGAGAAATTGAAAACAGAAATACACATTTGATGTTGATGTTTGCAGTTGATGTTTTTCGATATTTAAATGCGAAATTCATGAAAATATCCGTCGACTAAAATACTTTGGTCAGTTTATATTATGGAACTTAAAAGGTTGTGTGCTTGTATTTATTTTAGGTGCGATGGATGTTCAAATATGATAAAAAAAAGAAAAAGCATGAGTTTCTACTAACGGTTCTTTATTCTTTTTATGGTAAGGTAGTGAAACAAAGCTATCAATGTCTCTTTGGTATGTCCGTTTCTTTTTCTTGGTTCAGAAATATTTTAGAAAAACAATGGTCAAAATGGTCTATGCTAAGTCAGCTTTGCGCTGAGTTAGAACGACTAATTCTTTTTTATGTGTAGGGCAGCCAAAACACGTCCAAATACAGTCGTTCGAAAGTGGAAAACAGTTCTGTCATCATTGGGCCGGGGAAACTAAGATTCTCCTGTAGGAATGTAATTACCACAACTAAGATACGCTTACACAATCACGTGTTTCAACATCTTGAAGCAAAAAAAAAAAAAAGAAAAAGAAAGAAAAGCCAGTGTGGCAGGAAATGTTTGCCTTTTATAGGCTTCAACAGCGCCACCAAACGGTGTTTTACAAAGCAATGTGGAGTAATCATATTTCCGGTTCATTACTCTTAACAACATAGGAAAATGTTTTTCCTTTTCTTTATTTTTATTACAGTGAGGATCATAGCAGATTTGAATGAATTATTCTGCTGCTTCATAATCAATCACACACCTTTAAATATTTAATGCCATGCCATTTCTGTAAGCAGCTTACTAAATATTCACAGTTACTTTAAATATACAGTTCGTCATGATAGATTTTCGCCTGTTTCATGATCAGCAATCCACTAAGCAGCATATGTTCACTCCAACGCTGACGAATACATACAGTGAGGATCATCCTTTTTTGCTCTGTGTAGTGTTTTTCTATTTTTCTTTAATTTCTTTTCATTATTTTTAACATAAAAATTAACAATTTGTCAATGCTAAGATAGTATGCAGCTTGCCACGCTATCAAACGCTATAGCGCGCGGTATACCTCAGTTACTACTATAGTATGCGGTCTCCTTCAGTACATAGCCGATTGGTTCGCTTTCTGGCCATGAGAACTGGGTTCGAATATCACCATGGTCGATTTTGTCAGGAAGGAGACTTCTTGGTGTTATCGGTCTGGCGGAGGCGATCGCAGTGTGCGGCACCTTTCTAAAGTGCCTGACAAATATACCCAAGAATTGTGAGTGAAATTGGATAGACAGCACCACTGGGAAGCCGTCG
Source organism: Acanthosepion lycidas (assembly GCA_963932145.1). Taxonomy (NCBI): domain Eukaryota; kingdom Metazoa; phylum Mollusca; class Cephalopoda; order Sepiida; family Sepiidae; genus Acanthosepion; species Acanthosepion lycidas. The sequence continues at coordinate 134,981,855 of OZ010573.1, read as the reverse complement.
GTGGTTGTGTTACCACGAAGTGACTGAGGGTTTGAGCGTGCTAACCATGTACGCTGTTGATTACACTCTCTCCCATAAACTGTAACTACGGTTCGCTCAGCATAATTGCAGTATAAACCACAGGTGGGCACTATGAGTGTTGAACAAAGACAAATGTGCCTTAGCAGGCATCTGAAATCGGGATTAGCTAGTCGCCTTAGTGACCTGGAAACTTCAGATTCGAGTAGGCTCATTTTAGTATCGAATGCGGTCTAACGCGCTATCTAACTATAGCATATCTAGCGGATTGTTCTCTCGTAAAAATGCGACTGCTGCTATCCAGCTTATGTTAAGGATTTCAGACCGAGGTAGATTCTGATGTTGGAGCTTCATTTCCTTCCTGTTATGTGGACAGAACATATGAGAGGTGATGTGAGGTGATGGCAGAATTCCTCATGTTAGATCGTTCCAACACCAAACTCCCAAGTCAGATGCTTCACACTCACATCTTGGCATTCTCTGATACTGATAAACATGAATGCTTTCTTTTTTTTTCTTTTTGCTACCAATATGGGTATCTGTAAGACTTGTTGACATTTTGAATAGTATCTTTACTGAGCACGAAACAACTGGTAAGTAATCCACGAACGAAGGTTTTGCTGATACGATCGCTAACTAGCGTCAGCTAGGCTACTTAATTGGGCTAGGGAACCCTCACCCAGTGTAAATGAGTTCATGTACAACAACTCCATTTCATCTCGGAACATACCCAATGCTTTCTCATATACTCCACAACTGACAACATTTTAATGATAGATTCATATGAATAGAATATGTATTCTTTAGTCTAGATTGGTTTGGTTTATTTTGTTTTACGGCATTTCAACCTTACTGGGTTATTTAATGCTGACAACATTTTAATGATAGATTCATATGAATAGAATATGTATTCTTTAGTTTAGATTGGTTTGGTTAATTTTGTTTTACGGTATATCAAACTCAGTGGGTTATTTAATGCTGACAACATTTTAATGATAGTTTCATATGAATAGATTATGTATTCTTTAGTTTAGATTGGTTTGGTTTATTTTGTTTTACGGTATATCAAACTCAGTGGGTTATTTCATGCTGACATTTTTAGGATAGATTCATATTAATAGAATATGTATTCTTCGGTTTTGATTGGTTTGGTTTATTTTGTTTTACGGCATATCAACTTCAATGGGTTATTTAATGCTGACATTTTTAGGATAGATTCATATGAATAGAATATGTGTTTTTTGGTTTAGATTGGTTTGGTTTATTTTGTTTTACGGCATATCAATCTCAATGGGTTATTTAATGCCGACAAAATTTTTTATTGCTGGTAATATTTTGTTTTGTCAAAGATCTGTTCCTGGTAATATTTTTCCTTCAAAATTGTATTGCTGGTAATATTTTTTTTTCAAAAAAGTATTGCTGGTAATAGTTAACTATTTACCCATAGCTCGGACCCTAACTGGTGCTACCACCTCAGGTCAGGGTGGACCTGGGAACACCAGCAATTAAGAGGTGGTTCCAAGCTCCTCAAAACCTCCCGATCAGAGGCATTGCTGCTGGATGTAGTTCATCGTCTTACCCACGACGTGGATGTAGTTTAACGTCTTACCCAGGACAGGAACGAAGTTAGATAAAAACGACTTGTGTGATCAAAATAATTTCGCATTTTCTTCCTGATGACGGAGATTAGTGTTGGGTTCTAGAAAATCAGCATTTATATTTTATGCTGCCATCTCGATTCGATCTCCAAACTTTGTCATCGGTAAGAAAATAATTCATTATTTCAATCACAAGATATATCACGTCTCCTTTTTGTCCGATTTTTTCTAACTTTTCCTTTGTCTTCCTCTTCTGTCTCTGTCTTTTTTTCCAACTTTATGCCGTTTCTACGTCTCAGGAATCAGCTGCCGACGTCCTGTGTCCCATTAATCTTCATTGCAAAGGAGGACTTCGTCTTTTGTCAGTTTCACGGCCCCGCTTAAGCCGACGTCCATCGTCAACACAACTCGAACCAGCAAAATATTCAATTAATCAAACAAAAACAGGCATTTCTTATATCTTCGGCCGAACAACTGATGGATGGTAAGGAAAGTTGGTGACCGAAAAGAAACCTCACCAGTTGGATGGCCGTTCATCTTGTCTGTTGCCGCTCCTGTCAATCATTCTACAAGCAGTCATGTATTTAGAGACGATCTTGAAACATTACTAGTTAGTCATTCGAAAGCGATGACATTTCGTGAAGATTAGACGAACGAGCAGCTTACTTGGTGCCTAGATACTTGCTAATGGTTTACGGTCCACTACAGAAAAGGATTTATATTGTGTAGTGCGTTCGATCCTCATTGGGTGAACAAGCATTTGTCTTTTTTAACACTAAACTTAGTAAATATTTATATTTTTTTAAGAGATAGAACGAGTGAATAAACACTTTTACAATTATATTAAAGTGGTCATTGGAAGAAGCTGCTTGAATGGAATTTTTTTTTACAATTATATTAACTCTGTAAAAGGCCCGCAAGGAACGAAACTTATTGAGAGCTACAAGAGATAGGGGAAAGTGGAGAGCTATGATCGCCTACGTCCTGAAAGGATACAGCACATAAAAAATAAAGGCCTGTGAGCTACTCAAAATAGGGGGTTAATCGGTGCGTGGTTTAAGATTTTATAAATGCACAGATTTACAGTCTTGTGGGAAAATGTCCATCGTGTAATTTTATGGAAATCAATAGAAAATGAAAATCTACGAGAAACAGTAGAGATTAAAAACAAAATGACGGCATAGATTGTTGTATTTCTTCAGGGATAAAGCCGGGGAATTATCCTTCACAAACCTCGGGAAAAGATCATCATAAAAATAATACTCTATTCACATTGATGTACGTAAGCCAAACAAATTTAACCAGAACATTAATATTTCCACTATTTATATTGTTCGAAAGTTATCCACATTTTTGTTGTCACAGTTACAATATTTCGGCCATTGTAGGCACCGGCCTTCTTCAATCAAATAACATAAATAATTATAATATCTTATCTCTGAAATATAGACAAAAAAAAATCTAATATTTTAAAAACAACGTAGGGATAAATGTTTACTAACTGGATAAATAATTCAATTAATTACTAAATCGATAAAAGATTACATAATGAGCGATGATCCTCGCAATGAGATTATTGAATGATGAGAATTAATATCTAGACAAGTGAGAGAAAGATGGCGACAGTGAAAAAACGAAGGACAATGAGATATGGACTCTCTTACTTCATATAATTTCCCATAATGTCAAGATGAATTTATAAAGGTAATAATCTCTAAGAGCTCAAAACGAATGCGGCAAATAATGCCCTCAGTTCAATGTGTCAGAAACCTTAATCCTTTATTTTGCAGGTTTTCAGATTGTATCTGTCACTATCCCAGTAAAATAAGAAAAAAAAATAAACTCAATGTTATAACATAGGGAAGGTTACTGAATTGAATAATCATATGAAGATTGGTAATGAGCGATAATACTTAGGAAAAGAACAACACATAAGATTCGCCAGCGGCGCGTAGAAGTAATCAACTGCTTGAAGTGATTCAAGTGTATTCCACAATGAATCTCCAACTGCAGGATATCTATCAACCGCCCCACGCGGTCATATGTGGCACAAGGCAGAATTTGATGTGGGGTATCCGATCCCGTAGGCTCAGCCAAAAATTTCCTGTAGATCTCGTATAAAATGAGGTCGGGTAGCTGTTTCCCGAGGTAAGACTCTGCTCTTCTACATAGCTTCGTCTGAATATCCTCTCTGCCTGGAGTCAGAGAGTTCGACCAGCATAGCTGGAGACGAATGTCCAACTGGAGGATATCTACCAACCACCCCACACGGTCAGATGTGGCACAAGGCCGAATTTAATGTGAAGTATCTAAGTCCGTAGGCTCCGCCCAAAATTCTCCGTAGACCCCGTATAAAATGGGGCTGAGTAGTTGTCTCCCGAGAGGAAAATCTGCCCCTCGACACAGCCTCGTCTGGGGATCCCCCCTACCCGGAAGCAGAGAGCCCGGCAAGCACAGCCAGAGACGAATCTTCAACTGCAGACCAATATAGAGTATTTACTACTGTATTTATGCGAATGGGGACATACCAGTTATCGTCAGTAGGTATACTACAACACTTAACAAGAACAGTATCTTCTTCTTGGGTCTCTTAAAGACACGGACGATTAAGGTCCTCCACATGTTCCAATCGTTTTCTGCTCTAAGTAAGTATTTACATTTTACCGCATCTCATTTTCCTTGTTCTGCCACACATTCACACAAACTCGTTAGCTTACTTTCTGATTCTTTTGCTGTCAGGATATTTTAAAGGGTTATATAATCTACCTTCACTTATTTCCTTATTCGTCAGACAAACTTCAGCTGTTTTATTCTGATTGTAAATATATGCCATTTTTTATTCTTAAAATTTTAAGGTACTCATTTTCATCTGAACGGTATTCAGCATTTTAAAATATCAAATAATTCTATCTATCTATGGTCACGTTATTAGGATGATGGACTTGCTGTCATAGTAGACGTCATATGCCCCTAATTGAATGGCTCTCATCCACCGCTGTCGAAACAACTCCTGTTTAATCGAGTGTTCGTCTTTTTTTGTCTGACGTGTGTGGCTAAAAATAAATATTGTCTAATAATCCCTGTTCTTTCCTCAGAGCATCACATGATTGGTATAAGGTAATAGTGAGAAGAAAAGACTAACCCTTAATAATACACATAACGCAATGTTGAATTATAAGCAAAACGAACACTGCAAGAAGTGAGTTACAAATTGGAAATGACAGTGCAGTTCTGATTCGATATCCACCAGCGAATTAAAAAAAAAACGGAAGATGACCTGTAGCAGCCATTTTCCAAAGTATTAAGAAATGGAAAAACTCCCGATACAAACAAATGAGTTCTGAACTGTTTTGCAATATCCTTCCTCCTATATGATAGTCAACACTGAACACTTACCTCGCAGACTATGAGACAATTTGAAGAAACACAGAAGTGGTTCTATAAATGGATGATGAGAAAAAAACATCTACAAAGTATGTGAGCAACGAGAAAATGTTGATAAAAAAAACACTTATACAGAAAAGTTTCAGTGATTTGTTTTTTACGGTTTGTCAACCATCTGTCGGTTGCTGAAACATATTTTGAATCGTACGAATATTTTTTGCCTAATGAATATTGGATTAACAATATCTGGAGAAAACTATCTTTTTTTCCAGATATGTCAATTCTATTCAACTTATAGAAGGGGAAGAAAAGATGGTTCCATTCTTTTCTCAAGGGTTTTTGCTCGTAAGTAAATGTAACAAACTCGACAGGAATTCGGATACAGCTCTCTCTTCATTCAAGGTCGCTACCCATTACAGCACACCTTTCTAAAGGATTGAAGCTTGAAGAATTTGGCACCACGGAACATACTGAAAGCAATAAGGAAGAAGGGAAAACTATCTTCCTAACAGTTTTGTGTAAATTCATGGTAGATCAGGAAGTGGGAAGAGCAATAAAAACATTGCTCAGCGCTACAAACGAGATTAATCTGTGGCGATTCATAATCGTCACCTTCTGAAAGGACACGTCATATAGAATTTTTAATAATAATAATAATAATAATAATAATAATAATCTATTTTATTATATATATGTTATAATGAATATGTTGTGTTGATGCTGACTTATGGAAGAGAGACATGGACGCTCAACATCACCACTGCGGAGACACTTGGAATGACCCAACGTAAAATGGAGCGAATCTTGCTCGTTATCACATATACTTGAGAAGTATATGAACACCAGGATAAGATAGCAGACTGGACTAAAGCACATAACAGAAACCATCAAGAAGGTTAAACATAGGAGGGCTGGTCATGCGTCTCGTCTCAGATACGACAGGTGGACTATTAGATCGACCGAGTTGCCTCCAAGGCAGTGAACGACAACTAGAGGGTAGCCAAAGACAAGATGGAGTGACGATTTGAACAGATAACTCTGCCCTATATGACCTAGTATGGACCGAGATAAGAAGTGGTGAAAATCTACCAGGGAGAGTTTCATTTAACCGGAATGAGAAGCCTCTGGATTTAGATTTGAATGCTTGATGCTTCGATTCTTAACTAACCAAAATAATTATAAATCGACACTAGCAGGTTATATAAGAATAACAATAATTCTGAAACATAACAAAAGCTAATTCTGTTATTTCGTCATTGTTTATTGGACTTAGAAATATTCTTTTACAACGAACAGATATCACTGAAAAACCAAAACTTGAACTAAAACCCTATAAAAGAATTCTACAGGGATTAACAATAGAAATGTAGTATCTGCAAAATAAATGCTAACAATTCTAACATGGAAACTGAATGGCGCTGGAGAATGTTTATTCACGAGTCTGTGGCATTTCGCGACAATAGAAAATATTAGGTTTTTATGGCCCATTATGTGTTAGGAAACTACAAATTTTAATGCATCATGAAACTAAATAAAAATAAAATACTTTCAAAAACGATATGACACGTGAACTACTGTATAAAATTCCTGATATTTTAGAGAGGCATTAAAATATATTTGTTTAATTTAGGAAATGCTATTTAAGCATAATGCATTTTCTTTGGAAAAATATTTTCCTTAGAAAAAAAATATTACAATTATTCTAATTATATGTATCTTCACACACGCACACAACCCCCCCCCCCCATAATTAACCACATATATGCGTATGTTTATGTGTGTGTGCGTAAGTGCATGTGTGTGTGTATGTGAAAGCAATAAATAAGATTTTCCATCTTATCTTCACGAATCTGAATTTTACAGAAGAGTTATCCACTCGTGAGTGGTTTATTTTAATTTATTTTATATCACCTATTTCTTGAAAGACGTCATTAAGTTTATTTTCTATTTCATGTGCCGGGTTCCTTCAGTCGGTCATGGCTCTCCACAGGGGGATATCAATTTTATTTTATTTTTTTGCTCTTTATAAGTTTTGTTTATTTCACAAGCCTTCCAAATTCTTATCCCGCCCTTAAGTTAGACAATCTAGTTAGATAATTTACTTGCTTGCTTTTCTCTGCCCTCTTTCGTTCATTATGTCCCGGGGCTGTAACATTTTCCAAGGCATCATTCCTCATTATGTATCCTAGAAATTTCATCTGTCTCTTTTTGATTTTGTGTAAAAGGTTCCACTTGTTCTCCTTATCATTAAACTTTCTTAGCTACTTACATTTTCAGTCCATGACATTCACAGCATCCTTCTGTAGAAAACTATTTCTGTCGCTTTATGCCTCTTCTTCATCTCTCAATCTATTCTTCACCATTTCAGGAAGATTTATTACATAGCTGTTCAGCAGTCTTTTATTTGTTTCTAAAAGGATATCCTTTTTCTTAATACATCTTTTTAAAATTCGGAAGACATCTTTTGCTCGTCAAATGCATCTTCGGATTTCGTTGGCACATCTTCTGTTAAAAGACTTCCTAAATATTTAAAGTTTCTTACTTGTTATATTTTAGTGTCTCCAATTCATATTTCATATCTTGTGCTGTTCCTCTTTCTGTCAACGAGAGATTTTTGACTCCATATAATCGATGCTTTCTCCTTACTTCTCACTTTCTTTTAATACCTTCTCTAGGAGTTCATGTTTCATTTTTCTGTATCTGTCATCAACAATGTAGCATATGCATATTTTATTTTGTTAAGATTGTGTGTGTTATCAAATAATCCTGACAGGACATCTGATTCCCTCGGGATATCTTCGATATACATTTCATATAAGTCTAGTAAAAAGAATACTTATTAAATTATTTTTCTATCTATATGTAGGTAGTTTATTTATAGTATAAATTCTGGATTATTCATATATGTTTTCAAAGCAAAATGTTTTCCCAGGAGATCAAAATATTCGTTGTGTCGTGCCTAATCAAAAGGATTTGCATAATCTATAAAAGATAAGTATTTTTTTTTATTTATAGTGCTCCTCATGTGTTTTTTTTTATTTATTAAAGACGTTATCACATGACCTAATGTAATATGTAATTTTTTGAGGAACACAATTTCTTACGGCATATATAATTATTATCATTATTGTAATTTATATTTTAGTGAGTACACGCGATTGAGTTGATGTATCTGTTATTTTAAACAGAAAAAAATAGTATCACACAACATGGACACAGAGAAGCACTTCCTGACTAGAATTGAACCAATATGCCTTTAATCATAAAAAAATGCATTTCTTTAAAGGGAATTGACCGGAAAATTAGTGTGAAACTCTTTATTTTTGTACTCGAATAGTAAAGAAAAGAAATTTTAAATGTTTTTTAATTTAATCACTTCATATGAATTGTAGTAATCAGAAATAATGTCTGAGTAAAGGTCACACACACACACACACACACACACATATATATATATATATATATATATATATATATATATATATATATATATATATATATATATCGTATACAATAAATTGCCAAATAACTTCATATGGGTAATAGATATATGAGGTAATTTTGGATTTTACTCTGTACTAATTTTTTACTCTGTAATAATAAAAACATTTGTGTATCAGTTTTAATATTTTATTTTATTAATAGGATCCGCTTGGATTATATACCAATGGATTTATTACCTTTACTATACATACATACATACACACACACACACACATATATATATATATATATATATATATATATATATATATATATATATATATATATAGTCATTCGCAGACAGTACCGTTTCGCTAAGTCTCAGCTCCCCAGTGCGACTAGAAATTCGAATGCCCAGGATTAAAACCCAACCGATTTGGTGTCAGTTTCTACCAACTGAGCTATCTTCACTCGAGAAATTGATGCTGCTAAATCTAGCGTATTGTTTTTACAAATATAAGGCAAACATAGATGGCCTGAAGATTGCGTTTATGCATTAAACAGGCTGTCGCCAATCAGTGTTGAATTTAGTTTATACACACACACACACATATATGTTGTGTGTGTGTGTATAGAAACTAAATTCAACACTCATATTATATATATATGTAATAACCAGAGAGAAAGTATTTTGCCTGCCGTTAGGATGGCTGATGATAAACTCCAGGAGAACAACTCTCTACACATTCTTGACCTCACGTTTTCAACTGACAGGAAATGGAGCGTATATATAGAATCATTTGCAACACCTGCTGCAAGGAAGGTTGCTTCAATGTTTCGTGGATTTTTTTTCTTAGCAGAATACTCCTTGCGCATGTATAAATCATCTTTTCGTCTGTGTATTGAATACTGTTGCCATATGCGGTTTGGTGAGCCTGCTATGCATCTGGAGATTCTTGGCAAAATCCAGAGAACGATCTGCAATAAAATTGATCGTGACCAGACATCTTGCCTTCACTCACTTTCTCAACGACGTGAAGTGGTTTACCTCTGTCTGTACTACAACATGTTTCATGGCAACTGTTCTGATAAGCTTTTTTCCTCTGGTGTCCCAACAACTTGATTTTAAGCGTGCGACTAGATTAGCAACGAGGTCTTACAGTTTTCCCGACAACGTGACGACAACGTGACCATGTTTAAAACGGAACGCTGATCATATAAAACTTTCAGTTATCTGTTTGGATAAGTCTTGTTCTTATGTCCATCGTCTTTTTCATGTTCAATTGATAATGTTAATTATATTTTATGAATATGTCCTGAAGATGGTTTATTAGACCGAAACGTCCGACGTTGACATATTAACATTAAAACAGCATAATTGCATATAAGGATTTTTGTTTGTTTTTTCCGTATATTTTTCTTCATATATATATATATATATATATATATATATATATATATATATATATGTGTGTGTGTGTGTGTGTGTGTGTGTGTGTGTATGATTCCAAAAAACACCCTGCTGTAGTCGCCTGCTCAGGCATTTTTATGTTTCTTTAACACCTAGAGAGACAAGCCGTCATTCATGATCAACCAGGCATGGTTTGATCTTCTCGGAGAAAGTTCATAATATGAAGTAATCAGGCGGTGAACTCGGCCAGAACACTCAATTCCTTAGTCCCTATGACTTAAGATGCGTGCTAGAAACGTTTTAGACATCTTCGGAAGAATTCTCTCTTCCAAAATCCATTTACAATAATTGGATCGAACCGTGGTATGTTTCTAACTGAACTTTTATAATTATATTCGAGCTGCAAAACTGTTTAACAAAACCATTAATCTTTATTACGTTATTTCAAAAATATCTCCGATTCATTGGCGTGTACGAAATATTGGTTTTAGATATACTTTTTTCCCATAATTCTTCTCTGTTCTGGGTATGACGATAAACTATATCTGCACCCTGGGTAAGACGACAAACTACGTCCAACAGCAAGGCGTCTGATCAGGAGGTTTTGAGGAGCGTCAAAGCACCTCTTAATTGCAGAAATTCTCAGGTCCGCACTGATCCGGGGTGGTAGCACCTGTTAGGGTCCCATCTATGGACAACTAATTAACCCCGAACCTTGGGTAAAAACACTATGAAAGTGTAAAACAGGTTCCAATACCAGAAATATTTTGTTAAAAAATTATTTTAAGTAATAAATTTTTGAAGAAAAAATATTACCAGCAATAGTTTTTTGAAAAATATTATTATAGCAAAACATTTTTAAAAAAAAAACAATTATTACCAGAAATAGATTTTTCCAAAAAACAAAATATTACCAGCATTAAATAAACCATTGGGGTTGATATGCCGTAAATCAAAACAAAATACAAAAAACAAAACATAATTCTTCTTAATTTACTGTCCTGTTTCCAGAAGTATCTTTTGGGGTTAAAAATACAAAAAAAAGTAAGCAGGACTGTGATTTCTATTGGATAATTTCGTTTAAGAATGCCTTAAACTATCCATACCGATACCGTACCTGAATACAGTGAACAAACCCTAAAATAAGCAGTCCACAATACTCTGTCTTGGATACAAGTGGGATTTCTTTTCTTCAACAGAATAGATAATGAGTAAAAGGGTTAAACTATTTAAACTAATATTAAAAAATTCGCGCTTAAAAACTGATAAAAAACCAATGATGTTCGCAATGTACAAAGCCTGCAATGTTGAGAAGATAACCATTAACCCTAGACATAAACAGATTAAGTTTGTAGCCATCGAGGAAGCATTTTCTTGAGAGTAGGTTCCACAAAGCGACGAATCGTGGGGAGAAGCTACTCGATTAGAAGTTAGATCATACCAATGGAATATGACGGGGATGAGGGTGGTTTGATACAGTGTGTGTGACGTCGGATCTTAGCGCTTAAGATTAGAATTAGTGGAACTAAAATTGCAGCACGTCTGACTCCTTTCCATGAAAATAGCGCTACGGCATAGGGAGGATTGCGATGTTCCGTCTGTGAGAAAAGGATTGTAGGGTGGGAAATAATTCATCACCCTCATGGACGTGGAGATACTTTTGAAATCTATCGAGACTTCAATGTGAAGAGACAGAAGCTCCTGCTCCTAGAGGGCAACATATAGTGCAGCATTAATTCAATTAGTATCTGATCTGGTTCCTGCAAATGGAAAGGTTATCAGGTGTAAGGTAACTAAGAGAGCGGTACAGGAAAATGACAATTTTCCAGTATCTTCACCGATAAATCGTATGAACTACTTTCCTTTGTGCCCGGGATTAAGCTTTAGCCCCAATTGGCGCTCTTGTGGCAATCATCGAAAACTCATGGTTTGTTCGATGATGCTGAGCCATCACTTGTTCGGCTTTCGATACATTGAATATGACCAGCATGAACGCGTGACCGAGTGCTTAGAAAGTTCGCATTCTGACATGAGGCCTAGGTGGAATCTCACCATAAAGGAGACTTCTTGATGTTATCGATCTTGAGGACGCGAAACCAGCGTAAACCTTGTGAGGGTAAACTCATGATCCGAGTGAGTTATCTTATTGTGCTCGTACGAAGGTTGAGAGTTTGAGCGTACTAGCTTTGTTCAGATTGCTGATCACAATAGGTAAAGCGCTCTCTCCCAGAAACTATAACTAAAGTTCTCTCAGTGCAATTGCATTATAAACCACAGGTGGGCTCTGTAGGTGTTGAAAAAACACAATTTTGTCTAAGCAGAATTAGCAGACTGGCATCATCGTATTCGAGTGTCTGCACCGGAGAGTAAATTTGACCAGCCAGTCTCACGCCCCACTGAGCAGTTCAGGCTAGGTCAGAGAGGAGATGCCTAGCTCTGGTCATCAAGAGTTTGGGTGGTGTAGGCATATTCCGTCGTATCATCGTCATAGATATTCAAAATGATCGGAATCTTATGAAGATCATATAAATAGTAAGGTGGTTGAACCAAGAAGAGAGCCTCGGTTGATAGCTTCGACCTCGGACGCCTCGCTGTTAACAACTACCTTCAGGGACCTTGCCGTTACGACGGACTTGATAAGTGAGAAAACACTTCCAGTGATTCCAAAAATAGTGAGCGTGTCCTGGTACCCTCTATGCATCGTGTTAAAAGGCTTTTGCAATATTTAATGCGATAATCATTGACATGTATTTGCTTAGTGCCTCACGAATTGTGTGAGTAATGACAGGTAGGTTATCAGCAATGGTTTGTGCCGATCAAAACCTCTACTACTTGATGCTCAAGACTTTGTCCCTATTGCGTTGATCAACTATATTCTTGTTGTCTATAGCCTAAAGTGTTTGCTGATAACTCTGAGGTGGCTGATGGCTCTATAGTAAAGACGGGAAAGAGAAATTTTAATATTCTTGAAAACAGAGCATACATTTGACATCTTTCAGAGACTTGGAAAAGATGTATCCTTCAAGCAGGTGTTAAATAATTTTGGTAAATTTGGGGATAAATCAGGGTTAATATTCTTACTGGGATTTTATCGGGACATTTAGCATTCTTAGGGTTAAAGCATTTGCGTCTTCACGGGCTTTGATAAAAAAAACATTACTGATATTGTGCTCAGTGAGACGTAGAAGGTCTGGAAGGGTTGGCCTTTAACATCTGACGTCGAATTAGAGACAAAGATCGTAAGTAAGAACTTTGCCTTATCTGACGAGGATGAGAATACCTGAGGGCTATTTATAATAGTACGAATTGACGCTTGGCTTCTGTTCAGAATTTGGTTAGGAAAATTCCAGAACTCTCAGTTGTTTGCTTTCGACCTTAGCCTGGACTGCTTCTGCATAGCTACTCTTTCTATTTTCTAGAATATGCAATGATTGTCAGCCGTTCTTAATGCAGAAAGTTGTGCACTACATCGTTCCCAATGATAGATATTGCTATAATGGTTACCGTGAGCTATGGATGCTGCACATTCTGGAGTGAACCAGGGCTGACTTTTCAGCTTCTGCTGTCATTTCCTCTGGTCTAAAAAACACTTTATTCCAGAAAGATTCCATTCCTAGATGAAGAGGGGAGTTTTGGAGGCGGCATGTTTTAAGATGGTTGAAGATCTTCCGACATGTATGATTTAAGCTGTTCCTGTCGGCTTTCCTGTACCGATAAATGGTTCTATCGAACGGTACATCAGGTGGTATATTTGGTCTGCCACATCAGGGTACGCCATTGTTTGTTTTTTCAACTGAGACAGTGAAGATCAAAGTGGAGATAAAACTTTAGCGAATAATTTTTCAGGGAAGAAATTGAGGAAGAAGTCAAAGAAGTTCGCCTTATGTCCAGCTGCATTAGGAACCGGGGTAATTTTTTTCAATTATCTGTCAGATCGTTGGCGAAGTAGAGATCTATACAGTATCTGCCTTCTTCATCGATCTTCTTTGAGTGGACCAACCACTTGTGGCGAATATTGAAGTCGCTAAAAATATGAAAACTAGCTGAGGGATACTCAGTGATCATCTTATCAATGGTCACATTTATTCGGTCGATCATTAAAGTTCTAAGGAACATAAGGGAGGATAAAAAATGAAAGTGGTTCTGTGGACAAGGGCCATACAGAATCCTATATACGTGATAAGAGGGTTCTCGTTTTTTTTTTGTTTTGTTTTGCTTTTTTTTTTTGTTTTTTTTTTCATTTTGAGGGTACATGCCATATAGGAACCCGTCTTCATTATAGACACAGAGTTTGTGGCTATGGCAAATTTGATGGTCTTGCTTTACTATTAGGAATGAGAAAAACAGTATTGAGATTAAATAAAATCTGACTTATGTTAGCCAACGTAAATCCATAACAAATCTGAACCCTTTAAATCGACCAGTGAATTCCACCCCCAAACGGGCTACTTCCTTGTATTTCTTCAACTTCTGATACTATGTAAATCCCACTTTCCACAACAACTCAGCGCTGTATGCATGCATTTTTACATTTCAGTAATTCAGATAATAGAATCATTAATTTTTAAAATAATCTCTTGAAAAATATTTTTTTGTATGTTCAGTGAGCAATAAAAAAGTGAATTATTCTCCGAGGGAAATATATTAATAATATATTTTATTACATGAAATCTGTTTTATTAAACAACATATTTTATGTGTTTGAATATCTGACTATGTGTTTGAAGTTATAAAAATAAATTTAAAAAAAAAAACTATAATGCTTTTTAAAACAGTATATTGTGTCTTTATTTGAATAAGCCATGTCATTTTTGCAGCAACAGTTTTCGAACACGTAAATATCTATAGCTGTGTATCTCGCTTCTGATACGAAACTTGAACTTTTAACCCCTAACAGGCAGACGCTGGAAGAGGTGACCAACTATAAGAATTGACGTAAAAACATTGAGAAAATTATCAATTCATTCTCATTGCCAAAAGTTACTGACTATTTGTAATCACTCAACTGAATAATACATTTGACGTATTTGTTTAATAAATCTTTCCGCAGATATAAAGAGTTGCATAAACAGAGAGTCTTCATATAATTCGAAAGTTTATCATTGTCCAAGCAAATATTAAATTTTCAAAACAAACCTCAAATGATTTACATTTATTACATTCTAAAGAAATAAAAACTTGTGTAATTTAAAACAAACATTTCTGCAGTTTTACCAGATCAAATATTTATCTGTTACGTCTAGGGAGAGGAAACTTCCTCACTTTCTTCATGCTCAAAATATAAGAAATTTCTCCACGGACAGCTTCTTCCTAAAGAGGTTGTAGAATAGACACGTACATGGATGTTTCTACTAAGCACTTCGTTTAAAAAGGCAATCATTATCTATTCTAATTATCCTCATACACTTCATTTCCCACAACATTTTCGTTTCTTTACATATCACATTCATCATAATCATTTTTACAGTAAATCTCTATCTGTATCTGTCTATATTTCTGAGATGAGATATCATGTACACTATTTACATTAATCGAACTATTGTCCTCATCTTTGTCGTCATATTTATTGCAACGTTTCGGCATTTCTATCTATATTTCTGAGATGAGGTATCACGTACACTATTTACATTATTCGCACTATTGTCCTCATCTTTGCCGCCATATTTATTACAACATTTCGGGCTTTCAGTATCTGTCTATATTTCTGAGATGAGGTATCATGGACACTATTTACATTATTCGGATTATTGTCATCATCTTTGTCGCCATCTTTATTACAGCGTTTCGGCCACTGTACCCTTCAACCTTCTTCATGTGGTTGGAATGTCGAACTGAACGCTTTATTTCGTTCACTGTTGCAGACTGTTCTATTTCCACCTTCCATGTTTAATGGACGCCAGTTTTCAAATATCTCCTGTTAAATCCCTTCTGCAAGTTCACCACTGCCTTAACTGAGAATTGAACTCACATTCTTTGGGTTCTGTCAGGGCCTTTATCCACTGAGCCATATGTCTATCATTAGAATCTATCCTGCCTCTATTAATTGAAGTTTAGTAAAAAAAAAAATAAAGTTATTAATTACTATCAATGACAAAATTAGTCGTACGCCTATCAGTTGTAAATATTTTGATCCATTTCTCAGAATCTAATGCCCGATTATGTCAGGGTTTTATGTTAATAAGCACAATTTGAGGAATATGAAACTCAATTTTCAGTACAACTTTGATAGTCAATTATACAAAATAAGAAAATACAATATTAATATGTTGTTGCTATATTAATAATAAATTTTGTTCAATGTCGGTTGTTGAATCTTTCTTAACAAGAAACTAATTACACAACTGGAAATGATCAGTATAAAAATAGAGGCTTACATTTTTCAATGAAACATTGTTAAATAAAGATATTCTGTATATATATATATATATATATATATATATATATATATATATATATATATATATATATTATTTCACTTCAGACAAGGTTCAATAAACAATATTACTGATTATAACAAATGGAAAACAAACCTATTTCAAGGATTTGATAAGAACACTTCCTATTGATTTAATATTTTGGGAAATTGAGGCAGAAATAAAAACATATTTTTTTGTTTTTTTTAAAAGACATTGGGGATGAAATTAACTTTACATGAGTTTAATTAAATGTAGATTTCACTCTGAGATATTTTATGTTTTTCTACGAATTAATGTTCCAAATCTTGTTATCTAAAAACTGAAGTTGACGGACATGTGAAAAGACATGTCAGTCAAATTGCATAAATATACTCATTATAAATAACTCACTACCTTATATAGATTTATTTTCAGTAGAAAAAAGATCTCGCATATTAGTTTCAATATGAGTTAAGCAAAAAATTGTCACAAGAATATTAAAACTGGAAAATTTAAATACGAAAACCAAATATTTCAGTCAGCAAATAGTCTTTCAATTTGATTATGATTTCTTTTTTATTTTGCTGCTGTCTAAATTATGGTGTAATTAATCGTCTGCTTTCTGACATATTGACATTCTCGAGTAGGATTTCAAAATTTCAAACTAAAATGTTGTCTTAGTGATTCTAGATAAATTAAATACAATCAAAAGTGATTAAATTTAAATAAATAATTACTTCTCTCAATTAAAGCAAATTCTTTTCTTAAAAACATGCGAAGCTAATTAGCAAGCGATGTTTTGTTTTCAGTCTTAAAACAAATGCAAAAATTTATAATCTTTTTCTGCTTTCGTAGATGGGAAAAAAGCCAAAGTTTAGCTTTCAAAATCCGCCCAAATTTCTAACCTGACATAAAAAGAAGGCGCCTGATATACGAGGGCAAATACTGCATATGACAGGTCTAAGATATTCAAGCCTGTATTTAATATAAGCGAATATTGAATATAATCTCTATCGAATGGGATCCACCAGGATTCGCTCACAATTTTCAGATTGCATTGTCATATTCCTGGCGCAAATTTCCACAGAAAGTGTCCTATACAAATTCTATTGTGTCTTCTGAGAAGCGGTTTTCACACTCAATTCATTATTGCGTACAATTGGTTTGAGTCATGCTTTCGAGACGTTTGGCAAAGAAAATCTGGCAGGGAATTAGTTTTTTCTACTCAGAATTCCGTATGGTAAGGGCATCACCACATATCCCCCCATTTACGATAAGCATTGGAAAAGGTTTTCTGCCATTTACAGCGTTGGCATAGCAACAAATTACAACTTCTATTAGCAAAAGTCGTATTAACGAGAAAGTTTTTTTTTTATGAAGTTATCTCTTCATTTTTTTTAATAATAAAAACAGATTTTTAATAATAAATTTGATTTTGGGTCCAACTTCAGTGAGAAAGAATATGAATCTTTTATAATATTCAGTATAACACACCGAACAAATTTAAATATAATATTGTTTCGTTATCTTGCGGTTTATGCCATATTTTTATAATCTAGGACAGGAACAGAAACTGTCAGCTTCCCAAAAATAAGCAATTACGCTAAATTACGGAATAGACTTAAGATGTGGAACATTCGGATAAAAATTATAATATTACATAGAAAAGGAATACATACGAAAGTCAAAATAAAGGAAATATCTGTACTTCCTGTTTTTAGGTATTTAAAGAAAAAAATCCAAATCGTATTTAATTAGTAATTCTTTCCTAATAATAAGTTGTGTACACCAATGTAATATAAAACGAATCTTTGTGTTATCGATTAGAATTTAGTCAATAAAACAAATATTCTTTTCAAATCACAATGAAATATTGTTCTCCCACTATCAATCTTACACTATTTAGCAGTGAAGATGGTGTGTTAAATGTTTTCTAAAAATAGAAGTGATGCCCAGGTCAACCGGCTTGTGATCGGCGAAAAAAAAAAAAAAAAAAACCGCCAACGTACTCCACAGTGATAAACTACTCTGAGGAAGTCAACACAGAAAAATTCAGCATTGAAAAACATTCTTGATAATGGCTATAGAACAAGCTGAAATAAAATTTATAAAATTTTGGATATAATTTATGATAATTTGTATATAATTTATGACAATATCTATATACTTTAAACACTGAAAAACAAAACAAACAAAAAATTGTTATAAGGCTGGAAAACTCAAAAAAGATTAATAAAATCTTCCTTGTCGGCCGATATCAATGAAAAATGCTTGAACGAATGTTTGCTGGCCAAATAAACAACCACCAAGCATACACACACATATATATGTATATATATATATATATATATATATATATATATATATATATATATATATATATATATATATATATATATATATGCGGACGTTTTAACCACTCGGATATATATATATATATATATATATATATATATATATATATATATATATATATATATATATATTTGGATTTGTCAGAAAGGAGATACTTCTTGATGTTATCGGACTGGCGGGATTGATCCCAGCGTGCGGATCCTTTGGAATGTGCCTGAAAACCATGCCACTTTTTGACCCAAGCCTTGTGAGTTAAATTCGGTAGAAGGAACCCTTGGGGTCCGTCAACAGCTGTACTAACACAAAGTCACAAGTCATCATGACCGAGGGCTTGAGCATTTTTCACATTGTAGATCAGGTTAGATACACCTTCATTCTCAGAAACTGGGACTAAGGTCTGGTCAGCACAGTTACAGTATAAACCACAGAACTGGTGTCTGCAATAGGGATTGACGAGCCGTCCTTGTAGACGGATATCCACGAATACGAGGAGCCAGGTATTTTTTTTTATTTATATATTAGTGAACATACATAATATCCATCGTCGGTAGCACGACTCGGATTCTCATGTAGTTTTGATATCTTTTGGTGCTGAGTATATTCTGTAAATTTTTTTATCTCTTTCACACACACACTCACATACACACATATAAGGTGTATTCCATAAACCCATTTTAAATGTGAATTAAGTTTAAACGTCTAATGATTTTTTTTCTTTTTCTTTCAGATTTAACAACTTAAGTCTTTGGCAATTCAATTTTAATTGAATGCTATGGATGTCGAAGATGCCACACAACAAATGCAACAACGGCTTTATTGAATGAGAAGTTCCCGTGTCGGATCATCTCTCGAAACAGAGAAGTCAGTTTACCACCAAGATTTTGCGACTTGACACCTTTAGATTTCTTCCTCTGGGGCCATCTGAAAAGTAAGGTCTAAGCCAACAAGCCAACAACAATTCAACAGCTGAAGGATGAGAAAATAAGGCATACTGGTGAGATCAAGGAGCAATTATGCTGTGACGTCATCAAAAATTTTGAGCATCGAGTTGAGATGTACCGCCGAAGCCTTGGCCGAAATTTGGGCGATATTATTTTTCAAATATAATTGCCATGGCTTAAATGACATGATCCAATAGAGAAACACAGACACAGACATATATATATATATATATATATATATATATATATATATATATATATATATATATATATATATATATATATATATACAGAGTGTGAACAGTGGAATTAGTAGATCGTTACGTACAAACATTTCCCTAAACGTAGCATTTAAATTACCATTTATGTCCTGTTTTTTTCTTCTTTTTTTAATTATTTTTCTGTTATACAAATTTTAGCTAATCGTGTGAAGAATTTCCCTTTTTAGTAAATAACACTTTATTTATTTTGGACATAGATTTATACCACTTGGATTTTACAGCTCGGACCATCTGTATAGGTAAAGACTCGAAAAGTTACATTTGATTATGCATAATCTCTTGTCTAAAAGGACAATATCGGAATGTGTCTCTAAATCAAGTAAATGCGGCTAAGTTTTTTCTCGTATTACTGCAGTGGTTCCCCAAATCTCCTGAGTCGATACGCACATTAGAACATGACAAAAATTTCATTTATATTATACATAACTTTTTAAATTTCAATATATGTATTTATATATATTAGCAAAGCATAAAATATGTAATACATAGCGTTCCATTAAGTGTGTATGCACTTTAAAAAAATTATAACTTTATTTGTATTTGCGATAGAAATAATTTGTAAAAAGGATTAGAAAGAAGTAAATCTATATGTTTCCACATGTCCTCCAACATTAGCAATACAAAGGGTAATACGATTTTGCAGCTGACGAAAATCATTTGGCAACTGATTTAAAGTAATCTTTGAAATCACATTAATTATTTCAACTATACTTAAATCTAGGTACATTAAACTTTTTATTTTTTTTTACAAATTATTTCTATCGCAAATACAAATAAAGTTACACATTTTTAATGTGAACACGAATTTTATGTGCACCCTGTGTGTGTATGTATGTTTTTTAAAAACTCTTGCTGGTTATATGGGCAGTTTGACACCGACCTCACTCTTACTATTTTGATTTTTATATCAAGTAAAGTTTTACAAGGTGTTTTTTGCTAGCACCGGTCCTAACTGATTTTAAATTCAAAATTTGTCATTCTCCTAGACTAGTTGCCAACCAAGACAAGGTAGCTCAGTCTCAATTGTTATAATCATCGCTCGGCTGCGAAGAGCATCACAGTTCAGCAAGGCTCTAGTTTTCCTTGCTTTCGTTAAAATGGAAATAGAACGTTACTGAAGTGAGAAACTCTTTGATACTATGGATTAAAAAAACCGCTGGATCAAACACCAGTTTCTCTTGCACAGAAAAATGCAGATTCAATCCCTTGCGGAAAGCATATTTTGTTTATTAAGATTTCTTAAATGCGCAAACCATTTGATGTACTTTTTAAAAAATAAAAATGGCGCATCTATTATTATAATAATGATCTCATGGTGGAGAATATTAATACTAGCAGGAAAATGTCACAGACATACTGAAGATTAGTGCTAGAGTAGGTCAACTAAATCAAAGCGTGTGATATATTACCGTTAAGAACCACAGACCAGATTTCGAGGCTAATCCAACTACAAGGATAATAAACCCAACAAGACCTGAGATCGGAAAAATTAATAAATGGATCCTTGAAAGTATAAATCGACTAATTAAAGAAAAATAGGCCTGAAACTTTCGATTAATAGCAAAGACTAATATAAAGGATAAAACCAACTGTACACTAATGCAGTTTGATATTGAAAATTATTATCAATCAATATCTAAAGAATTGTTCATGAATGCGTTGGGCTTTGCTACCCAGTACACGGATATACCCGAAGTAGAAAATAGCATTATTGTAAATGCGAAAAAATCGGTACTGATACATAAAGGTGAGCAATGGATAAAAAATTCATAAAACCACTGAGTCTTCTGATCTTATAGGTCTTTTTATATCATACAATCTCACAGCATACCGTAAAATTAATATAAATGACATTGGTTTATACAGAGACGATGGACTCATGGTTATAAAGAGTTCTACTAACTTTAAAATCGATAAAATTAGAAAGATATTATATAAAGAATTTAAAAGCCTGTACTTAAAAATTTCGTCACGCACAAAATTAAAAAAGTTAACTCTCTTGACATAACATTAGGTTTAATAAAAAAAATGTATACATACCTTATAAAAAACCCAATACCAATCCTTTATATATACACCCTAAATGAAATAATTCTCCATCTATAATTAAGTATATACCTTTATCTATCGAAAAAATAATAACTACAAATTCAGCAAATGAGAAGATTTTCTATGAAAATATTAATTTCTATAATAAAGCTGTAAAAGATAGTGGCTACAAAATCCCAATACTAACTTATATAAAAAAGGAAAATGGAAACAATAGAAAAAAAACAGAAGTAGAAAAATAATTTGGTATACACCCCCATACAACCAAATGGTAAAGAACAAATTAGGACAACAATTATTCGGATTAATAGTTAAACACTTTCCTAGAGAAAGTAAACTAAATACTATTTTCAATAAAAATACACTAAAACTAAGTTACCGCTGTACTGAAATCTTGAAAAATTATTATGAAACATAATAAACATAAACATTTCGACCAAAACAAATTTAGATAATGTAAAAATAAAAATAAAGAGAGATGAAGATAAACAAAAATTATATAACTGTAGAAATCCTGATTACTGTTCTCTACAAAATAAATGTTGCACGGAATCATTAGTATACCAATGCTTTATCTCATCTATTGAGAATCCCGAAAACATAAAAATCTACATAGGTTGCACAAACCATGATTTTAAAAAAAGGTCCAATCAACATCAAACTTAATTTAGGATAAAT
Organism: Acanthosepion lycidas; assembly: GCA_963932145.1. Taxonomy (NCBI): domain Eukaryota; kingdom Metazoa; phylum Mollusca; class Cephalopoda; order Sepiida; family Sepiidae; genus Acanthosepion; species Acanthosepion lycidas. Next base: position 134,959,322 of record OZ010573.1, on the reverse strand, counting down.
AAATACAGAAATCAGACATCCCTTTCAAATATATCGGGCACTTAAAACAATACAATAAAACACTTACAGTAAAATGGAAATTAATAAGAAAAGCTAGAATATGTAGGTCATTAAACGACCCATGTCCTTTGTATATATATGAGAAACTATATATTACTAAGTTTATAAAATGTGACGTCACCCCGGCCTCTCTGCCCCCGTGCTATCCTTTGACGACCAATGTGACTTGGTATTGGTCGCGTCGCCAAATGTGACGTTCTAACCCTCGGCTGATTCGGATGGGAATTTGGTTAGATTCGATATCAGCTTTGTCGTTCCCAGCTCGCCTCCAACGTCTGGTTACCGAAGTAACTGCTTTGATTTCTAGTCTAACCTATCCACGTTGTGATTTGATCTTAGGTAGACGAAATCAATCGCCGGGCCGCAATGCAAGCCGAATTCGAACAAAGGTGACATCGCACAAGTATATGTAAAAGAAAATAAAGTAATAACTCGAAAGATCCAAATGTGTTAAAAAAAGAATAACAAATATTTTTATATCTGGTTGCTGAATACAGGACTGCGTCTTTCTCCCGAACTGCTTCTATGGATACGTGACACTTTGCGTTTGTTAGTCGAGTCTTAAGTTGTTTTTAAATAACTGGTTTTTGGTATCTTCAGGCGATATTCGTAAAACTTGTTTTGGTGGCGTGAGTCTAAGTCGTTCTTCAAAAATAAATTGTTCTTGGTTAGAAGTCTAATTCGGAATGCGTGGATCTTTCATGTCAGCTTCTTGCGAGGCTGGTCTGCGAGCTCACAGCTCAACTCTGCTCTGTCACTATGTCTGCGTATGCTCGGAACTGCCACTGTCTGCTGTCTGCTCCGTTTATATGGACGCCGACCAAAACCGGATGTGGGTCTGTCGTGGTTTGGGTTCCTCGATAATCCCAAATCCACAATAAAGATTTTCTTTGTTTTTGGACATGAAAATTTATCACTTTCCATTTTTGGAAGTCCATTATTTTCTGTTTTAGAGGTGTTCTTAAGGGAATCGCCCTCCCAAATTCTTCCTTTCTCATATTGGTATCTCGCATCAATCCCCTCAGAAGGCGCCAACTGGTTTCCCTTCTTTCTCATAGTTGAATCTCACACAAATCCCGTCAGAGGCGTCAACAGGACTCCCCTCCTACTCATATGTTTACCTTCGCCCACCGCTCACGCCACCACTCAGCCAATGACGCTCGACAGCGCCGGTGTGGCTGGTTTGGCCTCAGTTTAAAATTATCGCTCAAAGAAAAAAAATCTTCCTTTTTTTCTTTTCTTTCTTTTCCTCCACCAGACCCCTACGACTCGTAGTGTGGTCCTTAATCTCTATCTTAACCGTATGTCATCTGGAATTTATCAAGGAGATTTTCGTCAAATGATTATCATCAGAATGGTCAAGTGAATCTCTTTGTAACCTCAACGCCTTCATACTCCTATCGTCAACAATCTGTCCCGGTAACAAACTTTTATCATGCCAAGGTCTGAACATAAATCAGGTGTCTTTTCCCAAAACCAAATGATATCTCCGAAAGATAGTTAATGGCTTATTCTTTCCCTTTCTCTTTTCCCTTCCCCTTTTTATCTTTGTGGGTGGTCTTAACTGAACTTTTTTCTCGGTCGCATAATTGACCTGGTTACGATTATCTTCCAGCATTTCGTTTTGTAGGCCACTTGACCAATTTGAAATTTTCATTATTTCCATGGGCAGATTGCTATCTTTTATTCGCCGTGTCATAGCATAAATTAATTCCGACAGATCCGAGATCTTACGAATTTCCTATCTTCTGAGAAAAAAAATACTTTTTTTTGCAAATGAAAATAAAATCTTTACCACTTTTCTTTGTTAAAAAAATTAACATCGCTCAGTATGTCTTTCGTGATAGCTTCTTCTCGCCTTAATTATTACTCGCTTTTAATTTTCACGCAACTGCTAAATAGTGTCACAAAAAATAAAAGTTTACTGAATCAGAGAAATGAAATAGCTATTCTTTGCCGTCATTTTTCAAAAATGTCCTTTAAATAATATTAAAAAATTTAAAAAAGGGGGAGCTGGTAATATACATACTTATATTTGATATGAAAAAAATATTTTAAATAATTTAAATAATTCTATTACACAAGTGTTTTAAAAAGAAATATAGTCTATTAATAATTAAGAGTAAAAATATATTAAAATTTTAGTTAAATCAAGCGTATTCTAACCCAAACACCCCTAGATAAAATCTTTAAGTATACAAGTACGAAAAAAATGGCGAAAAACTTTTTGCCGTTAATAAAAAAAGAAAAAGAAAAGAAAACAGACGACATGCGTTTAACGGATGTCAGAATTCGTTGAAAAATACACCCCCTACCCTACCTAAACGTTTTCGAACTTAACTCATAATTGATAAAACAATAGTTAATAAAAATGAACACGCTACTGCCCCTGTCTGAATGATTCGATTTCTCTGTACCTTTGGAAATAGGAAATTATGAATTGTTATGTGCGTTTAAAACTCAGTAAATTTCAAAATAAGTTATTCTAAAATTCGCTTGAAGATGAAACAGAGCTAATGCTTTTAATTTAAGTATATAATTGAATTGAATTTGAAATTTTTAGCTTCGGATATGAAATATGGTTATTACTCTGTAGCGATAAGATATTTTAAATCAGTTAATTCATAATAGTTATGCGCTGTAAATTTACATGAGCACTGTTTTGTAAAAATAAAAAAAAATAATATCAATAAGCGTCGCTTAGTACAATAAATTAATGAAAATTTGCAAAAAGGTAATGAAGTACAAAGCAGAGTTTGCTTTACTAGGGTGCGCAGATTAGTACAATAAATTTTCATTAATTTCTCTGGAAAAAATTAAAAGTTTTATTATTGAATAATATACAAAATACTCTCACTATTTAAAAAAAGAAAATTACTGATTAAAATAAAAAATAATTATTTAATCAAAATGCAATATTATTTTTTTGCATATCATGTATTTTTTTATATACAAGAATCCAATTTCCAGTTCACCCTTCATTTGTGAGAACTATAAACAAATGGCAAGGATAAACTCTTCAAAGTGTGGAAATATTTACGCATATCCAGTTGCATAATGCAAGCTCAAGAGGAAGAAATCCTAAGACTATTTTTCGCTGTAAACTAGGAAAAAATTCTTTAAAATATCGTTTGACATGATGCCCTATAGAAGAAATTAAATTAAAACGATTATTAAATCGTAAAGTAGGTTTCTTGTCACAATATCTTTCCAAACAAATTGTACATCTTGACAAAAACTGTTAGCGATAACTCTAACCATACTAAATACTGTGAGGATTTGTCGTAAAAAAATTCTAATTCATAAAACTTATCACCTGGAGTTCATTCCAAAAAAAACGAAACGCCCCATTTCCAATATATTTAGATAATTTTGTCATATTCCTTTCACGATTACATACACACACACGATCACGCTCAGGAACGCAAACACACGCATACGCCCCCCCACACACACACACTTATATATATATATGTACTTCAAACATTCTTATGGTGGATACTCATGATTGGAATAGATACCCCATTTTTTATTTTTTAAACAGAACATATTACATATATTGGTTTGCGCATTCAAGACATCTTAATAGAAAAAATATGCTTTCCGCAAGGAATTGAATCTGCATCATTCTGTGCAAGAGAAACTTGTGTTTGATCCAACGGTTTTTTAACACTGACTTTAACAGATCTTCCCACATCAGTAACGTTGAATTTCCATTTTAAGGAAGGAAGGAAAACTAGAGCCTTACTGAACTGTGATGCTTTTCGTAGCCGAGCGATGATTATCACAATCGAGACTGAGCTACCTTGTCTTGGTTGGCAAACAGTCTAGGAGAATGACAAATTTTGAATTTAAAATCAGTTAGGACCGGTGCTAGCAAAATAAAACACCTTGTAAAAATGTTATTGGTATAGAAATCAAAATGGTACGAGCCAGCTCGGTGTCAACCTGCCCTTATAATCCGCAGGTGTTTCTACGTACCCAAGTAAAGCAAACTCTACTTTGTACTCCATTACCTGTTTGCACGTCTGTCAAAATTTGGTTCCGTTGGGTCAATGTATGGCTATTTTAGACGGTGTAACAAACAAACGGAAGTTACAGAATTTTATATGTAAATGGAGTCGTTTTTTAACAGTTTTATATCTGAAATTATTGCTGTATTCATTTAATGAAGCAATTCAGATACACAGGTAATACTCTCTTCATATGCTTGCTACGCAACAACCAACCTAAAATAACCATAGCTGGAACCAAATATATTTTTCTAAGGTAGTTGACAATAATATATGGATCACTTAAGAGCTTCAGGTTAATTATTAACAATTGTAAAAAATATTACGAGACACACCTAATTTTAAGCGTCCTGGGCATGACGATAAACTACATCCGCGTCCTGGGTATGACGATAAACTACATCCGCGTCCTGGGTATGACGATAAAATACATACGCGTTCTGGGTATGACGATAAAATACATACGCGTTCTGGGTATGACGATAAACTACATCTGCGTTCTGAGTATAACGATAAACTACATCCAACAGCAAGGCCTCTGATAATGTTTTTGAAAAAATAATGTTGCCAGCTGTACGTTTTTGAAAAAATAATATTGCCAGCTATTCGTTTTTGGAAAAAATAATACTACCGGCTATACGTTTTTGGCAAAATAATATTACAAGCTATACGTTTTTGAAAAATATTATTACCAGCTATACATTTTTGAGAAAAAATATTAACAGAAATAGATTTTTGACAAATCAAAAGTATTACTAGGAAAAAAAAATTTCGGCATTAAATGACCCATTGAGGTTGATATGCCATAAAACAAAACAAACCAAACAAACCAAAACCTAATATCACTTTGGGACACACCAGTTTGTCGGAAAACCTGACTAGAAAACTATGGGTTAATGTATAACAAGTACGTTATTCTGCATGTGGACACACCCCATCACAAATATTAATTGAAATATCATTAGATGAACATTTTTGTGTGTTCTATCTCATGAAGAACAAGGGGAATAAATCATTGCAGCGATAGACAAGAATAGTAAACATTAAATGAAACGAAATAAACTTGATTTTATATATTATAAAAATAACGTATATGTGACAATTTAGAGAGGAAACGGAAACCCAACGAAATAATGATGTAGAAACTTTTCATGTATCAAACAAAATTGAGGACCATTTGGCAAACTCAGTGATCAAGTTTCATATAGAATAACTGCAAGCAATGAATATCGAAGAATGCGATATTTTTGATGCTGATATACCAATACGCGAAGAAACTGCTCCCGTAGACTCAGACGGATCCGACAGTGAATCCAATGGAGCATATGACGCCTGTCCGGTTAAAAAAGCGGTCACATCAGTGCCAAAACTCCAATAACCAATCGTATTTCCGATGATGCAAGATCACGTTGAGATGTGCCAATGGCAGGTAAATGGAAATTAAACCCTCACAAAGGAAATGAGAAAAAGAGAAAAGACCAGACGGATTCCCTGGATAGAGAAATTATTGATAGTTCGTCTGATAAAGATAGTGAAGTAATATGACCGGACAATATAAGCTGTAATATTAAAAATACATCATGAATCTTATTCGTCATCAGATAATTCATACAAAGATGATACCGAGAAAGTGCATAGCAGTAGTCGATATTCAACCATTGAAAATTTACCCATTGTTACAGGAAAATTGTCGACATGCAGTTTATCAGCGGCACAGATTGAAGCTATGACAGATAACATGAGTGATTTCGATGTGTTTAGAGTGTGATAACTTTGTAGATTACAGTTAACAGGATTTTGGCGTAGAACTAAATGTGAAATGTGAGGGGTTATAAAATGATTCGTGGATGTGAATAAGTCGGAATTTCTTTCCCTATACCATTGAAAACACCTTATAGACGCAAAGTTAATCTCTTGTCATCGCACTGTCTGTATTTGACTGATATCTTTTTCGTTTATACAAAAGTGTACCACGTTAATTAAAATTTACTTGAATTAAATACATCGGGAGAATATGAAATCCTTTCAGGAAAATATGTTTTGCATTTATTTAATTTGAAACACATAAACAGGAATTACGGACATATTATTTAACATTGCATTGTGAAATGTCGATAGTTTAAGTATTCATAATTCTTTCACATAAACAGTATCAAGACAAAATATATACAGTGTGGAATGGGTAAATTGTCTCAATTTTAGATTTTTAATTTTGTGCATGTACTTTGTTTGTTTTTGACTTTGTCGACTGTACAGTATACTAGGGTTAGTTGGTCAGCATCTATGAGAAATAGAGCACCATGACGCATATCACTCCGTCAGAAATGCTGTACTCTCGCCAGAAGCTCCAATACGAACATTACAAAGCGTTTCGGTATCAATATGTGCAGAGGGTTCGGAAAGAATTGGATGAGTCTAATGGTGATTAGGAAGGTACGCCTGATCGTTCTGATAATAAAGAACTCTCGGATTTGTTGGTAAAGGTCTCAGACTCAACGAAGAGGCTTACATCAAGTGCCTTGAGGAGTTATTGAGGCCTGGGACAAGACAGTGACTGCTGGAAGACACTTTGTCTGACAACATGACTCTGCACTATACCACACAAGCAGGAGACCCCAGTCATGCCTGTCAGAGAATTTCTGCGACAACATCACCCCTTACAGCTGGCCATGAAACTTCACAAACCCTTTGATTATTATGTGCGGGCAGCAGTTGAGAGAATGACCAAGAAACCACCTTATAGCCCCAAAGATGAGCTGAAAACAAGGATTATACCTGCATTCACCAACTTAAACAAGGAAACTGTTCACAAGGCATGCAGGAAAAAAAGTCGTCTGTTGGTTGAAGACAATGATGACTTTATTGAATACATTAACATTTTACTATTTCACGTCATTTTTGTGTTATTTTGGTAAATATTAAATTCTTAAAATAAACCTAAACATATTTACATTTTATACTTTCTTAACAAATAACGTAACAAACATGTCTTTAGTTACAATGTCTAGGCATTTGTTTGTTCCTTCAACATGGCAGAAACGCCCACATTTCCCCCGTGTTCCAAACGTAACGAAAAAGTCCACTTATTTTCCCAAGAAAAAAATGATTGTTTCCCTTATTACTAAAATTGTAACCTCTTGTAGTCTAACAATAACTATTATCTAGCCTATTTATCCTAATAAACTTCACTTTGTGTCACTTCCACGTTCCTTCATATCACACATCTCAATCATAAACATTTATTTACTAGTTTAATACTAACACTTCATCTTATCAGAATAGTATACATAGTGTGCCACATATCTCCCAAATGAGCCTCGTAATGATTTGCACTTCTCATAGAGAGGATGCGACCCATTTACCCAGTCGGCCTTGCTATTTATCCACAGCTGGAGAATAAGAGATGGTTTCCTAACTTTCAAAAGGTATTTTCACGTAAATAAATAATGAATTCGACCGGAATTCGAACTCGTTTTTCCGATTCCTTAATCCGAGCAGCTATCCATTACATGTACAGAGAACGTCGACACGCATAAACACATATGCACACTGCCACACACACTGCCACACACACTCACATATATATATATATATATATATATACATATATATATACATATATATATATATATATATATATATATTATGAAATATATATATATATATATATATATATATATATATATATTATGAAATATATATATATATATTATGAAATATATATATATATATATATATATATATATATATATATATATATATATATATACGACAATTTTTTTTAAATATCATTTTTATCAGATATTATATCATTGGAAATGATTTGTTATAATATTGAAAATGTTGTTTTAAATTTATGCTGTTTTTTTACATGAGTTTTCCATTTTATTTAAGCTTTTAAAACGGGCAGTTTTTTAAGCTGTATATATATATATATATATATATATATATATATATATATATATATATATATATATATATATACTGCTTAAAATGATATTTTGAAATATAAAACAATGTTGTTATCTTAAGCTACAAATTTAAATATGTATACTCTACTGACAGGATGATTGCAAATAGAATAATTTCTATTTATTTCGTAAAGCGTAGCTGGTATATTTTAATACAAAATAAGTAAATATTAAATATGATAAACAGAAAATTAATTTTCTAATGTTCCAGTTTTATTTTTCTTGTTTTTTTTTTTAATTGACTCCATATCTTGATTCTTGCGGTCATCATTCACTCTGGTATCATGACGTTCATAATCACGATTGCCTTTGATAACATCTCAAAATATGATTTCGAGCACGATATATTTTTTTAAATATAGAGAAATTTATATACTGAAAAGTAACTATAAACAATTTTTTTTCTATCTTCTGCCAGCCACAATCATGGAGAAAGCATTACCCCGAACCATCGCCAGTGAGACACGCTGCAAGAGCCACTCCGTTTCACGAGGCTCGTCCCTTAATCGAGACGCAGTTGCACCAATCCTCCGAAGGAACGCCATCGAACGAGGGCCAATAACCACAGAAGTCTCCACTTAATCTACTGGTACCCGTCTCGATGATGAGTGCACTCGGGTCGGAGTCATGATCCGTCTTGGACTATAATTATGTGAGCGTCACAGATGCAGATGTGGAGCTTCCATCGATGACTTTAGTTTGCATTCTCTCTCCTGTCGTCGTATTACCGGTCACTTTCCACGGCATGCAGCAATAAACTACATCATCAGAAGAGGCTTAGATGCAGCTGGGTTCCCTTCCTAAATCGAACCCGATGGCCTCGACCGTGGTGATGGAATGCAGCCGGATGGCATTACCATTTTCCCTTTTAAATTGGGGAAGACGTTGGTTTGGGATGCGACCTGTGCGGATACATTTTCGTCCGGAAATTTGATCAGGTCCTCTGTTGAACCGGAGTCCGTCGCCCAGGATGCAGAGATAATAAAAAAAATAGTTAAATATTCTTCTCTTGCTGATATTTTATTTTTTTTACTCCTGTGGCGGTGGAGACTTCTGTGGTTATTGGTCCTCTTTCAGTGGCGTTCCTTCGGAGGACGATTTTGGGGGGCTAAACAGATTTTGTTGCACCCAGTAAAATGGCAAAAACCTGTGTTCTACTGAAAGATAATATTTCTACCAATGCAGAATACTTTCATTTTTTCCTGTATTTATAGAATCAACTGCAGCATAAATTTATAGCCAAACCTTGCCTGTTACTTCTAGTCTGCATTCGATAACTTGTCGGTTTTAGGAGGTGGAGTGGCTAGCTTCAAGCCGACACGGTATTCAGTTTAAAATTGTCCTTCTACGCTGACTAATAATCGAATCTAGAAATCACTGAGAATATGTATACTTATAAATAAAAAGTTAACGTTGGCGGAATTTGAACCCTATTCTCCCATTCTATTTCCGTGTTGCCAACCAATACGCTATGCGCACAACAGTGATAATACTCCATCCAAGAGAATAATCAATTATATTGTAACATTTTAGATTTTCACAATTAATTAAGTTGAATCTTAAATGTAATCTAAAACGGCGTGAAAGGGCCTATAAGAATTACTTAGATATATTTCAATAAAACCCTATTAAAAAAAAATAAAAAAAAACATTTACTTTCTTCATGTAAATATGCTTCTCAGGATTTAGAATACAGCCATTTATTTAATACATTGAGCCACTGTCATGTCGTACAATGTCGTATTTGATACAATTGAAAGTTAAGAGTGTGCTGAATATCTGATGGCTTTAACTTCGAGGTCACGCAGTGTAATCCGTACCCTATTTCAGTGAAACGTGTAGAATGAAGCCTAGAAAATCAATGTTAAGTAGAATGTATCTAAAACAAGTTATTTCTTCTATCACAAGTAGAATCAAAAGAATCTTGGTCATTGCGTTATATAAACAGTTCGTTTCGAAAAATGCAAGTAAATTATGGAATAAGCCCCTGAAAAAAGTAAAACATTTGAAACTATGTGACAATAACAAAGTAAGGATGCGTTTTCAAGTAAACAAGTGTATAGTAATAATAGTTTCTAATTTTTTGTAATTCAAACATAGTGAGTACTCTTTAAAAACAATTTCGGCAGTGTAGAATTGTTCCTCTTCGAAAAGTCTCCGAACAGCCTAAAACTAATCTTAACTCTTCATTCCCATCCTCTGATTTCTCGATTCCTGGCCATTTTCCTCTCCTTCGGAAGGATTCTAATGACCACATGCATGGCCTGGAAGTTTGCGTCTACGAACATCTCCAGCTGCTTAGGTAACTCTCTTTCCTGATAATTCTTAAATGTGTCTCCGTCTCTTTCTAATTAACTCAGTCGGCTATCTCTTCTTTCTGTACCGTTCCCCTTTCTCTCATGACTGTTGCGTGCTATATAGTATTTCTGATAATACAGATAAGGTCGTCTCCCTACAAATATTTGTATATATATTTGTGTTCAGTGATTTTAATGTCTACCATGCCAGATGGCAAAAACATTCTGTCACTGACCTTGATGACATCCAAACATTTAATTTCTTAAACACTCAATCTATAACGCAAGTGGTGGATTTACCCAGCAACACTGACGGACACGCATCTCTTCTCGATCGCTTTTTTACTTTTATCCCTGACTCTTGTCCTATTACGCTGCTCTGCCCTCTTGGCAACTCTGATCATGCCGTAGTATATGTAAATATCTCCTTCCTCCACGATCAACAATAACCCACCTACCAACGGATATATATTTATGTTATCAACCAACACGTTCCTTTCCGTGATTTCCTCCGTGACATCCGCACAAGTTTTAAATTACCCGGTTCAAAAAAGTCCGTCTGAAGACGACCGACACGTCTGATTGCAACAGACGTCTCGTTCTCTCTGCTCGTAACGAGTGCAAGCGTGTCCTCAAAAAAGCGAAGTTACTGTTTGCTGATAGAAGGAAACAATGTATAGCTTCTCGCAAGTTCGCTTCTAGAGATAATTGGCGGCTCTGAGAGCATGTGCAGAACAACAGGAAGTCCTCAATCCCCCCTGTATTCAATCAATTCAACGTCCTGACGTATACATCAGAAAGGTTGAATGCTTTGCTCGGAAATTCTCTTCTAATTCAATACTCGAGTCATTAGACTCTCATAAGGCAAGCGCAGGTGACGGAATCCCAGTTGTCGTCCTTAATATATGTGCTCTCGAACTGGCTACACTTCTCTTCACATTCTACAACTATTGCCTCACTGCTTCTTGCTTTCCAGATTGTTGGAAATCCTTCTCTCAAGTCCCCGCTTTAAGAACTCTTAAGAATATTCCGATCCCTCTAACCATAGCCATATTTGTTTACTACCGAATTTCAGTAAATTATTCGAGGTCTTAATCAATGCTGAAGTGGTTAAGCATCTTACCACCCACGACCTACTCTTTTACAAAAAAATCGGCTTCGATTTTAACAGGTCTACCGCTGATGTGCTAATGGCCATTACTGAATATGTATATCAAGATATTGTTAATAACGGGGAAATCGAGCTGTAGGTCAAGATATCTCGAAGGCGATTAATAGGGTTTCCCACGCTAGCGTCCTATGTAATCCCCAGGCATACGGTATTATAAGACGATTGTTTGATTTAATCCAGTTGTCCCTATCTAATCGGGAAATGAATGGACTCTCTTCCAGATATTTCATACAAACGCGGGTGTCCCCAAGGTTCTATCTTGTGCCCTACGCTGTTTCTGAACTTCATCAAGGATTTTCTTAATGTCATCAGTTCCTAAGTAGGCATTTATGCAGATGACACAACCATTTGCTGCTGTTTCAAATCTGACAAATTTAACCTGGGCGCTGTTCTTGAAAACATCGGTGGTTGCGGGGCAGAAAATAGCTTGTAAATTTTAATGCGTAGCGTATTGTTTGTCAACACGGAAATGAAATCGGAGAACAAGGTTCAAATTTCGGTGTGGTTTACTTTTATGCATAAGTTAAGTATACATCTTCTCTGTGATTTCTAGATTTGATTATTAGTCAGCGGAGAAGAAGAAAGCTTGAATACCTTGTAGGCGTGAAGCTAGCCACTCCACTTGCTAGAATATTATTGAATGAACAGTAGAATCAACGAGCAAAGTTTTGGTATAAATTTATGCTGCAGTGGATTCTATAAATTCAAGAAGAAATGAAATTAATATGTACTGGTAGAAATATTGTCTTTCAGAAGAACCCAGATTTTTGCTATTTTACTAGATGCAACATAATCTCTTTAGCAAAATAAATAAGACTTCGAAATCATATTTTGAATTATTATCATAAATGATCGCAGGAATTTTATATATTCAAAAGTAAGAGGTGGTTACCTAACATCGACTGATTTTGGACGCCTTTCAACGTTGCTGGGAGTTTTTACTTATTAACGCTTATATTCGAGTATAGTGCGAGATTTTATGATCTGATTTTTACGTAAAAAATATGGAGTCACACAGGAAATTTTTATCTGTAAGTTTTAACATTCATAAAAAAAATCAAGGATATCGCTAAACCAGATGTCGTCTTATACACGAGTATACGCTGTAGTTCTTTTACAAAAGCTATGACAGCCAATGAGTATCAAGTAATAAATTCTGAATCATGTTAATCATGCTAATATTAAATGTTAATCAACTACTTATGTTATATTAAAAGCTTATAAATATCGCAAGAGTTTTCCAGTTAGTAAGAAAAAAAAAATTAATCATTTCAAATTAAACTGTTTTTCATTTATGGATGTATGTATTGAAATGTGCAATTTTGGTACGAAGATCGAAAAGAAGCTCTAGAGATTTAGATTTTTAATTGACGTACGAGACCACACTTTGAATTCTAGTTCAAAATATATGTTATTTACCTCAGTTATGTGTCATACGTGATACACGCTTAGGCGATCACGTATCTTTCGATAAATGACTAACCAGGAACATTTTTCCCGCAGCACGCTGCCATTTCTTTCTGCTGTAGATCAGTTGCCATAAAGGCTATAGAACCCAGTCTGTCCCGCTGTTTACTCATAGCTGGTAGGGTGGGAAGCGGATCCCTGCCTTATTTAGAACGTAATGAATGTAATGGAATTCGATCTCGGCTCTTCGATTCCGCAATCCGAGCCACTATCCATTACTACACAGTACCTCCGTCGTTCACTTAGCATTTCTAAATTAAAATCATTTAATTCTGTGCACTTACGAAGGGACATATTTCGAGATTCCTTTTTCTTGAATGAGAAACGTTTCCAAAGAATAAGAAAATCTGCCTACTCAAATGTATTTTGAAAACACCATCGGTAAATACAGAGGTGGGAGTGATTTTGGAGCATATCCAAATAAATGTCACATGGCCCAGATTTAGACTATATTCTTGCTTGCAATGCCTAAAATTGAAATGCGATATCTTGAAATATAATAAGGAACATTCAATAGCAAGCGAAAAAAATCGCTTATAATAAGTAAATATAAATCCGAAATAACATTCCTTAAATTGATATCAACCTCGGTACCACGTGTATTCAAGAATACTTTAATTTAAACCAATAAAACATATCCAAACAATATTATTATATAGGCGTGTATATTTACATACGGCAATACATACGGATTTCTATATAATCGTTTATAAACAATAGAAGTAATAAAATTAAAGAAATTATTTTTAGTATTATAATTATAATTATTATTATTATTATTATTATTAATAATAATAATAATAATAATAATAATAATAATAATAATAATAATAATTTCCTTTTCAGTTGCCTTTTCTCTTTCCATTTTTTTTTGTTTTAACTTATATTTCAATTTTTCCGCCGCCGCCGCCCCGCCCCGACCTTAAGCGGACATCCGTTACCATTTTTCAATTTTTTTAAATTTTTCTCTTACCCTAGGCATCCCATATCTCTGTCGGTGCGTGTATGTGTACATGTTTACTAATATCTGTCTGTCTGTCTGTCTCTCCCTTGTGTGTGTGTGTATATATATATATATATATATATATATATATATATATATATATATATATATATATATAATGTACATGTATCCGCATTGACAGGGATCATATTGTATAATTATTTTTATTTTTTTTCATGGCTACAGGTGTAATTATCCTACAATGCTCTGCCCTTTGACTATCATCTCTTTGAGTGAAAATTTTAAAATATATCTTTTAGCGGCTAGTAGGTTGAGAGATGACCGGAAAAGTATAACTTTTATTCCCTTGCTCCTACCCCTTTGTTTAATGAATTCTTTGATATTCCCACCTACCAATCTGTAGTATAAGTCCAGCCTACCCAATAAAATTTGATAAGTATCTGTCGTTGGCAACGGAAAATTGAACATTTGTGGAAAGTCACTTGTGCCATGCTCCGAACTTGTAAGAAACAGTAATCGTACAAGTTTTGAATGATACTTTTCCTGTAGTTTGATATGACTCTAAATATTTTTGATTCAAGTTAATTCTTTCCTTTTCAGTTCCCTTTTCTCTTTCCGTTTTTTTTTTTTTTTTTTTTTTTTTTTTTTAAGTCTATATACTAAAATCTGATATTCCACCTTGGAGTGGTCACTTGGACTTATACTAAGTTAAAACATAGTATCGTCTACCCAACTGAATACCATACACTATTATGAAAAGTGTATGGTATTCAACACCTTCAATATATTAAAATATCCACAATCTCATTGTTTGGACGTGCTCTTGGATCTTCTTCGTGACTCGTCCTAGAGCTGGTAACATGAACATAATTACCCCTTAGCGGTCAAGGTTAAAACGCATCTCTAACAATTTCAATGAATACGAATAATATTTCATACCGGATCGGCCGTCAACCGGGACAACAAGGGCCGCGTCCCTCAGAGAGGAACCAGTCTGAGGACGAAAATTCTGTCACTGGAACAAACTCTTCCACACTCGAAGAGACACTAGGTCACCAAACCCGGATTACTGCCAACCTTGGACCAAGTGACTCAATACCAAATCGAATAATAAAAAGTAAACGAACAAAATGGAGCCGCGAAGAGTATCGACAAGTCATGACATCCTTCTTCACTGCACTCGAAAACCCAGCAAAGAACACCACCAATCAAACATACCAAATATGGAGAAGTATGGTGGGAAATGATATAAGACCTAACCTCAATCCAAACATGCTTGCCAATGTCCGTAGGGACATCATGCAAAACAACAGACTCTCAAATGCAGAAATAGATAAGATAAAACTAGATATAAGACAAAATACTATGACCCATCACTCAAACTCTAATGAGACGAATGTAGAAATAAGGAATGCGACAGAGAATGAGGTGGACGCTAAAGCGAATGAAATACGAAATAATCTCCCAGGAAATGAAACCTAAGACTCTACCTTAAACACAACATGCAGTTCTCCAGAAAATGTACCTGGAGTCATCTTCAGTGACAATAAGTTAGAATTCCTTGAAAACCACGAAGCTGAAATCACCGAAGCGAAAAATGACGTCATCCAAGTACTCTGCAGAGTAACTTTCATACAATTTTCAGACAGAGACCAACTCCCGAAAATCCATATGACGAATTCCAACAAGCACATCGTGAAAATATACAATGCTGCTCTGGAAACACTGTTAACCGATAAATCACCGGGAAACATCACAGAAGTTAACAACGTCATATACGCAACAGCTTTAGCAGCGACTTGGAAGCTTGGGGTCAAGACAATAAATAAAATTAACAGACACAGAGAACCAGCTTGGAATACCAAACTGATACGAGAAATAAAACAAATCAGATGTGAGCTTTCTATATTAGATGAGCTCAGCAGAAACTCTAATATTTTCACACGTAAATGCAAAAAGATCAAGCGGAAATATAACATTAAATCCCTAATTGATTGATCAATCAAGGAAATGCTGAAGCAGAAACTTCAGCTAAAGGCACAGAGAACAAGACGATACGAAAAACGTTATAGGTTCTATCGCCAAAATAAAATATTCCGAACAGATCTTAAGAAATTTTACAGTGAAATTGGAAAAACACCTATACATGTCGAAAGGCCACCATCGATTGATAATGTACAGACATTTTGGGAAAATATTTTGAGCCTCCCAAAGGAATATAACCCAAATGCAGAATGGATACGGCGTGAAGAAGAACGGCTTCTGGATACACCTCTGCAAGAATGGGAAAATATATCCACAGATGATGTTAGGCAAGCTCTAACGAAATCCCAAAAATGGAAATCCCCAGGAAATGACAAGTTGCATAATTTCTGGCTGTATCATCTCTCATCTACCTATGAAATTCTCGCAAAAACATTATCAGCGGTTTTAAATAATCCCAATAAAATTCCGGAATGGATTATTGAAGATATTACATACCTCATACCAAAAACAACTGAAACAGACGACCCGAAAAATTATAGACCGATAACATATCTCTCCACAACGTATAAGTTGATCACATCTGTACTGACGAACCGTACTTATTCCTTTTTCGAAACAAACAGCATTCTCCAGCTGGAACAGAAGGGATGAAGAAGAGGTTCATATGGCAGCAAAGATCAACTTCTGATAAATAAAATGATCCTGGAAAATTCCAGGAGACGACGCAGAAATTTTAGTGCAGCGTGGATTGATTACCGTAAAGCCTTTGATAGTGTTCCACATTCTTGGATCCTTAAGACTTTGGAAATGTACAAAGTCTCCCCTGTGGTATTAAATTTCCTTAAGCACAGCATGGGAATGTGGAAAACCAAACTATACCATAGTCACACCGGGGGCACTGCCATATCCAACCGTCTGAATATCCGACGTGGAATCTTTAAAGGAAACTCTGTCACCCCTTCTGTTTTGTTTATCCTTAATCTCTCTTGAACATGAACTGAACAACAGTAGCTATGGTTACAAAATAAATAAGAAAATATTCAATCACCTACTCTACATGGATGATCTCAAACTCTTTGCCAAAGACGACAATGAGTTGAAAGGCCTCGTCAAAGGCTAGTGGGTTTCAAAGATAGCTGAAACTACAGAATACTGGATGATGATAGATATGAGAAAAAATTTATTCGGTAATAAAGGAAAACAACGAATGCAAAAGGGAATTTCAAGTGAATGAAGTAGTCTAAATAAATCATAATACACCTACTGAAGCGGCAAAAAAACTAAAAAGAAAGCAAAGGAAAAAACAAGTGCAATGAACCAAATACAGAAAAGATGGTGAGATAAGCCTCTTCAATGTTAATACTCTGCTGTCACAAAACAAGCTAATGTAAAACCCCTTGCACATCAGTAGTTATGTAGTGCAGGGTTAAACACTGAAACCGAAGATTTATATCTGCAGCACAGGACAAATTCTTGCTAGCGAGAAAATGATGAGCACACATATCAAAAATGCAGATTCCGTGATAAATATCCTGAAACAATTAACCATCATGCATCAGATTGCAGAGTGTTAGCATCCACTGAGAGTGTAGGCCAATATCCGCATATAAGCAATTTCTGATTTGAAGTCTCCGATTGTGACTCGCAAGTAAATGTTTATACATCAGAAATCAAAGGAAATAATAATGATATTAATAATAATAATAATAATAATAATAATAATAATAATAATAATAATAATATTAATAATAATAATAATAATAATAATAATAATAAATAAATAAATGTGTGTGTTACTACTATCTGACAAGCGCTTGTAGTGAAATCCTCTGGATATCTCACGTGTGCAGGATATGAGATACGATAGATTCTGATAGTCGTCGCGGTCTCTTGGGATAAGAATATCGTGAATGCAGACGATTCGAAGATAAAGACTTTTCTACATCTGGCTGGGTAAATCAGAGAAATATACCAAGCAGCATCTCAAGTTGACCTTTTGTGGTTGTACGCACTCGCAACCCATTGCAGGAGTTTTCTGCAACGTAGGACAGCTTGGCGACACTTGAAATCATTGGCGCTGGGCAAAAAACAGAACTGCCTAGAGCAGCACATATGTTGAAAAAAAAATTGTCTCTCTAAGCTGCGTGTAGGGACTGAAATACGATGATCGTTATCATCCGGCCGAAACATCTAAGAGATAGAGAACATATCAAATTAATAATAATAATAATAATAATAATAATAATAATAATAATAATATGTTGGTGCAAAGATAATGTCGTTTTCTCACATAATAACATATATGAAAAAACGACATTATTTTGCACCAACCTAATAATAATAATAATAATAATAATCGAAAATATGGCATATGGAAACATCAACAATCCCTATTGTAGTTGTAGCCTTCGGACTGGTTGGAAAAGATTGCAGTAGACTAATTGAAGGGATTCCTGGAAGTCCATGCCTCAAGGAGATACAAAAAATTGTTCTGACAAGTACATCCCACACTTTACGAAGGGCTTTATCTATTTATTTTTTTTTTCTTTGTCAGTGGAAAGTGTCATGATGACATTTCTAACCTTAGGTCTCTGGGCGGGACCCGGAAAGAAATGTGTAAACGCCAGAAATCAAAGATAATAATAATAATAATGATAATAATAATAATAATAATAATAATAATAATAATAATAAGAAGAAGAAGAAGAAGAAGAAGAAGAAGAAGAAGAAGAAGAGCAACAGCAGCAATAGCAGTGGCAGCAGTTTCAAAAACATGTAATAACACTAAAGGAAATAATAATTAGAATTACCTGATATGTATGAATATTTACTTGATTTATCTTACTCCAATTGTGCGCAACGTTAATTCAAATGAGAAATTCTGAATGTTGACATCCCATCAATATGTGTATACGGCGTTTGTTTATGTGCGTGACGTAATAATTTGCTTAGTGTTAGTTTGAATTTGTAAATGAAGTTTGTTTTTCTTTTTTTTTTCTTAAGAAAAAGTTAAGAATAATCGTCTGTTTGAAATATTGGCATGATTTTAAAGGTACCCTTGTTACATTTATGAATGTATCTTAACGCAAAATCTTTTTTGTTGTCAGCTAATTTAATGTTGCTTTTTTTTAGGGAAACTGTATTGTTCAGTGCTTAGTATCTATAAGCATTGCTGATATACTCACCAGAAGTTGGAATAACCATATTATCACGGAGACTATCAAAAGCCAACAATATCGTCATTTTAAGGATCATCACAGAAAACTGTCTAAATTCCATTCCTTCTTCCGGGTTTCATTTTTTCTTAGAAATAATACCAGAGTATACTGCAAGTTTAATGAGCAGAACAACATATTTTACTAAATATTTACTAACAGAATATGTGAGAATTAAAATGAAACGAATGAAAAAGCATCTTCTTCTGAAAGTATCTGCTATCAACAATATAGGTGTGGATATACAAAGAAGGAAAGTCATGTCTTCACACGGTTTCATTGTGCTCCTGCCCAAATCTACTTAATTTATTTTCTGATAGGTGATAAATTACGGAATTACCTGCCCACCTTATTAATCCCATACATTACCATTTTAAATGTCAGTGCGACGTTGACTACATACGTAGAATATGTCAAAGGTTGAATACAAGGATTAATTGGTATATACCAATCAATATCCGAAAAGCAACTTGGACAATTTGTTGGGGAGGGCTAATTCATCTGCACCCCACTGGAAGCTGAAACAGTGGTTGTTAAATATAAGTAAAATTAACCTTTGATTTTTTTATATTTATTGCAAAACATCGTGTTACTAATGTTGATAATTTTTGCCGGCCTGCTCATTTCTCGTTCCTAACGCAGTTTTGATGAACCAGTAAATCTGTTTTTATTTTCCTTATTTATAGTTTATTTGCTCTTCGATATTACCACCTTCCGGTAATGCAAACGTTTTTATTGTTCTTTCTTCTTGTTTTAATCGTATGTTTTAAGATGTTTTGTTTTAAAATGTTTTGCCGTATTTAAAACGTTTGTTTTAAAATATTGTACCATATATAAAACTATTGTTTTCCTTCAAAATTCTCTAAAATTAATAAAAAAAGTGAATCACATTTTTAATACAGAGAAAAGAAGGAGAGACATGATTATAATGAATGTCAGTGAAATGTTAGATATTCTGCTCCTGAATATAATTATTTTGTTTTTTTATATTTTATACTTGTCATGCGCAAACGTATTCGAGAAGTCTACATGAGATATGGCAAATTATAGTATGAACGAAAAATTAAAGGTAAATTTAAGTTGAATGTATCTCAGAAATTTCCAATATCAAAGGCAATCCGCCTTAGAAGTCGGTATTTTTTTCTCAAATTAAAATTTGAAGTCGTCGTAAATATTATCACAGCTGTGAGTGATTTGTTTCTAATTCATTCATTTGATTATATTAAAAAATATATTTTAATAGATAAGATATACTTTTCCTCCAGAGAGAAAACTTTTATGAACGTTTCTTATTTCTAATGCAAAAGATTTTTACACGTATGGCCTTCCTTAGTGAATAATTCCAATGGTTTAAATGTTGAAGATGTGAACTTCAAGGAATATTTAAAGACGTCAAGAAACAGAATTTAAATATGTATTTTCTTTCTGTTTATATGTGATTGATTTTGCGGAAATATCTAAAAACGAAACGAAGGCAACAGAAATTAAGAAATGTTATTTACACGTAAATTAAGGGGGCCCTTTGACGAAGCCTAACGGGCCTCATGCGACCCGCGAGCTCAGTTTGCCCATGACTGTTTTAGACATTAGTGACGATAATGTGGAAAGTTTGTCGTTTACAATGTCCAAAAATCTTCTCAAAAATAAAATTCTGAATGTAGTATCATGGAAAGCTTGTCTTGTTTTGACACACGTTTTCTGATTTCGAATTTGACCTGGTTAGGTGGTCGAATTTGACCTGGTTAGGTGGTCGAATTTGTATTGTTTTAATAATTACAGCCACTTAATCAAACGTATACATAAATCACATAAATTTGTTTTGCTATCATTCGTGAAAAACTAGTGTTTTACTTTGATGTGTACAACTATTGTCTTCCTGGAAAAGTTACATAAATTCTGAGATATTTGTAAAGTAATTTTTTTTTCTTCGCGTAGAAAGGGTTTCTGATTTATTAATTCTGTTCAGATAAAAAAGCAAAATATTACCGAAAGAAAATAATAACGCATTTTAAAAGGCAGGATTCAATGTTTCGTTGTTCAAATTAACCGATGTTCTCATTGTTCTTCCTTGGCTACAAGGAATTCGCCAGCGGGCGTCAGGTATTTGAAAACATAAATAGAGAGCCATATCATCAACTTTACAAATGAAAATCACTTTTTTCATTCTCGCCATGAAGCTTCGACTCTAACTCAATAGGAGAAAATTAATTTCGGTCTAGTTGCTGTCGAAGCCAACCACACATTTTCGCAGTCAACATCATACTTAATTGTTGCTAGGACTTTCCGGTTTAATATAAGAAAAAAGCTCTTGCTGTTCTGGTAAGCATGTTTCCAAGATCTTAGAAAATATTGTCGATAGTTATACATTATCAAGTATGTCAGGTTCACCAATTTGACATGGACGCGGACCCTTGAATATAAATGACTATCATTGACAATCAACACTTGGTACCTGGTTAACAATCAGATATCTTGTGTATGAAGATAACATGTAAGGCCCTACGTTATGAGGAGAGAGAACGTTATATGCAGTAGTACACGGGAGAAGACTGTGATCCGTCGAAGATCGTAAACAAAATCAAATCTGAATGAGATGAGCAAAAATATTGTTCAAGATCAAAAATTAAACAGAATGAATTACAATTGCCTGATCTGCATCGTCATTGAAGTTCTCACCCGACCGTGCGGGCCTTGAGGACCGTGTATAATTAGGTTCACGCTATGCCTTCCTACTTTTTCTTCCAAGGCCTTAAGCTCTATGGGACTTCCATCGATACCATTCTCAAGTGCCGAAAAGGGTAAGTAGAGAACCACCGAGACTCTGCGCTTTGTAACGGAGCTGACAAAATTCAGTAATAACCACGTTAATATAACCCTTAACATTTCTCCATCTGTTTTTCATGCTTTAAACCTTTTGGGGATACAAAAGGCAATAATCTCCCTTTGGTTGAGAGGAAGTCACGTTGTTCACGTGGCAGTCGCTAAGGGACGTCACAGTATAGTGAATAAAGTGATCAATCAATGAGCTAACTGCCTGGAGTCAAGAGACAGACGGTCGTCCTTCTCGGACTTCTGCTCTTGCCATCCAAATGCCACAGGGCGAAGATCTCAAGACTACGGTGTCGTTTTGCTATGGAAATATATCTTCACTAAATATATACATTATCTCCAGGTTGCAATCCCCATGTTGGGAAAAACCCATGCCACTCCGTTTCCAGTTTTAGAGGGATATGTTCTCGCTAGTGACACAGCCGATAAATCCGGTACGCTTGAGTCTGGAATCCTATATATTTTTTCACCAGAAACAGAGAAATATATCTGGCAGCTCCAATTTGTTGTTCATAATGACGGTCGACTTGAGTAGAGAATCCAGAGGTTAACAGTGAATATCTTGAAGACAGTAGGAAAGCGTTGTTCACGTTAGCAGTGAATATTTTGAAGACAGTAGCAGAGCATAGTTTGTCCTTCTGTTTCTCTTCGCCTGACAAGCTGAACTGGACATTCCGGTAGAGTAGACAAAATGGACGCCTTTATACACGACGGATTGAATGTTCTACGTCTTCTGATTGGTTAACCTTCTATTGGTGAACTATAAAGTGAGTCAAGGCATTTGGACTAACTCACTAATTACATAATATATACAAAAAAATGCAACACAATTCCCTTTGGAAAATATTACAAGTGAAATTCTCTTTTCATGTACTTTCCACACTGCTTGTAGTTGTGTATATGTGTTATAATTTTGTGTGTGACCTGAATGCATAAATCTTTCTCTAAGAACAAAGCAGGTTCTCATTATTTTCTTACAGCTATTCCGTCAATGAAATAAGGTGTTATAGTATCATGGATATAATGGCGCTTATGGGAACGCAAATGAGAGAAAATTCCTTCTTTCCGATAACACATCTATTAACTGCATGTGACATTGTATCTAGGGCGTCTTTGGGAGAATACAACAAACAAGCATGTGCACGATAATAAGGCCTTTCTGAAGTCAGAGATGTCATCGCCAACATGAATAAGTTTTTTTTTTATTTTCTCACTGAACAAAGAAGCGTATATGATATGCATGTTTCTTCTGTGTTTCCTTGCAATCAAAACAGAAATGTACATTATTTATCTAAGTTTGCCTTACCAAGGCATCAACTGCAAAAGGAAAGGTATTATGGCAATCAGCAACAGAGAAATCCTAATACTTGAGTTGTGAATTGGAGATATAGTCATTAAGCGGGCGCAGAAGTCTAAATATAGGGGAAGAATTTTAACAGAGGATGGAAAATGAGAAAACCAAATTTAAATACTCATTATGTTAGTGAAAGAATCATTCCAAATGTTAAACAAGGCAATGAGAAACGTCATAAATATGCTAGAAACAAAGAAAAGAGCATTGGTTTTGTTATTTGGCATACATCCTAATATATGCCAGTGAATGTTGGATAATCTCGTCACGGATGTGTCAGCAGAAATGTAGTTCTAGAGAAAAATACTGAAATCCCATGGATGTAGCGAAGAAAGTTTTCAAGTAAATAGAAACTGAACGGACACGTACATCCAAAATCGGGGTAAGAAAACCGAAATTATCTGGACGTATAATAAGGGCTTGGAAAAATTAATTCTCACGGGGATTATTGAGAGCAAGAAAGGTATTCGAATGCTGCAAGCCACTTACTCGATGGAGAAATAAAGGTTGCAGAGCTTAGCAAAGGGAGATAAGATGCCTAGAACTAAACAAAATATAAATCTGTGGAGAGTCATGATCGCTTATATTCTGAAGGGACGCGGCATGAAGGTGATCAAGAAGATGATGATGATGATGATGATAAATAATAATAAGAAATTATATTCATTCGGCTTTGGGCATTAAATAATTTTTATTACATTTTAATTATTAAATACTATAAATTTATTAAAATGCATCAAATAGAAACATATGTTTTGTAATTCTGATGTTAATACTAAATAAATTTATAGTTACAAAATCAAATAAACTTGGATTTGAAGACTTATTCTGTATATACATATGTGTATGAGGGCGTATTTATTTGTGCGTGTTTTTGTGTGAGAAATTCATTTTATAATTCATAAAGTGTAAACTTTTCAAATCTAAAAATCAGCTCAATACAAAAGGTCATGAAAACATTAGCGATGTTATTTGATGTTATATCTTTTAACTGACATTATTTTTGTGGCTTCTAATCAAATAATTTCGAAAATATAAAATAAAATAGAACAATAATAGCGTGATAATCCCGTAGGAGATTCTCGACATATGAATAGTTCGATAAATATCTAAACGTAAAATTTTCGCCACTGTACTTTTGCAAGATAATATACACATTACTTAAATATTCATAGACTTAAGGGGGACCTGCAATAAACATTCCTATCGATTAAAGTGCCTTCAAATGTATTAGAATTTTTTAAGTAGGTATATATGATGGCAATAGATGACCTATGATTAGGCTCTATGTAATACAAAAATTGCAAAATCACAAGCCTGAAGCCATGGTTTTCAAGAGGGATTTATTATGAACAGTTCTGATTTCTCTGGACTGCTCAATAAACTTCAAATTAATCATTGAGAGAGAGAGAGTAACTTGACTTCTAAGCTAATGTTTATGTGTATGTTGTATCAACTATCATTCTTATTTATGTGTTCTTTCACTTCTAGACCGAGAGGTTCATGTCCTTCCACTACATCTTTGTAGTTCTAAGCAACTTTTTATTCTTTACGACCCTACTTTGTCCTCCCAGCCGTTTAAGAAGACAAATTAAATAGGTTTCCTGCTAACTACATTTTGTGAGTATTATATTTCCCCAACCATAATTCCTTATAATACGCATCTCTTCAAATTCTACAACTATTGCTACACTGATTCTTGCTTTCCAGATTGTTGGAAATCCTTTTCTCAAGTCCCAGTTTTACGAATTCTTAAGAATATTCCGATCCCTCTAACCATAGCCATATTTGTTTACTACCGCTTTTCAATAAAGTATTCGAGGTTTTCATTAATGCTGAAGTGGTTAAGCATCTTACCACTCACGACCTACTCTTTGACAAAAAGATTGGCTACGATTTTGGCAGGTCTACCGTTGATGTGCTAACGGCCATCACTGAATATGTATATCAAGATCATGTTAATAACGAGGAAGCTCAAGCTGTAGGTCGAGATATCTCGAAGGCAATTAATAGGTTGGTGCAAAAATAATGTCGTTTATTGACGTTAGAAATTACGTCAAAAAACGACATTATCTTTGCACCAACCTAATAATAGCGTTTTCCTACGCTGGCCTCCTCTGTAATCCCCAGGCATATGGTAATATAGGACGATTGTTTGATTTAATCCAGCTGTTTCTATCAAATCCTGGAAATGAAGATCTCTTCCAGATACTTTCATACAAACGCGGGTGTCCCCAAGGTTCTATCTTGGGCCCTACGCTGTTTCTGAACTTCATCAATGATTTTCTTAATGCCATCAGTTACTAAGTAGGCATTTATGCAGATGACACAACAATTTGCTGCTGTTTCAAAAAAAAAAAAAAAAAGCTCCGTCAGAGCTGACAAATTTAACCTGGGCGCTGTTCTTGAAAAGGTCGTCCAATCAGTGGTTGCGTGACAGAAAATAGCTTGTAAATTTTAATGCGTAGCATATTGTTTAGCAACACGAAAATGGAAACGGAGAACAAGGTTCAAATTTGCGTTTAGGTTTACTTTTATGCATATGTTAAGTATACATATTCTCTGTGATTTCTAGATCTGATTATTAGTCAGCTTAGAAAGACAACTTTAAATTGAATACTTTGTGGGCGTTAAGCTAGCCAATCCACTTCCTAGAATGCACAGTAGAATCAACGAGCAAGGTTTTGGTATAAAACATAAATGTGTCCTATAAATAATATCATAATACATTATTTCATTACCCGCTCTTCAATCCACGATATGACTAGCGTTTGACTATCAAGGCTTATATCAAGTCAAAGGACATATGTCATGATTAGTAATACGAATTTCTATCGTTTATTTATTTTTTATGACATGATTTTTTAATTAAGCATGAGAAATATACATTATACCCTCATTTGATCGAGACATCTACAGTAATCTCGAAAAGAAGAATATTTCGAACAAATCTAATGAAACAATAAATGCTATATCTATGTTCCGCAAATATACAAGCTTAGCTTAATATGAATGTTCTGAAATGTATATTGACGACACTCAAAAATTATCATTCAGTTAACACTATTTTAGAGAGACGTAGAAGCCGAAAAAGAAGGCTTGAATACACTAGACGAAAATAAAATGGATTTTATACATCTGCACAACAAAATAATCATCTGGACCAAAAATCTATCGTCTTCCGATCCGGCCTTTTTATCCTCTTAAATAACAGCCAAGAATTCAATGCTTAGCCAAACACTTCAATTCACAGAACTTGTCACACCTGATAGAAAGTTCTGTCGGACACGAGATATCATCAGTCCTACCAGTTAGAGCAACAAATCGTGCCAACAGTTGGCTATGTGAGAAGGGTGTAATGGTCAGAGAACTGTTTGAATCGGGTTTCGGGTTGGCTGAGTGTACATCCTTGGCTTTAGTTTTCTAAACACACGCTAGTGATCCTTTCAAGAAAAGTGCGTGGGTACGCGTGCGTAAGACCTGACTGACAGTAACGGAAGATATTGGGAATTCTGAGCTGTAGAATCTTGCATGCCAGTTGATCTGTTTAAAGTGCCTTTTGTGCCTAATCTTTCATGATTCTTGATTTCTTGTATATTTATTAGCGGAAAGAAATTGGCGAAGGGCCAGGTTCCGACTGTTCTCTCCGTATAAAACTCTAACAACTCCGAAAACTGTCGTTGAAAGTGGCTATAACTATAGCTACATTTTATCATTCTGTCATAAGATTATATCTAGCCAAGGTCATGTGAATTTTCTTAATTTATTTCGGAAAATATCACTGCATGTGTTGTAAGCATATTTCTTAAGGTAACCGAAAGAACGTTTTCAATTTTAAAAATATATATGAACATGGAAAACAATAAATAAGAATTGTCCTATAATGTCTTCTTTCATTCATATCACTCATCTTTGCGATTTTAACAAGAACCATCTACTTTGAGTAACTCTAAAACCTTGTATTAACTGAATTGTTGAACGAAATCATCGTTTGTACACGAGATTTTTGTTTCGTACGCCAGAGACAAGGATAAAAATTGCCCTCAGCCCCCGCAACCGTCAGTTGGGCGGGCTTCGGTGCGAGCACCGATCCCTCCGTCTGTTGCAATGGGAGGGCACGGCATCGGGAAGTTTTTCCCCAGGGCTGGGCACCTCTTCAGTATTATTTTCTCAGTTACTCCTCTGTCCTTTGAGGCATGGGCTTTCCGGAATCCCTTCACTTAGTCTACTGGAATCTTTTCCAACCAATCCGAGGGATCCAACTACAACATGGATTGTTGATGTTCCCATGTGCCACATTTTTGATTTCAAGGCTAGTGTATTTTGACAGCTTTCTGAATATATTCAAAGATATATTGCAGTCTGAAGGGACTGCCATATCAATAAGGAGGCAATTTTTTTTCTGTTTATGGTCTTTAATAACAATGTCTGGGCGGTTGGCTTTGATTGTTCTGTTAGTCTGTATTGTGTAGTCCCTTAGAATTGTAACAAGTTCTATCTTCGTAACCGGTTCTGGGTTATGGTCATACGATTTTCTTTCAGTTTCCTTCCCGTAGAAGTTGGAAATTTCCAATGCAGATATTGGACCACTCTGCCATGCCGGGTTTTATACTCAGTGGGTGCAAATATTGTGCAACCTGATTATTATTATTATTATTATTATTATTATTATTATTATTGTATTAGTAGTAGTTGATTTTGTTATTGTTAATATGAAACACTTCATTAAAATGTTTATTTCATTGTCAGTTTTATGAGGCTCAAGGTTGGAAGTTCAAGTGGGCGTATAATGGCAATAAGAAATTTAGAAAATCGATGTAATGTTGAAAATGCTGTTTGTGCATAAAGTTTAGTCAGTTAAGAGAAGTTTACTTTTCACTATTTCTAGGGTGCGTATATGGCTTGTATAAAGAAATAGAAATAATTTCGGATTCAGATTTTTATTTATACGGCTTTGAATATATTGAAATTATTGTAAGAACGTTCATGAAATAACACACATAAACTTGTCACAAGACCGAATATACATGGATCATTTAAGCTGCCTGGTATGTAGTCGATGGCTTTTGCTTGTAAGCCAGTGTCTGAAAGAAGTCCAAACCCGTAGAATCGAAATCAAGTATAATTTTGAAGATAATCAGCAAATATTTCTGAAATATTAAAAATAGCCTCATTCTATGAGGGTGTGGCGATCATCATTGCCATCACACACATACATACATACATACAGATCATACGACATGCGTTCATTTGCTAATCTCCTCAAAACTACCTCGCTGATTGGTCAATTCCGACCAATGAGATCGCCTGCACGCGAGCAATAAGATTTCCCACGTACAAGGCTAGGATCCTGTCACATGAGATGCAACCTTATATAAACAAAACACGAATAATCCTATTTCGTTCTCTTTACTCATCTTTTTCCTTGCTGCCAAGATGTAGTCTTCAAGTGCTCCTGTCTTAACCGTGCGGTCAGACGTTAAAGAACATTGCCAACAACACTTACCGACTTTTTAGCAAGTCGCCAGTAGAGTCCAGCAAATTTCGCCTGTCAACACAAAACTATGACTTTGCTCACAAAATTTCAAACGCACACAGAGAGACAGAATATTTTAATACATATATACATATCTCTCTGTAATTTAGCCAAGTTCAATCAACCAAGACTCTGTTAATTTCTCTGACACAACACACATTCTGATCAATTGTATTCTTGTTTTATTTATTCTAACAAACAGTCCTTTGTCTTAATATTGATTCCTGAACATTTTTCTCTCACGAGAACTTTATTTCGAACAATCAAATACAAATAAAAATGCAGTAAAAGGGAAGCAACTTCTTTTCCCTTAATCTATACATTGCACACAATATTATTGTATACTTCATTTATGTATGTTTTTTTCAATATATACTAGTTGATTCCCATTTGGGGTTTCGCTGTTGTCTTGAATCATGTATTATACAAAAGATATTCACAGGCCAACGAACACGCAGTCCCATAACAAGGGGATAAACTTCCCTGCCAATAAGTAACACTACCAGCTAATAATTAAAAAAATCAACTTTTTGTACCAAAAAAGACAATATAATTTATTAGTATATAAATCTTATATATAAACACAGGGTGTGTGTATGTGTGTTTCCATGCAACTTCTCCGCTCCAACTGGTCAGATTTTAATGATTCATAGCTCATTCAAAACGCTGGAAAAGTTAGGTACAGGGAACGATTTTTCTTTAGATCAGATTCAGGTTTGCCAGAAAATGCGAGGTTAAAAATATATATTAAGATATAGTAGCCATTATCAGGCGGCATTTAAGCTTGTTCCAGTGGAAGACTCTTTTGTTTTGGCGATCATAACAATATCTAGGGAGGAGTAGATGCGACAGGCATCAATAAACTACAGAATTCAAAATTGATCGCTGCATTTAAGCATTTAATTAATGTTTAAGCATACTTTTAAAAGTTAAACTATAATTTTTCTGCTGCCACTTCATTTAAAGACGATTTGATGTACGTAGATCATTATTTTCCGTACAAACAATTATTTTTATTTATGGGTGACAAAACAGGGAACAATTTATAAGATAAAATTAATATGGTGTAAAGATGGGAAAATCGAAATTAAAATTACTTGTATATTGAACATTTGAAGAGTGAGAGAACGATAATGCTAATTAAGTAAAAACTATATTATGGAATCTACATGAATAAATTCGAAATTAGAGCTCAATACTTCCACAGATTTTGAGATTAAAAAGACCCAGGTCAAATTATCGTAATTTGGTATTTACTCGACGAAGATCAGTTTAATGTGGGGAGCCCGAGCGCGTATAACCGGGCAAGGAACAAAAATTCCCGAGACCACGCAGACGTCGGTTGCGGTGGCCACAGTGAAAGCACTGATCCCTCTCTCTGCTGCAGTGACAGGGCGCGGTCGCAGGCAGTTCTTCCCCAGGGCTGAGCACATCTCAGTATAATTATCCTCAATTGCGACTGCTTTTTTCACGGAGCCGCCACTGAGCGCATTCTACCCAAAGACAAAGACGCAACTGAGTAATGATAAATAAACGTAACATTTTGCTTGCCTTAATTATATTCGCCAAAGGCCAGACGAATAATTTTGGGGTTTTCTGTAAAAGATTTGCTGAGATTGCGCAAAATTTGATGCAGACATATTCCACGCAAATGTCAACCATATAAAAGATATCGCAGAGCCAAACAAACACAATGTTACAAACTCCCGCGCAATAAACCAACATGCGGAGATAGCAGATGCCTATTTGTCTTAATGATCAATGGAGTTGGGTAACAATTAACATTAGATACGCGCGTTTCTATTAAACGATTTAATGTACAACATACGAACGTTTGATACTTCCCTAAGGGAAATGACCCCGGCCGTGAAAGATTTCGTAATTTAAAATATGCTTCCTGTAGGTCATATAAAACGTAACACTAATTATTCTTGATTTGTTAAAACATTTAACATTGTAAATGTTAGTGAAGATTCTGAAATTGTATTCTTTCAACAAACTTTTCCAAAAGTTTTGTATATATATATATGAGTCAGATAAATTGAAATATTTTAAATAATTATTTTTAACGCAAGCATATGACTTGTGCTTAAAATATTTATAACAAATATATTCCATATCATTTATTGGGAAGCAATTTTACCAGGAACTCATGTAAAACACATATATACGATCTATTGCTCAAGATGGTGAAAAATGCTCTGTCAGTTGTGCCTCTCCAAAAGGGGTTGTAGTTTGGAAAATAATCACCTACAAAGCGGCGAAAACGGTTTTAACGATGTTAAGTCAAAACAGGGGACTAAGAAGCTGCAGACCAGTTATTTTTGCTCTGATCTGACTCATGTAAAGGCAGAGAACATATCGTGGAGTCATTTACTTGGAGCGGTATTTCGATCGTCTTTAGCAATGGATTATATATATGTGTTCCACTTGAGGTCGAGAATAAACTTGAATCTCAAAAGATGTTCAAAGCAAAGCGCCTCATTGAATGTGAAACAAATTTTCGCGACTGGCTAGAATTGAGGTTTTTTGAATGATTGAAAGTTCCAAAACCTTGTTATTAGCGCTAAGAATTCCACTAAAGAAAGGTATGAACGAATCACTCATCTCCGCCACCTCTTTGTTAAAGAGCAGAATAGACAGAGCTCTATAGTTTTGGGCCACCAGCCTAGGCGACGGAGTAAAATGAAGTTCAAATCTTGGAGGTGGAAATTGGAAACAACTCCTTCATTTTCCTAAGAAGTCCTATTCATATACAGTGTAACCCTGATATAAGAGAAACCCGGATATAAGAGAGTTTTTTCTGGTCGTAAATTAGAGCCATACTTAAGTAAACAAAATAGATCAAGCCCGGATATAAGAGAAACCCGGATATAAGAGAAATATTATCCTGTCCCGACAACTCTCTTATATCCGGGTTATACTGTATAATGAAAAACTGAACATGGTCGTCTCCGTCCTGAAAGAATATTACATTAGAATGTAACAAACTATTCACTGAAAACTTACTCTAGATTTGGCAGAGATTTATTAATATTTAGACAGCTATTTCTTTGTTAAATGGTAATTGACTGAGTCAAATTGTCCATGTCTGCTGTGACATATATTAGTGATTATAGTAAATATTTTAGCGTTCTTATTTATGTGGTAATATTGAGCTTTATACTTGGCAAAAACTATGATTAGTAATTGTTTGGGCTGATTTTTATGGTACTTGTTAGTTAAAAGTATAATAATCCACAGAGAGCTCAATTCCTATTCATTGTACTTGTACCAGACTACGCAAATCTGTGTAAATATTTCCTTGAAAAATGTGATTATATTTCCAGTATTAGCATTCGTTTTATGCGCGTGTCCAGTGTGCGTGTCTTAGAATGTGTATTTTTTTCTGTTTTGTTATATTTCTATCTCTTTCATTTAAAATCCGAGATGGTCAAAATGCAAAAGTGAACTAGAAGTTAGAATCACGCAAACAATTTACTCAAATGCTTATCGATAAAATAATGTTGACTTCTACGACGACTGAGGGACATTTTTATTTTAATGGATTTTCTTTCTTTCTTTATTTATTTATTTTCTTTTCTTCTTTTGTTTTTCTTTTTCTAACTAAAGGAAAATTCCGACGTTACAAATGAAATGCAGCCGGGCGTTTGGCCAAAGTATCGGGGAAAAAGATAAAAATTGATAAGATCAGTAGATTTGACACTGATTCAGCTTTCGACTCTGCAGCTGACCCTGTGCGACGAACGTAATTTTATCTTAAGATCGGGTTACTTTGTTCCGAAAACCAGTGACTTTTACTTCTTCACAAAAGCCGCGTTATTAGAGATATTCTTTGGGATGAATTTAACTTAAATAGTTACGATCGCTATACTATAGCTTGCGCCGTAAAATATCATAATATATATATATATATATATATATATATATATATATATATATATATATATATTGCCAGGCAGACATGACTGAGTTCTCTTGCAAGTGTGAATCTTCAAGCAGCCCCTCTCTTGACTCTGGTCAGCACTACATCCTCAAAGCACTTGATATAGGCCTCTTTGTTCAGTCTCTCATTCTCTCTCTCTCTCTCTCTCTCACTACATATATATATATATATATATATATATATATATATATATATATATATTGTGTGCAATGGGTAAATTGTCACCATTTCATATTAATTTTTCGCATGCGCGTTGTTTTTGTAAACTGTATATTAAGTAAGGTGGTCAACGTCTCCGAGGAAAAAAGTGCACCATGACACAATTCATTCCGACAGCAATTTTTTAAACGAATGTACTCCTTGGTATTCGCGCCGGAAGATTCAATACAAACATTACAGAGAATTTAGGCGTCAATCGTGGGACAGTGCAGAGAATTCGGGAAGAGTTGGATGAGTCTAATAGCAATTATGAAGATACGGCAGCTCGGAAAACTCACTCTGTTCGCTCATATGATAAAAGAAGTCCTGAATTTGTTGGTGAGGGCTTCACATTCAACACAGAGGCCTACAAAATGCCTTTGAAGTGCCATTGACGATGTATTGCTGACCAGAGTCAAGAGGGTGGCTATTAGAAGAGCCATACATGCAGGAGAATTGCTTGACGATTTCTCGGACCACATCTCCCTTTATATCTGGTCACATAACTCACCAGACTGCAACTCTTTTGATTATTATGTGTACGGCGCATTTGTAACACCAAAGATGAACTGATGGAAATATTTAGGCAGCGTTCAGCTATTTAAAGAAGAAAACCGTCTAGCAGAAATGCGGGGGATTCCGAAGTCGTCTGGAACTTGTGGTTGAAGCCAGTTGCGATTTATTGTTATTATTTAGACAACATCGCACCTTGCACACACACACAGACACACACGCACGCGCAGACACAAACTTAACTGCAGGTACCTTATAAGCTACTGCAGTTAAGTTTTTTTTATTTAATTTTACTTGTGTTCTTATAATTTTTTTTCTGAACATCAAGGAGCATTCGGAGATTTCCTTCCCGATATCACCTGGAATACTGTCTTTAACCTCCTCGGCCAAAAATGTGCGTCGGAGCTGTTATCCTAGGTAAAACCTGGAATCATGGCTTTCATTCCTACAAGAAAATATAAAGTGAAATCACACTCATCTCATTGGTTCTCAACTGCCTGTGCAGCAGCTATTGCCCACAGGACTCATTACTTACGACTATATCTTAGAGACACGTCTAATTACAAAAGACGTCTATTTGTCACTGGTCGTAACGAGTGCAAGCATGTCCTCAAAGAAGCAAAGTTACTCTTTGACGAAAGAATTAATCAACGTATTGCGTCTCGCAAGTTTGGTTCAATAGATTATTGATGGCACTGCAAAATCGTGCTGAACAATAACAGACCCTGAATACTTTGCTCGTAAGTTCTCATCCAATTCAACGCTATCTGGTGTACCTATCCTGGACTTCCCCCCCAGAACTGAGGCTCTACTGAGTGAGATGCCCATAATTCCAACGAGTCTAAATTAGACTTCCATAAGGCAAATAGTGGGAATCGGAGTGCGGCTATTGTCATGAAGAAATGTGCTTCTGAATTGGTTCCTGTCCTTTCTAAACATTACAACTACAGTCTCACTGACTCTCACTTTCCAGCCTGTTGGATGTCCTCATCTGTTTTGCCTGTCTTTAAAAACTCTGGTGACCCTTCTTATCAGTCTCCTACCATTTTTCAGTAGTCTTCGAGGCTTTAATCAACGCCGGAGTGGTTAAACGCCTTACTTAACATAATCTGCACCCCGACAAGCAATAACGTTTCCGCATTGTCCGATCTAGCGCTGACGTGCTCACTGCCATAACTGAATTTGTATATCAAGCACTTAACAATAATGGAGAACCTCGGGCCGTGGCTCTAGACGTCTCTAAATTGTTTGATATGGTTTGGCATGCTGGCCTTATTCGTAAGCTTCAGGGGTACGGTATTAAAGACTATTTGACTTGATACAATCATTCCTTTCGAACCGGAAAATGAAAGTTGTCCTAAACGGGTTCTCCTCCGGCTCCTTTATAACGAACGCTGGTGTTCCCCAATACTCTATCTTGCGCCCTACTGTGTTCATGATCTTCATCGATGGCCTTCTCGATGTAATCAGTTCCCAAGTTAGCATCTCCGCGGAGGGCACCACTATTTACTGCTACCTCAATAGTAAATCTATTATTGTTGACAAAACTAAACTGGCTGCTAATCTCGAAAAGGACACCCAGTCTGTGGTTGATTGGGGCAGGAAATGGCTTGTAAACTTTAATGCCTCCAAAACGAAACTGCTCTCCTGTACCCACCACAGCGATTCCTTCCTACTTTCCATCAGAATGACTGAT
>OZ010573.1:134914109-134919109 GCA_963932145.1 Acanthosepion lycidas | reverse complement strand
TGTTTATAAACTACAAGTTCCTCTCGAACGCTCATATCTGCTTGAAGTGTATCGTAATGTAAACAAAAGACAGCGTATATTATGAAATAGGCTAATTCCGGTAATTATTTAAATATATTTACTGTTTATACGTTATTTTTATAAATAGAAATATTTAGGTAAATGTTCCGTTTTTAATAAACAGGATTAATATTAATCGGATTGAATGTTCGATAATTTGATGTTGATAAGCAAGCTGGTAATTGTTGCTAATACTATTGAAAGATATTTTGTTGTTTTTCATAAGAGGTGTGATAAATATAGTCATTTTTATAGTATTGTGAATTTGAAACAAAAATAAAATAGAAATCAATGGAATGATTAAGTATTAAAACGCCTTCGTGACTTCTAAAACATATGCATAGTAAATGTAAAAAAAAAAGAATATTAAAAGTAAAAAAAAGAAAAATCACGGGCCTCGTTTCATGGAAGAAAAAGAAGATAAAACCGGAACAGTAAAGAACAAATCACCAATAGAATAATGATGAATTCCAATCCAAAATCATTAAAGAGATTAGCAGCAACGTAACATCAAGTTCCACGCTATGAAGTGGTCCCCAGACGAAAATTATGAGCCTTAATTCATACAGTATAACTTTCACTACGAGTGAAGTATTTTATCTTTGAAGATTTTGGATTATACACACACACACACACACACACACACATATATATATATATATATATATATATATATATATATATATATATAAAGATATATATATATATATATATATATATATATATATATATATATATATATAAAGATATATATATATATATATATACATACATACATGATACATATATATATATATATATATATATAAAGATATATATATATATATATATATATATATATATATATATATATATATATTTCTTCCTTTTCTGAGGAGAATTATTCGGAATTAGGAAAAGTCGATCAATAATATCAATGGCCACAAAATGTCCTTTTTTTAATAGCAATTGACTTAAAAAACAATTGCTTCCTAAATACACGCACACTATATATGTCTATATATATATATATATATATATATATATATGTGTGTGTGTGTGTGTGTGTGCGTGTATATATGCGCGCGCACGTGTGTGTGTGTGTGTGTGTGTGTGTCTGTTCATATTTTTCTGTGTGTTTTATAATTGCCCTTGAAAATATATTTGTGCGTATTTTAGAATTAACCTTGAAATTATTAAAAGAGGTTCAATGCTTAAAACAAAAAGGGATATATTTTTTCTGAAGGTAAAATCGTAACTAAGTTCCTCGCAAAGTTCGAAGTATTTCGTGTAGATAGAGACAAGTGGACAAGGCAAATAAATAAATGGATTCAAATTGATGAGCCCGGGTAACGAGAAATTATTCTCTGGCTTTATAACTGAATAGCCCACTAGTTATTTCACACAGATCCTCGCAAAACTAACAACATTCTTACCTGGCCAATCGTAAAAGACGGAAGCCGAAATAGAAAGCAATAAAATGTTCCAAAGAGAACACATATCTGATGAGTATAAGAAAATTACCCAGCGGAAAAAAAGGCAAGTTCCAAAAGCAATAAATATAAAAAGTGCGCGACTTGTTCTAATGAATACTGCACGATCGTAAAATCGGTGATATTTATTATTATTATTATTATTATTATTATTATTATTATTATTAAATCATATAAAATCCAGAACATAAAATTCCTGCAATGAGTAGCATTCTTGAAGCAGTGAGATTGAAATTCAATTTAGAAAATAACCGAAAAACGATCAATGCATATATAATTTCTGCGTAACACATGCAGAGCAAAGTATACTAAAGCATATATTGTTTATTTATGTGCATACATATCTACATAAATTTGGCACTGAAAAGTTCGCGGTCTGACTATATTTCCAAAATCTGTATAAAGGATTTAACATCAGTATTTCTTTCCCATCTTCCTTAAAATGTACCCTTTCATATCTGTATTCGCACATATTTTATCTATGTTCCAAATGCAAAAAAAAACACACACTCATATATATGCCAATGCATCTATATGAGGGTAAGTCAAAATGCAATGCATTTTTCTATTATAGAATGTGTGACAGAAATAGTTACCATCTCTTAAATTTAAACTATTTATATTGATAGCAAAATATCATTTATTTACATTATTTACGTTTTTCGAACTGTTGTCCTCATTTTTACTGCATATTCACGACGTTTTGACCGTTGTACTTTCCGGCCTTCTTCAGTTAATTTGAATTCCAAACACCTTATTTCGTCCACCGGGGGTAGGTTCTTTTAGTTCAACGAACCATGCCTCTTCCAGATATCTCAGTATCAGTTATCCCTTCTTTAATATCAGCTCTCCAAGTTTTGGTCACCTGTCACAAAGATGAGGACAAGAGAGGGAACAATATAAATAGTGTAAATAATTACAATATTTCAGCTGAAAAAATATAGATAGATACTTCATAAATTGCTATGTAACTCAGCTTTCTGTTGCGTTAACCAATTCCTTACAGCAATTTTCTTTTCTTCACTAGCACCGCAACATTTCCTCTCAGTGATTCTAGAGTAAGTGCATACCCTTGTGCCCATTAATTGAAACAAATCGAATAATACCGTTAGTATTTACTTTTTTTCGTATTCTGCCAATGAAACATGACCCAGTGCAAATGTTAGTGCATCATATGTCCGTCTTTGTTGTTTAGAAGCTCTTTGATGAGATTTATCATGGGATCCACTAATTTAGAGCAGTCCTCATTGATTTTGTGGTCATAGTACCACACGTCTATAATGGCCCTCACGGGCTTCTCTTTCGTCGTATAGTCTACGATGTCTCTGCAAGGCTTGCCAGTGTGTTCGTGCAGCGCTACAGCTTTCGTTCACTTCCTTGGAGTAACGTTCATCGCACACAGTGGCCGTAGGACAACTAATCGAAAGTCATGACAATAGTGTCTGGGAGTGATAAAAATCTGACGCTATATTTTTCAAGGCCAAACAAATTTCATCATACACACCGAAAATAGATTCATATTACTGCACAACCCTGCAAATGGCCTAATCTGGGGAAAAATTAGAAATTGATAAAGCCCTGTCAATCTAGTGGTTCTAAAACTGGGCGTATGGTGAAAGAAAGAAAACTATGGTGGTTGTTTCAATTAATTTGCACAAGAATATATAGCAGTCTTTTGTGAATGATTACAGCAGGTTCGCCCTTCGGCAATAAAGAA
Source organism: Acanthosepion lycidas (assembly GCA_963932145.1). NCBI lineage: Eukaryota > Metazoa > Mollusca > Cephalopoda > Sepiida > Sepiidae > Acanthosepion > Acanthosepion lycidas. The sequence continues at coordinate 134,915,860 of OZ010573.1, read as the reverse complement.
ATCGATTACTGCTTTTTGTTTCTGACGAACTTCCAGCAGAGAAGCCATTCTAGCATCAGCGCATTTATTCATATATCTGAAAAGAAAATCAAGAAAAAGTTTCGTTAAATAGAGATCGGGATGTATGCGGCTTTACATCTGTACCAAATTTCGAATAATTTCATTGTGATATTCATCTCTTATGACAAGTGCTGCTTTACTTTTGAAATCACTTTCGCACATACTTCGTTAAACAGTGCTAACAAAATAATTTTCATTTTTTGTATGCATACATCAATTATGAAGACATACATACTCTTCTAGCCACATTCATTAATTAATTATATGTTTAATTTTCAATAAATTTTGTACTGGATACAATAAGTCTAATTCGCTATTGATTATAGAAGTTTAACAAACATCTTTCGAATGGCTAATTTTTAACAGAAAACATTTGAAATCAGCACACTTTAGTTTGCCTTCATTTAGTCCAGAAAATAAAAAAATTGGAAGGATAAACGGAATATATATATATATATATATATATATATATATATATATATATATATATATAAACTAAATAAATGTCGTTTGTCAGCTCTGTTCAAGGAAAAATATATTATAGAAGGATTTGTACACAATTTTACTTTTATGGAAATATGGTTGAAAACCAATTTATTTTATTTCGTTTAAGAAATATTAATTTTATTTTTAGAACATTCGAACTGAATTTTTGGTTTCACAAATTTTCTCAATGTTCAATATTTACTGAGGTTTTTTCGGTTTTAGTGTGGATAGGTTTGATTCTTTAGGTGTGTATTGTGTTTCCTGGTAACTTCCTGATGGTTACCTTTTCACGCATCACTGAGTTATGTTGCGTTTTATTTTGTTATTTTTAATTGGGAAAAGCTTTTGTTTATCTTTCGAATACGAAATTAATTAGTTATGTCTTTCGAGAAAAAAGAAAATCTGACAGAGGAGTTGTGTTTTAAGCCAAATAGAACCATGATAGCTGTGAGGTTTCGTTAACATAGTGGTATAAAGCACACTGGATCAGACAGTGGTCTTCCCTAAAAAGTGGGAAGATGGTTTGAATCTTACCCAAGGGCACATGTTCTTCATTAAATCTTCTCGAATACACAGTCCAATGGACAAAACAAAACAAAAAAAACACGAGCTTAATTAATTAATCAAGAGCCCTCCGCAGGACCTAGCTTAGGTCCTGCGAAGGGCTCTTGATTGGGCTTTCCGCTTGTTCAGGAATTTGAGAATCCCTAAGTCTTTGCATATTCTCAGCACTGGAAAAACTTCTGGCTATTGTTTCATCTTGTTTTTAATTTGCTCGGGACTTTCTTTTCCTCTCTGCAGTCTTGGATCATTTGATTGCAATCCGGTCTTTTGTTGACAGAGATTTCTTTTTGCGAGGCATAATACTACCGTATGTCATAGGCAACAATAAACTACAGAACTCAAAATTGATCGCTGCATTTAAGCATTGCATTAATATTTAAGCTTTAATTTAAAAAAAAATTGATGTACGTAGGTCCTTGCTTTCCGTAAAAACAAAACTTTTTTTTTCTAACTTTTGCAGGATTTCGTAATTAATTTCTATTATTTCCAAATTTATTTCCAAGTTATAATAATTGTCGCAAAAAATCACGTAAAAAGTCGTCGAAAACGATCCCAGGAATGAAAACATGGGCATTCAAAATTTTAGGATTGTGGGTTCACTTCCCACCCGGAATCGTTTTAATTTGCTCAGGAAGTCGGCC
>OZ010573.1:134851609-134909109 GCA_963932145.1 Acanthosepion lycidas | reverse complement strand
ATCCTTCGTTTATTCCCTCCTCATACTCTACCAGAAAACGTAACTCCATTAACTTACCAACTTAAACTATTAACTTACTATTAACGTACTTAATTAACGTAATTAACTAGCCAGCCATTTTTCATCTTTCTATCGCGTCTCGCTTAGTATAGTCATATATACCGTGGTGGAAATAAATATTCGTATACATATAAGTATTTAATTTATTGTATTTCCATCTAATGAATAAATATACTTTTCATATAATTAAATGTACACATTTGTATAATAATTCAATATACATAGAAAACAAAAAATGTTTGATTCAATTGAAATAAATGTCATTTCTCCATTTTAATGGGTGGAAAATTATTCGCACAAGACAAAAAAATACATAATCTTCATTTAATACTTTTTAGAATAGCCATTATTCACTTCTGCAGCAACCAGCCGCTTCTTGTAGTTCTCAATTAACGATTTGCAAATTTTAATTAAAATTTTGTTCAATTCTTCTTCGTATATGATCTTCAGATCTGAATTTTTGTTGGATCTCTCGACTGGATTTTAATTTTCAAATATCGTCACAGATTCTCGATTAGGTTTAAATATGTTGACTGATTGGCCATATCCTGATATTTACATTATTTTCAGCAAGTCATTTCTTAGATTTTGCAGTGTGCTTAGGATCATTATCTTGTTGAAAAATCCAATCTGGAAGAAGTTAAAGATTTTCAACCGGAATCATTAAATTTTCTTCCAAATTATTTTCATATGCTCGGCATTCATTCTACCATCTATTACTGATATGATGCCAGTACCTTTTGCAGAAATACATCCCCAAACCATGATGCTGCCACGACCAAATTTCACTGTTGGAAGTGTGTTCATTTATTTGAAGGCATTGCCATCTTTCCTCAATACATGGTTTTCTAGAATTACGTCCAAACAACTTAATTTTGGTTTCGTCTGTCCATAATACTCTTTCCCAATACGATATTACTTTATTCTTCATTTTCACGAACCAATTTCGATCTAGCATCTTTGTGTCTTTTCAATAGCAGTGGAGTTTTACGAAGGAAGGGTCACTTTAGGTTGTACCTATGAATTCCTTTCCTTATTCTCTGTTTAGTAGCGCAGACCCTTGTAAAAGAAACATCCTGTAACTCTTGACGAGTAATCATTGGATTATGTTTAATTTGATGCATTAATATCCTCGAAGATTTTGCAGAAATCTTCGGTGCAGCACCTGTTCTTCTTTGGTTTTTAACAGTTTTGATTTTTTTTTATACCTTGCAATGAATGAACTAATGGTAGTAAATGGAATATTCAGGTTGTCTGAGACATTCCTGTAACTTTTTCCTTCTTTCCAGAATTTAGCAAACAGTTCCTTTTGCTAATTTGTTAATTCTTTACCTCTTGCTATGATGATGAACTTCCTGTAAGAATATCAATTGCAGAATCCTTTGTTTGTATTTTTGGGCTAAAAGTAAATACAGATAAAATTACTGGAACATTCTAGAATATTCCACTTTATTAATCAAGAGTATTAAAGCAATGTAAAAGTTTTAAAATTTAATATTCGCATTGTACGAATATTCTTTTTATTTAAATTTCTTAACATCTCTTGGTGTAATCTTCTTGAAACACACTGATTCACTCCCACTAAACGACAAGTATCTTCTTTTTCTTTATGTTTTTTTCTCTTCCTTTATGTAATTATTTAATGTTAGCGAAAATACAAAATTTACTAATAGTTACAAAGGACAGGAAATTGTGGAGAGACATGATCGTTCACATTCTGAAGGGACACGTCACAAAGAAGAAGAATCACCCACAAAATTACTACGACTGTTAATAATGATAATTGTTATTATCATTAATATGATTATTAGAATCATTATTATTATTTGTAGTATTATTATTAATAGTAGTATTAGCATTTCTCGTCTATTCAATTTTCTTAAGAACTCTTGGTTTCATCTTTTTTGAAACACTCATTGATTCCCCTGCTCACGAACCGACATGTTCCTTCTGTTTTTTTTTTTTTACTTTTGTTTTGTCTTTTTTCTCTCTCTCTCTCTCTCTCTTTACTTATTTACTTTTTTATGTTCAATAAAGAAAAAACTTGGCGCCGGCCCACAGGTAATGCAAGCAATTGTGCCTGTCGGCCTATATGTTGTTCTATCTGTCTAGTCTCAGTCGTATGAGACTGCCAAACTCATCAGCCAGCACCAAATCTTCACAATGGCCGACAGGTAAGCACACTCCTGCCGGCGAATGACTACAAGCCATAACGTGCTATGATTGGTTGTACGCGTTCTTCCTCTCGTCTTGTAATCATTGCTGATGGGGGTTCGTAATGCAAACATCAAAGAGACAGCGGTATGCATCAAGTTAATCTCATGTGGCTTGTCATGTGCAACCGTTCCGGACGGCCAATGCTATTATAGCGTACAAGGTTGATTTGATTGGGGTTGGGGTTGATATAAAATGAGAACAGGCGATCGAAAAGCAGTTCGTTGAATATATTACAAAGTCTATACTTTTCGTATAAATAATACTTTTTATGAATACGAGGATGAAAAAAAATGGATGAAAAGGGGGATAAAAACAGAGGGTGAAAGAGAAAAAAATATTTTTTTATCAAAAGAAAAAAAAGAAATTGATAGCTTAAAACCAATCAAAGAAGAAAATGAATAGAATGAACAATTCTTCCGGTAATGTGAATAAAAACGAAAGATAGAAAAAGAAACTGTAAAAAGATGTCGAAAGAAAATGTCGGACTAATCGATTGGAAATGTTGAAGCAAAAAGTTCATGTAGTGAAAGATAGAAAGATTTAAAGAAACAGAAAGTGATAGTTTTGAAAAAGAAATATAAAACGAAATAAAAAAAAGAATGTATTTTAAAAATATCATAATTAAAGATGGAATAAAATCACGTTTCATTTGAACAAATCTCTATTGATATGTCAAAAATATACTTTTGATTATTACGTATGTCAAATGTCCATGATGTGAATAATGTTATTATTTCTCATGACAAAAATCTTGGAAACTGGACGGAAAGAATTTTGGGTGCGATAAATTAATTTCTTCTATTCTTTTTTTTAATGTTTACTTTCTAAAAGTATTCCAGTTATTTGAATAACATTAGTTGATTTAGTATCAAAGCATAGTATTTAGTGCATCAAATAACCAAATTAAAAAAAAATGTTAATTTTCTGGAAATTATTTTGTTGAATGTGGACTTGCATGAAAACTCCCGAGAAAGGTACATTTTCTTTGAAACAAAGTGGCATAAAATACATTTAATATTTTCTCTTCACTCCTTCAATTATAAATTTCAAGTCATACGTTTAGTAAGCCTCGCCGCACTAGCTGTGCCACCGCCACGGAGTTGAATCAGTCTAACTTCCTCAATGTTCTAAATGTAAGCTGAAAGTAAACTTAACCGAATCCGGGCAATTCTATATACATAACATACATCATAAACTGGCTCATGAAACTATGTTTTCTCGACCAATTAATTTCTTTACATGTCACGAAATCGAAAGGGAATCGAACTCAGATTTCTGATTTACAATTCCCAGTGGTTATCCATTACACATACGAATATTCACGCTTACAGTGGCCGGTATTTTTAAGCGTCCATCGTAAGATATAAGTTCATATCTGCTTTTGATGAAATTTTGAATAATGTGAAGAAAACGTCTAAACACAGCAACACTGATGGAAGATGTGCACGGATTCCAAGGGGAACGATGTTCAATAATAAACCTCACTTGATATCATTGTCTGATTTTGAAATATTTTGCAGCGTATCAACCGTTTTTGGGTCATTTAATGGCTAAATTTAATTTTCTTGGAGGCATTAGTAATTTCTTTTACAAAAAATGATTGCTGGTAATATAAGGTATATATATTTTACAAAAATGTATTGCTGGTATTTTTCATTATGAAAATTGGTATTTGTATTGTAAATATGTACTTTTGTATTTACATAATTTTGTCGTAATTGCAAACCACAATTTTCTGTTAGTGACAAGAAATTCTACTACTGCGCACACACACATGCGAATACATAGACATAAACGCGAACTCACATACACAAATAAGTTCATTGATATATATATATATATATATATATATATATATATATATATATATATATATATACATATATATATATATATATATATATATATATATATATATATACATATATATATATATATATATATATATATATACATATATATATATATATATATATATATATATATATATATATATATATATATATATATATATATATATGACGGGGCGCTTGTGCTTTTCCCTGCATTCATTTATTAATTAATAATTAATTTCATTGATTAAGTCCTTTAGAGGACGAATCGTGTCAGTTTTCCTTTTGCTTTATTCATATTTTCCTTTAACTGATATAATCTAAATGTTCACACCTTTATATATATATATATATATATATATATATATATATATATATATGAATGTTACTTCAATTACTTTTTAGTGATATTCTTTTGTGAGTAGATACTCGTTATTTCTTTCAAATACAGATCATTTTGTCTGCCTACCTGTGCCATTGAGAAAAAAAAATGTGTCTTACCCGTTTTTTTTTTTTTTGTGTGCGCCCGTTAGCAGACAGAAAAAATGCCGTTTAAATCTAAAATACTTTAAACTTAAACAAGAATATCTCCAAAAATTAACGTTTGAAAATGTCGAATTCAAACTAAGTTCATTAATTCTTTCGAGATTACAAAGTTTACCTCTCAGATACGAAACTGAACAGATACGGCTTCCGAAAAAAATCTGAACGAGGTGATGCATATTCTTTAAAGAGAAAATAGTACCTTTCTGAGTTGTGACGCACATCGTACGCGGCTGAGCATTATAAAACACAACGTATCAAAAATAATATATAAATCTAGTATAATGTACGTGCATTCTGGCTTCAGACATCCGATGGGGCTCTTGAAATATATCACTCACAGTTAAAGGTAGAATCCCCACTTAATAAATCCAAGAGACGCTGTTGTTAGTAGCATAAACTATAATACATTTCTGCTTAAATTATAAGTTTTAGTTGGGAATATAAATTAGTCATTTTTAGGGAGACGGTTCCCTCATTTTAGTAGTCTGTAATAATGGCTCACATTTTATAGCTGGTGAATAAGTCGAGTTCTGAGTTTTTTAAATATCGCAATCACGATGGACGTTAATTTATTCAATTTAATTCTACCGCAAAAATATTTCGTTAAGAAGGAGCAATTATTGTGAGGATAAAAACATCCCTGGCCTTACGCAAGCGAGATGAATTCGTCTAATATTTTTTTTGATTTTTCTTCCGTTTCCTGATTTATATTCTCAAAATTAATCAGACATATGCAATTTGGCTTTTTATCTTATTATACTGAATGCAGACAAAAATGATTGTAGTCGGCCATGATAATAGGGCAACAAAACGGAGGAACTCTAAGTTTTCTTTTAATGCGTTTCCGATGTATAAAGAGTTAATCGAATTTGAAATGCGGTATTTTAGCGATATTTCCAGATCGATCCATTCAATGAGGTTGGATTTATAACTTATGATATCGTCGTTCCAAAATAACCAGTTATTTAATAAAGACTATTTGATTAACTTTATGTGTTACAGGTTGGTTATTTGAAACTTCATTAATTTAACGCAAAAGTGATAAAAGACATCGGGGAAAACTGCTTCAGATTTATCAAAAACACAGTGAAATCATAACTATCTCGATAGCTGCTCAAAAACTTATTATTTCAGCTAATGAAAATATATATTCATCATTTCAATTTTTTTTATTAACGATCTTCCGGAGAATTTGAGGAATAGTTCATAGGAAAAATCATGATGAGCCGTGTCTCATCATGACCTGGGCGATCAGAGCTCTCCACGATTTCCTGTCATTTGATTACTTAGAAACGTTTGTCTTTTTCCATATTAAGCATTCAAACACACAAACTCATCTTGTAGATGGCCTGCCGTCTACTGCTTTCCCTTTTGTCTTAAATAAGTTGTTGCATTCTATGTCGTCTGTGGCATATATATATATATATATATATATATATATATATATATATATATATATATATATATATATATATATATATATATATATATATAATAGTGTAAACAAAAATCGCTTGTTCGTTTTTATTAGAAGAACGAGACAGATGTGAAGCTTGTATTCTAGGAGGCAACGCGAGGAATGACCTCATGGGAACGCTTGACGGACGCTGAATCATCGTCCCTCCGCGTGTGATCTTAGTCGGTCTCTCGAGCCTGGGTGTGGAAGTGCATCGACGCTTCAAATTTCTTGCAAATTTCTCAGTTGAATTCGAGACGGTTTCGACTTATAACCAAAAGACACACAAAGACAACCCATCACTATCAGAATAACACAACCAATGAGACTCACAGACCAATCGCTGACCATTTTTGCGATGGTCTTCGCATTCTATAACAAAATCTTGTGAGTGTCAAATTCTGCAAGTCATCTTTACTTGTTATGTGCCCAGATATTTCTATTGTCTCTTTTCCTTCTAAGTATAAACATCCATTTTGTTTATACTTTGCATAAAACTTTGCTATTTCTCACATGTTCACTGCATATTATCCTCAACCTCCATCCTTAGAAACACATTTCAATTGCCTCCATTCTTCTCTTCATCTGTGAGGAGATTGACCGCTATTCTCTTCCATATAGATATATTATATAACAGTTGAGCATGCAATTGTTTGTTTCAGATGAAATGTTCCTGTTTCTTAGTACTAAACTGAGATTTAGGAATTAATAGTTTGCTATTCCAATGGATGTCCAGATTTCAGTGACTCATTTTCTACACCCAGTTAAAAATACTTCGAAGATATTTAAACTTTTGTACTTGTCTGAAGTTGACATCTCCAATTCGTAGTTTGAATATTGGGATTATTTTCAATAGCTGACCAAACGCCTATACGATAAAAGAAACTCTGGGTCTCAAAATTAAAAAAATAACTTTTAAATTATCATTGGTTAAAATTATATTTCAGGTGGAACTTATTCTGTTAACATCTTATTTCGACTCATCCCTCCCGTGGAAAATGAAATCACTCGAAGAATACTCAACTTCAGGCCTGGGTGTCGTATTTATTAGCACAACAAACACACTGTGATGTATTGAGACTAGCCCCTTACAAAATATATAATCATGGTCATTGACAAATCAAAGTTTCATAAATATTAATAATTAAATGTTACACCCTACACATTGATTAATCTTAGTTTTAATTGGTTATTATTATTATTATTATTATTAGTAGTAGTAGTAGTAGAAGTAGTGGTAATATACACAGAGAAAAACGCGATTGAAGAAAAGAAAAAAGAAAAAGAAAGAGTGTTTAAAAATATTCAACAATAATTTGACAGCACACTGTCACGTTGTTTAGCAATAGAACCGTTTTTCTCAAGGCAAGCGACGTTTGTACAATGATTTTTATTTGTTATGAATATTTTTATATTTCTATACGTATATGCAATTTTTAAACATAACTTGAAGACTGGCGTTGCTTAATATTGTTAAACACCGTGGCTTTTTTCTGCTTTTTCGTTTCTTAAGTCACGTTCTCCTCTAAGCTTTCAAATATATTGGACATTTACGACAATAATTTGTCTTTTAATAATAACAGTAATAATAATAATAATAATAATAATAATAATAAGGACCTTGAAATCGAAATCTCAAGGCCTTGAAATGGAAATATAAAGACCTTGAAATCAAAATCTCAAAAATGTGGCACATGTGAACATCTACAATTCCTGTTGTAATTGGTGCCCTCAGACTGGTTGGAAAAGATTCCAGTAGACTCATTGAAGGGATTCAAGGTAGACCATGCCTTACACAATTAAAATAAAATTGTTCTCACGTATACAGTCCACACCTTACGAAAGGTTTAATCTGTGTAAAATATGAGTGTGTTTGTTTTCTTTTTAATTTCTTAGTGGAACATATCATGATGCCATTTCTGAGCTTAGATGTCTCGTCGTGACTCCGGAAAGAAATAAGTGCACACTAGAAATCAAAGGAAATGAAATAATAATAATAATAATAATAATAATAATAATAATAATAATAATAATAATAATAATAATAATAATAATAATTTGAAATAACAGGTTGTGACACATTCAGCAACTATTGTCCCAGTTAGCATTTTTGAGTTGGCATCTGTAACACCAATCCGAAAATCCTACATTAAGAAAATCTAAATAATGCTTAGTATCTAACGGTTTCAGGAATGTGCAATAAGTGAAAATGAAAATATTCTGCGAAAATTGAAATCTGTTTGAGGTCGTACGACTTGATAGGGAACACTTATAATTCAAGATATCCTTTTGAAAACGAAAATTAGAGAGGAAGACTAAAATGATAATAATTATTATTATTTATAATTGTTACGCAAAGTATAATGATAGGCAAATGTTAATAAGAAAGAAAGAAATTATTGAAGATGAACCGGGAAATAATAGAAGAGAGGTGAAGAATCTAACGAAATTCAAAAAAAAAAAGAAATATTGTAGTGGTAGATCGAAGGAAATGTGCAAAAATGGCGCGAGAATGGAAGCAATGTCTGAATAAAGCATAGAGACAAAGAACTGAAAAACACTGGAAAAGCGAAAGAGAGACAAAGAGTAAAATCGGCGAAAAATCGTTCAAAAGAAGATTAAATTTACTTTCACCCAAACGCCCCCACTAAATTGAACGCGTACAAAAACGGAGACTAAGATAAAACAAGAAAATTATTGTGCATCAAAAGGGAACATGAAATAGAATGGCTATATAAAAGTTGGACAAAGTAGAAATTCGTAATTACCTGTTAGGCCCAGGGATAATGGAGCAAATGCATCTTTTCTTATGAAAGACATCATTGGCTGAGTCAGTTCCAAGTAATGTATCGGATTCGAATTACAAATTACATTAGTTTTGTTACTGATTCCATCACTCATAAGAATCCTTTCTCTTTGATTAAATGCCTCCAAGAAATAAGGCAATTCTTAACCGAATTCAGTCCCCAAACGTAGATATATAGTGTTCCAACTACAAACATTTAAATCATTTTTACCAGATTTTTAATAAAAGGTAGATAGATATAGAATGCGTACAGTATTTACATATAGCATTGTACCTTAAAGCTAAGATTTCGTACACAACTATAAAGAAAACTTTAAAAACCTGTGGCAAGGTAAAACTCTTTTGTAATGGGACTTTAAAAGCAAGTAGTAGATGCGTGTTACTTTGGAAATTTGAAAGAACTTATCAAGCGGATTATTATCTTCATTTTGCATGAATTTAGAAAATATATGGACATAACAGACAGATAAATAAATAAATCTACAACAGATAAAAAAAATGGACAAATAAAATGAAAAAAATGTGGTATTTGTGGATTTTGTGAAACGACTGGCTCACGAATTTACTTCTAAAGATGGAAGTAGCTGGACAAGAGAAATGGCCTAATTTATGAGCAAGGGAAGTGGCCATAATTTCTAATAATAGAGAAAGTTTGAGCCTTCTCAAAATAAGGGAATTTATTAAGAATCGGAAATTGATTCAGAAGGGATTCTAAATGATTCCAACTAATAAGAAAATAGGATACTTAATAAAGAAAGAAAGGCAAATGACAGTAAGTCTTCAACAGCAGCAGCAACAATCTAAATTAATTATACGAGATATGAATAGACATAGGAAATGGAATTAGTTTATCCAAATCGCTATACACCTGATGAAGGTCGTGAGTAACAATGGCTGAAACGTTATGATAACAACAACTAAGATGAAGACAATAATCCAAATTTAAAATAGTGTAAATAAAAAAAAAATAAGGATAATTAAATTCAATGCAAGGTTTCACAATAGTTATGAATTTGTCTAAAATATTAATGGCTGTCGCTTGAGAAAATTATAACTGTCTAAAATATCTAATGATCCTAACAATATATTGTCAATCAATTACCTGCCACTTGGTTTTGTTCTTTTCACTTCATTTTTGACATCATATCGTTGAGAAAGAAACAGATAAGCTTTCATCGCAACAGACCCATACGTATTTTGAATAACGAATTTATTGAATGTCGTCACTTTCTTACATGTGTGGATTTAACTCCTGGCAGTAGAAAACAGATCGTCTTCGGAATTTAAGAAAAAAGTTAATTTAATATGACCCTTTAATAGAGCTATGACAGTCAGTGGTGATGCACTTAACGGAGGGTGGTAATTTCACATATTTTGAAATTCGTATTACCAGATCTAATAAGTTAAGGTTGCCTAAATTTCTCAAATTAATTATTGTCCATATTATTATTTATTAGTATTTTTCTCATATTTCTTGAGCTTTATTTCAAATTTCTTTATCGAAAGATACATGATCGCCTAAGCGTGTATCATGAATGGTACATAAGTGACTGACTCGTAGGGTTACAGTTGCACTGGAAAGGACAACCTTTAATCAATTAGTATACGAATTATCAACCAGTAAGGTACTTTCAAATTTTTCATGGAGCAATAATGTATAGTTTGTTCATTTCCTCTATCAGTATGTAATATAACGGTTTCATCCATTATTGATTACAAAAATTTGAGTAATATTTATAAAAATGCAAATGAAAGTTTAATATTATTAAAAATAATGGCAAGTCCTATCAGGCCTCTCCGCAGATAATTTTCCTTTACTCTCCGTGAATTACAATGCATTTTAAACATGTTAACACAAGCAAGACAACAAAGCCACTAAGATGCAACGGGTTATTGAATGTACGAGAATAATAGAAAAAATAGATTATTATTAAGGATAAACAATGAACACGATTTAAAAAAGAGAGCATAATGTTTGGAATTGAATTTAAATTTTTGAAGAACAAAGTTGTCTAAAAAGCAGACATTTCCTCAAACATTTTTGAAACATAGGAGTTTGGTTTTCTTATTCGTTCACAAAAAAGTGAAATTCAGAGTTTATTTATTTATTACTGGTTTTCGGCCAAGTGTTTATATTGCCGTCAACACGGCTATTTAAATAAGCAAATATTTACCTTTTCAGTGCCGATAAATGAGGAGGCGAATACAAATGAATAGCCCGGAATTGGAGTTAATCTTATTTAAAGGTTTTTAAAAATCCAGCATTAATTATAGGTTTATAAATATCCGACATTAATAGGCTTTTACTTATCACCCATGAATTTCCACTACCTTGTTTTGGGTATCATTTTTATTAATATTTAAATTGCCAGAATTTAATAAATTACACATAAATGTTTCGCTTTTATTTAATTGTGTTTTTATAGTTTTGTACTCATTTCCCACCACTTAGGTAATTTGACGCGGTTTAATGATTAGCAAGCTTATCACGCTAATTCAGTTACGAATGATTAGTGAGTTCGATCCTCACTTGGTGCTCATACTTTCAGCCTTGCGCCACATCTAAGCTATGCATAAAAAATCACCATTTTCTGAACACTTACAATGATAAGCATTGGCATTTATATCACTGAGAACCGCTCATTGCCAAATCCGAAAACAGCCGCCTATATCAGAAGTATTGGTTAGTTTATGAGGTCAATTTACTTAAGAGGGCACTTATTTACACGACGGTGATTTTTACGTAGCAGTCTTAAAATGTAAGCCATGTCAAAATTATTATGATAAACAGCAAGAATTTATGGGTAGATGATAAATTAGTCAAAATTAGGGAATATTATCATTACCTGAAATATTTACTCAATAGAAGATCATTGATATCGATTTCATTAAGAACTAAATCGACGATCATTATTCAAAATAATTTACAATTCGAAAAATTCATAAATATTGATAAATGCTTTAAAAACAGAAATTCATCTGAATTATTTAATCTATACAAACGGGGGGTCCGAAGACAAATAGAATACCTCCAAAGATTTATTATCTTCAGCTAGAAATCTGGAAAAAGTCATTGACAATGTAGATGATGAAATTGAGAAGTAAGACCTATTAACTGTAAAAGAGAATATATAATCGCCACCAAGAAGGATAGTTCAAGGTTTGTTCAACGAATTAGAAACGTCAAATCCAAGGCGCAACATATTATCTTTGTTGCTCGTGTCATAACAGACAAAGATAAGAGTGGTATAAAGATCCAGTGGTGCTTCCATGAACATCAAATGCTTCAAGACATAATTAAAAGATAGAAAAAATTCCTTAGAAACCAAGAAAGAATGCTGAAATTGTCTGTATATCAGCCGATATGGTAGCGATTTCTGGATATTTTTTTTATCACAAATGATGATGAGATTTGGTTGATTTTGTTTGATATCAAACTAAATATTTTGAACACTATTTTATGGCTTCAACTAGATATATTTTGAAAGCAATTGTATGCTTTCAACTAAAGTTAAAATACATCGTTTGTCATTTTACTACAAAGTGTATTATAGGTAATTCTACTATAATATATATTGCTGGTCATTTTAATTTTAAAATATATTGGTAACCTTACTATAAATATGTATTGCTCGTAACTTCACCATAAATATGTATTGTTCGTAATTTTAATATAAATATATATTGCTGGGAATTTCCTGATACAAACATGCAGTTCTAGCGATTTTACCACAAAAATGCACTTTCCCACTTTCATAGGTTTAATATTTCCCCATATCTGGGACCCCATCATGTGCTACCAGCTCCTGAAGATGAAACCTAAAGCCACAGATAAGTTATTCTAAAGATGGATGCTATAAATGCCATGGACATGAAATATGAGCACCGGATAAACTTTGAGGAAAATAGTAAACAAAGAAACACTAAGAACCAGAAATTTGTGGAACACATAATAAAGAAGGGACACTTGATGAATGTGACCCTCATAGGACTAATTGAGGTCGAAAAGGTCAGGGAGTAACGGGGAATCATCCCCTTAACAATTACTTTAAATATGGGGTAAATCTGGAAATCGAAGGAATATTAAGGTGACTAACTTTGCTTCTGGCCTCAAACTTTATGAAGTAGTGAAGGGACACTATCTTTCATATATTGAAGAGACACAGTTAATAATAAAAAAAGAATTAATACATGACTCAACATAAAAAAATAATGAAACATATATTGTATAATACTGTACCTTCATAAAAGGAGCTGATATTATTCACAGATGAAGAATCAGGGTAGCTGGAAAGCAGTTTCCAATATCCATTTGGTGTTTGGGTTTCAATCAAAACGATTCTTCATGATGCATTCAAGAAAAGAAAGTTTACGACTTTTTCAATCACTTCAATCCGAAAAAGGCGATAATGCCACTAAGGTGCAAATGTTTAAGAAGAGTGAATTAGAATCATAAAAAAAAAAATTTGGGGAATAAATGATAATAAAAGAACCGGATTTAGTGAGTTAGAAGATGTTGATTGATGTTTCATCTACATTTTTGAGGAAAATATTTTCTCCCTCTCTCGCCGCGCTCTATCGATTTGTATGCCAACATTTTTAATATATATATATATATATATATATTGATGTGGAGCTAAAGTCGGAACCACAGATGGAAAACACGGAACACGGATTAGATGTAAGAAAGATATATTAACAACAGGTTACAGAGATAGTGTAAGCGGAGATTACTATATGTTAGTGTCCAATACTTGTAGTCGTACGCGGCTCTCTCTGACTCTCTGTCTCTCTCTAGAGTGTTGTGTCACATACTTAATATAGACATGGAAGAGTCTATTGTGTAGGTAGTTCCGGTCTCACAATATATATATATATATATATATATATATATACACACACACATGAGCGAGGTAGAAGATTTTGATTGATGTTGCATATACATTTTTGAGGATCATGAATTAGAGGCTTAAAAAGAAGCCGGAAGAGTGTTTCCCAGCTAACAATATATATATATATATATATATATATATATATATATATATATATATATATATATATATATATATATATATGAGTGAGGTAGAAGATGTTGATTGATTTTGCTTATACATTTTTGAGGATCGTAGATCGGGAGAGTGTTTCACGAATAAGAATACAAAAGAGAAACCTTTTAGAATAGAAATTACGGTAGCATCGAGCAATATTAACATTAAATTTCTGAGACCTAATTTTTAATTTAAAACATTGCTTAAATTCTTGAGCTAGCAATACTAAAGAAGAAAATTCATTAGGACAATATTCATGACAGTATTTATAGAAGTTCTCTTGGGACGGAACATATTTGATTAAAGTGTTGGTCGGTGAATTTGGTGAAATAGTAATTGGGAGTTCAATCTCATGTTGAGGTAGTGCAGATTTAGACTCATTGGTAACGGGGCAAGCAATAACTAATTCTTACGAAAGAAGAAGCAGCTGATACAGCCCAGGCACGGTCAAAAGATCGAGAAGTGTCTTCCACATAGATTAAATGAAGTCTTCATTTCGAAATTCACTGAAGCTTATCGGATTGCCAGGACCTTTATCAAAAACTGGCGGGTAAAAATGCTGAAACGTTTTGATAATATAAATATATATGAGGAAACGATCAGTTTGTTAATAATATAAGTGTTCATATAAGTTCTTCACAGTAATACCAGGATAATGTTAAAATTAGAATTTTCCATGCCCCAATACTGGGATGATGGTAAAATTCACATTAATACTAGTTTAATTGTAAACTTATTTACTTATTGTTGCCCTAGTAAAGTAACTGAAGCCGAGATTCCATGCGATGAACAATAACATTTCAAACCCTTCTTCGGATTTTTCAAGGATTTCGTTAAAAATACGTCAAAAAACGACATTATTACGTCATTATTTTTGCACCAACCTAATAGCAGGACTAGAAAAATTCATTTCAGCACATGGTTGGTTTGTAAACGTGCAGAATTGATTGTAGCGGGAGATTTATTACATAACACGGCAGAATGAACGATATTTCCTATCATCAGAACTCGCAATTAATACAATATGATAATTTTCGTTCATGTGAGTGGGACACGTGATACATGTTAGAGGGTTTAATGAGTATAGATAGAGATTGAGAATAGATGGCATAGAGAACTTTGTTGATGTAGATAAAAGTAGGTCTAATGACTGAGCCTTGAGTCGGGGATATCCAGATCTACGTGAACGGATCTAGAAACGTGCTCGTTAAACAAGAATTTCATTAAATCATTTCATAAGAAAGATTTTATCAAATAGAAAATTTGGCCGCAGATACTATAAATTTTCAGCTTGTAAAGAATACGGTATAAAACTACAGCCCAAGTAGTATACGCAGATTGTATCTTGTTATATATTTTATGAGAGATTTAAATAAATATATTAGAAATCAATATCTACAACACAATTTTCTGATTTAAAATTTGAAAAACATCTTTCATGGATAAAAATGGTGGTGAATGTATTTTGTATTTCACTATTTTTTCCTTGGCAAAAAGCCTCAGGACTGCAAAATAGATTTTGTATTTGAATTAAAAAGAAACGCCTGGCATTGATAATTGTTCTTATGAAGAGGATCGAAGCTAAGAAATCAGTCACCAGGCTACAGGCCACATTTTGAAAGTCTACTAGAAACGTGTTATAAATTAGAAATTGGATTACACAATTTGTTTTACTCATTCATGGGAGAAGAAAGTGTCATCAGCGTGAAAAATCCCGTTTATTTTTGTAATGAAAACAAAACTTCTGATACCAATGGGAAATTGGAATAGGGAGATGATCTCAATCGAAAGTCAGCAGGAACGACGAAACGGATTAGTCAGACAAAATCTAGTATCATGGATTTGTGTTTGGTTTCAAACAAATACGTATGACCTGCTGAAGACCCTTTTTCTCCAAGTTGGATTATACAGTCCGATAATTCTCACTAGTGCAGAGTGCAATGGCTAAATTTTCGCCATGTTATATTTTCAATATTGCGCATGCGCATTCATTGTTTTGATCTTTTAGTCTGCATAGAATAGTATAGTCAGTTGTGTACCGGCTAGATGAAAAAGAGCGCCATGACGTAATTACTCCGGTACGCGGTACTGCTTGTGTCTCGCGCTGAAAGCTCCAATACGAACGTTTAAGAGTGTTTGGGTTTCATTCTGAGAACAGTGGAGAGGATTCACCTAGAGTTGAATGAGTCTAACAGCGATTGTGAAGTTGTTTGGAGTGATCACTAGTAATGGCTTTCCACAGAAACTCAGACTCAACACGGACGCCTGCATCAAATCACTTCAGTATGAAATACTGCCGTGGATGAAGAGTTTGGCTAATCGAAGACATTATTTCTGGCAAAAGGAATCTGCACCATGCCACACAACCATGAGAACGCAGTTATGGCCGTCAGACAATTTCCACGACCACATCACCGATTACATCTAGTCCCAGACTGTAACCCCTTGATTATTATGTGTTGGCACAGTTGCGCGAGGGAAGATCAAAAATCCTTGTAGCACCAATGATGAGCTGAAGCCAAGAATTATAGGCAGTTTTCAACAAATCAAAAAAGGATATTGTTTAGATGATTCCGAAGTCGTATGCAGGTTGTGGTTGAAGCCAATAACGATTATTTTGAATAATTTATCTATGTAATATTTCAAGATATTTCTATGAAAATTTTGTTAAATATATCTGTTAAAATGAGATGCAAGAGTTATATATAATTGCGTAATTTAGACGACAATTTAAACATCGCATTCTGAAAATTGCGGATAGACATGATTGCCTCCGTCCAAGAGGCACTCAGTAGTAGTAGTAGTAGTAGTAGTAACTAAAGAAGAAGAGGAAGAAATAGTTTGAAATTTTGATCTCGTTTAGTCTTGTATGTAGCCGGATATAATTTAATGTCATATGTGACTGGAGATTGGTTCTAAATTAAAATACCAAGTTTTCTATTGCAAATATTCAACTTAGGAATTTGGCATAACATTATCGTAGTAATTAAAACACAACAAATTTTTACCTATCTTTGTCTCACAGCCTGTTTACTTAATGATTTGGGATTTGTTAACAATGCTCGCCACACAAATTATTCCGTTTCAATGTGAATAGTATGCAATTGAGAGATTTACTTTATTAGTATTTGAATTTTATCAGAATAGATATCGAGATTTAAAAGTAAGAATATAGAATATATAATATTCCCCAAAACTAGAATAAATGTTACCAGAATTTTCTTGTTAATATATTTTAAGTAATTCGTACTTCTAGCATTACTTGATAAAGAATTACTAGATTTACATTTCACATTAACAAATCCGCAATATCAAGAGTTAAAAAGTGAAAGATGCCTATCTATCTATCTATCTATCTATCTAACTAACTAGCTAGCTAGAGAGAGAGAGAGAGAGAGAGAGAGAGAGAGAGAAAGAGAGTCTGTTGATATCTGTCTCTCTCTCTATATATCTCTCTCTTTCTATTTCTATCTATCTCTCTCACTCTCACTGTGTTTGGAGATATATATCGATAAAGATCCAACGATAAAGATTCAACGATATATATATATATATATATATATATATATATATATATATATATATATATATATATATATATATATATTAATAGTTATAATTGGGTTTATAACATATATATATATATATATATATATATATATATATATATATATATATATATATATATATGTTATAAACCCAATTATAACTATTACAATAGCACATAGAGATTGAGATATTGTATGATAACTCATTACTGATGGGTCTCGTTCCGGAACGAATCGGGTCACTAAAGAGATTTTTCTCCGTTTCGTCTACACAATAACCATATATACAGACGTACTTACACACACGCGCACACACACACACATATATGTATATATATATATATATATATATATATATATATACACACACACACATATATATATACACACATATACACATATAGACACACACATATACATATATATATATACACAAACATATACATATGCACACACACACAAAACACACACACAACACACACACACGTACACACATACATATATATATATATATAAAGTGCATAATATATACGTTTAATGGAAAGACAGATTGGTATAAAAGCGATGTTTTTTTGTTCCGGAACGTAACGTCTCTGTAATGTAATGAGTTATTTTTCTGTTTTCCATTCGCTTACACCCTTGCATTTTCATATATATATATATATATATATATATATATATATATATATATATATATAAAATGTATTCTCATATATATATATATATATATATATATATATATATATATATATATATATATATATATATATATATATATATAAACGTGTATTCTCATATATATACATATGTGTATGTGTATGTATGGATATATATATATATATATATATATATGTAAACTTGTATTATCATATATATAAACGTGTATTCTTATATATATACATATGTCTATGTATATATATATATATATATATATATATATATATATATAAACGTGTGCGTGTGCAATCTAGGTTTAGTTTGATCTATAACAGATTTATTTGTCAATAAATGCAAAATAATTACTGATGCGTACACACAAAAATACACACATTCCGATGCATAACACGAGCAGATAAAATATATTGATATTTTCAATATTTTAATGCTTGCCCCCCCCCCCCGGTGGAATTTTGATATATGAGTAAATTATTTTCATAAAATTTATAATTTGATTTCTCATTAAACATATGCATAAAAATCAATTACAGTAACAATAAATTCAAAATTTCATAATATGAGCTCCCTGCTCTCACTTTTATATTGTTATTTTGAAGTTTTCATTTTGCTCTTTACTCTATGGCAAATATCTCACGGCCAGAAACATCTATTGTATTTTCCTGTAGTCAAAATCTTCAAATCCATGTCTCATCCATACGTTGCTAACATAATTAAGATGAGTAGTTCATTCGAAATATCACAACTTACAGCGTTGAATACAACGATAATTCGATGGACTGTCTTCTCGTCGAGTCTTCATTTGAATGCCAGAGTAAAATACCAATTTAATTAATTTTGTTTAAACAATGGCACATGTATTCTATTTATCTAGATATAATTACAGAGAGAGAAGGTACATAGACATACGGAATTAATTATCTACCAATTATCGTATCCCTTTAAAAAATAACTGAAAATTATGAAAATTAATTACATTATTTATATTATAAGAACTGTTATCCTCATTTTCATTGCCATATTCAGGAGGTTTGTTTCATGGCCCAGTCGACAAAGACGGTGGTTAGATCCAGTGATTAGCCTCAAAGAGTTGTGAGTTCAATACCAGGTCACCACAGCAGTGATGAAGCAAAACTTGGAGATTTGAGTTAAAGAGAAATAGCTGGGACATCTAGAAGAGACATGGCACGTGGAACTAGAACAATCTACACCGGTTGAGAAAATAAAGATTTCTGTTCAAAATTTCAGTCACATGAAGGGGGCTGGTGCGTACAACGCACGAAACGTTGTGAATATGGCAATGAAGATGAGGATAACAATCCAAATAATGTGAATAATGCAAGTAATCATAATACCTCATCTCAAAGATATAGAGAGAAATTATGAAAATATGAAATATTCTTTCATTCCGTACAATGAATAAACGAGCTATATGTTTCGATACATCGTGATAACATTGTTTCTTTAAAATTAGATTTACACTGGTGTCATGATAAAATCTGTTTTATCAGCAGTTATGTAACATGTATTTTCCTCCACGGTCACATTTTCTCAGTTGGCACGTGTACCCGTCGAATTTGCCTTCTGAAGATTCAACACTGTTCAATTTAGCTAACTTAATAATGTGGCAACGTAGCAGAAACTTCAACACTCGTTGCGTTTCAGGAGTTGGGTCTTTAGCAAGGTGTTTGCCAAAACTGCTTTCCCCTTGGGAAATGAGATATATTATTCATATGATATGACAGATTAATGAATAGGCGTTAATCATTTCATGTGTTTAAATAGCGTTGACGCATTTAAATCAGTGTCGCAGTTGGGTAGGTTGATTTTTCATGTTCTTTAGAAAGACAACATTTGCACCCGGTGTAAATGCTGACTTTTTAGGTGATAAATATTGACACCAACATTGAGATTTATTGTTTTTACAAAATTTCGAGCATTTTGTTTCAAAAAACGTCCGAAAAATGTACGTAATTTCCGTCGGGTTTTGATTACAAACTGGCTTCATAATTTTGCTAATTCAAGAATAAATCCAACTAAATTTGATATATTTTGTGTTAGATACATTGAATGGAAAATTGATTCAAACCAGAATTCTAATTATGAATCACCGCAAGCAAAATATACAGTTTGTTTTACTGCATTTGGTAAGTAAATTTGTGTAAGAAATACAGAAGTTTACAAAAAAGTCTACTCAATGAATAAATTTGGTAAATAATTGTTAATGAAAATAAAGACAGACAAAAATGTATATAATAACACAATACTACTGGGTACGAATTATAAGACAAAATGTTTTAAATTTGCATTGTTTATTGAAAATAGTAATAAAACTACTGAACTTTATGATATGACTAAATTGTTCAGTATAATTTCCATTTGAAGCAAATGAGGGTCTTATTTGATAGCACAATGATTTAGTAATACTGTGCTTCTGCTATGCATCTTGTCCATAAATGTGCAAAACTTCTGAAAATTATAAATTTTATAAGGCTTACAATATAACTCACTATATATAAACGAATGAAATATAGTCTTAAGGTGTGCTATATTTATGGGATAAATTGCTCAATATCGGAGATAGAGCGTGTGTAAATATAAAAGTGAATATTGAAGTCAACACTTAGAGGCGACAGGCTGTTTCATGCTGGACGTAATCGTCAGGCCACCATATATATATATATATATATATATATATATAGATAGATAGATAGATAGATATATAGATAGATAGATTCACTATATATATTACAATATAAGGCTTTCGCCGGAATGATATTGCAACTCTACGATGTTGAACCTTAAACTTCAAACTAGTTTCCTCAAAACCTTAAGAATTTAGGAAAAATATTTTGTGTCATAATTTAGCATCTCAAACCCCAACTTCCAAACTGAGTGCAATGCTAGGATTACAAAATCGACCATCCCTAATGTCGCAGTACGGTGTTTGGCCCTGTTTGATAGTCTGCAGAGATATACTCTTTACTTGTAGTAGAAGCAGTGTTCATACTCATAAAAATGTGAGAATTCGACAGCTAATAAATTTTGAAATATTAGAAGAGAACAATATTCCAAATCACACGATTATCTGTTGTGTTTAACTAAGCATAATACAAAAGAAAAATACTTGCTTAGTGTATTAAAGCGTTGATTCATGAATTTGGTGATATAGTGGTTCAAAGTTCAATCCCTGGGTCGGACAGTGTATATTTGTAATACTTTATATGAGATCTAGACGATATCACTAAATATGTGCAGTGGAATGAGGGCAGTCTAGTAAAATAAAAATGGTTCAGTTCAGATTTCAGGTACAACAGTCGAAACATTGGAAGAACAAACACAAATATGTGAAAGCTAAAAATACCTTTCAAAAGCTAACCATATTATTAAGAAACAGGGAAATTTAGGTAGAAATAACAAATAAAATATGAGAACGGAATAGCACTCCTCCTAGATGGCAGTGAATGCCTTAAAATTAGATGAAGAAGACACTTGAAGCAACAGAAATATTATAAATAATATGGATTGAACATATGAATAATGACGAACTTTCAGGAAAAATAGAAACATAAAAGAGTCTTATATTTAAAATCAGAAAGAAAGAAGTTAAACTTCTAGTGGGGATAATGTGAAAAAAAAAGACTTTATAAATTTGACACTCAAAGAACATGGTGGAAATAGTCCCTCTTTCTACGGAACGTGATTGTGTAAATAGTTGGCAGAATAGGGAGTATGAGAGTTAGTAAAAGACAAAATTAACTATGCGGTACAAAGGTAAGGAAATTGTGGAGAGCCATGATTGTCCAGGTCCCAGAGGGACTTATTAGTTATAGTAGTAGTAGTAGTAGTAGTAGTAGTAGTAGTAGTAGAAAAGAAGAAGAAGTATTTTGAATTTTGATGTAGTTTAGTCTTCTATGTAACGGGAGAGAATATAACGTCATTTAATCTCAGGATCATTCTTCGGGATTAAATGTTTGACGCGATATTAAAAGCATGTTTTTTGGGTTTTTTTTCCTGGGAAGTACGGAAAAATAACAGCGCCAATTACAACTTTGGTTACCCAAAAGTGATGCAAAGTAGGCCCACCTGAGACAGACATGAAACATAGGCACTGATATAAATAGTAGATTAGATCAAACCATTCCCCAATTCTGTATTGGGAGCAAATCCATCGGTAAATTGAGATATTATGCGGATTTGCCGTTATCCTTCCAGAAGGATACGATTTTCACATGAGGGAATAATAATAATAATAATAATAATAATAATAATAATAATAATAATATATCCCATTCCAAAAATGAATGAAACAGATACCCCGAAAAATTATAGGCCAATATCATTTCTGTCCACCACATATAAATTGATTACGTCAGTTCTGACGAACCGTACTTACTCATTTCGAAGCAAAGAGAATCCTTACCCTGAAACAGAAAGAATGCAGGAGAGTTTCATATGACTGCAAAGATCAACTACTGATAAACAAAATGATTCTGTAAAATTGCAGGTAAAGATACCCAGCATGAAAAGATTACCGAAAAAACCTTTGGTAGCATTCCACACTCTTTGATCCTTAAGACTCTGGAAAGGTATAAAGTGTCCCTCGTAATAGTAAATTTCCCTAAACACAGCATGGGAATGTGGAAAACCACATTATAGTTAAATCACAGGAGAGGCACTGGTTACTGGCTATAGCTATGGTTAAAAACTAGAAAGTATTCAATCACCTACTCTCTATAGATGATTATTGACAAAGACAACAATGAGTTGAAGGGTTTACTCAATACTGTAAAATGTTCACTGACGGCAAATATATGGATTATTGATTAGAAAGATGTGCAAAAGTAACATTCAAGAAAGGGGGAATTACAGACACACACTCAAAAGATTTAAATTTTGGCTCAAAGTTTAAGGAACTGGAACAACCTGAAGACTATAAGTTTCTAGGAATTAGTTAGTGAAGGGGATGGAATACCGTAGACACAAATAAAAGAGTAAGTAATGAAGGAATACTATAAGCGTATCTGTCTGGTATTAAATACCGAATTGAATTAAAGAAAGAGTATATCAGTCATAAACACCTTGGCAGTCCATGTGGTGCAGTACAGTTTCAACATTCTGAAATGGACCATAGCTGATATTAAGTGAATGGACGCCAAAACGAGAAACCTTCTCAGCTGCAACCGCATGAATCATCCCAAAGCTGATGTTGATCTTCTGTATGTGCCCAGATCCGAAGGAGGCAGAGCATTATTTCGACTAGAACTGTCTTACTAAACTAAAAAAAAACTGGCCTTCAAATATACCTATAAACTACAGAAGATTGGATGATGATATCTGTCAAAGAAAATGAAAGTAGTAAGTGACTTTGTTCAGTAAAAAAGAAAGCCAACAAGTTCAAAAGGGAGTTTCAAATGGATGTAGAAATACAAGTAAAGCACGATGCACCGACTGAAGCTACAAATTACTTTAAAAAAGGAAGCAAAATCAAATGTAAACGACCAGATACTGAAACGATGACAAATATACCGCTTTATGGTCAATATTTTGCCCGTACAATCAAGCGAATGTAGACAAACCCTGTACCTATCAGTGGCTACGTAGTGTAGGGTTAAAAGCTGAAACTGAGTGTTTTATTGTGGCTGCACAGGATTTTGGCTGTTAACTAGAAGTTATCAACTACACATACTGAATATTGTGTTAGACCAAGATGTGATAAATATGCAGAAACAATTCACCATCTTGTCTCGTGTTTCTTGGATTGATTGGAAAACTTTTCACTAAGCACATTGAAGTGATATCTGGTAGTCCATGCCTTAAAGAAATGCAAAAAGATTCTTCGCACAAGTATAGCCCTCACCTTACGAAGGGCTTTATCTACGTAAAATACGTGTTTGTTTTTTTTATAAATTTCTCAATGGAAAATGCCATGATGCCATGTTTGACATTAGGTCCCTGTACGGGACTCGGAAAGAAATGATTACGCATCAGAAATCAAAAGAAATAATAATAATAATAATAATAATAATAATAATAATAATAATAATAATAATAATAATAATAATATGAACTGGAAGAATCTCACCGTGTCACCAAGATAGACGTGTCCTTTTGGCAGAGCGTGGAATTAATTTTTGGAGTTGAATTAATGAGGCTATAGGTTTATCATGTCTGATCATAGTGGCCTATACAAGAACTCTTAGATTTCGCAACAGCCAATAACCTCTTAATGCACATCATTCGCAATATTTTTGCACAATGCATTTCTCGGGGGTAATTGTTTATTCCAAGCAAGGACAGTGCAGAAGGACAGAAAAATGGATACAGTTAAACTGGGGCATATAACGGGAAAAAAACTTAACTTATCAGATCAACATTCAACATTCTATTCCGTCATAGAAATATTATGGAAGGTGCTTCCATATGTACATATAGAGCACATACTTTATGGACCATTGCTGGGACATTATCAAGTTTGCATGCTTTACGAGGATCCAGTTTGGAGTTCATAGCAGAAAGCATCTACGGATATATATTATATGCATCAAGTAGATTCATTTCTAAGGGATTTCTGCAGTGTGGAATCTTTCCTCATTGCAAACTGCACAGATATACTGGCTCTCTGTGATACCAACCATGACTCGTCTATCCCCTCCTGTGACCTCTCGATCCCCGGCTACCTTCCTCTCCTTAAAAAAGTCTCTCAAACCCACATGCATGGCCTAGGAGTTTACATCAATGGCCATCTCCCGTTGGCTAGAGAGGTGTCTCTTGAATCTCCAGACAATGTGTATCCGGCTATCTCTTCTCAATGCTGGAAGCTACCTCTTCTTCATTCATACCTCTCCATCCTCCCAAGACCGTTTTGTAATCGAATGCATTTCTTTAAGCATTGACTAGGCTCTCCCTCCACATCCATTTGCTCATATATTCGTGCTTGGTGATTTTAACGCCCATCATACCAAGTGGCTTAAAAACGTTACTACTGACCTTGCAGACATTCAAACCCTTAATTTTTCAATTTCCCAATCCCTCACGCAGAGAGTTGACTTCCCCACACATTTTCCCTACAATCGGGACAGTAATGTTTCTCTTCTCGATCTAAGTTTTACCTGTTACCCCGTGTCCTGTGGCGCCTCACAGCTCTGCCCTCTTGGGAATTCCGCTCATGCTGTAGTGTCTATCAAATTCTTCAATTCAAACCCCTGCAAAGAACCTACTACTACTAGAACCTCGTTGTGCTATCAACGAGCAGACTGGGAATCGTTCCGGGATTTCATTTGCGATGTCCCCTTGGATGTTGTCTTTACGCTCCCGTTCAAGAATATGCTTCCGAGGTTTCCTTCTGGGTTGAAGCTCGAATCTAGGCTTTCATCCCCTCAAGGAAATATAAGGTGAAATCGCGCTTCTTCCCTTGGTTCTCCGCTTTTTGCTCAGCTGCCATTGCTCATAGGAATCATTTCTTCCACCATTATCGTAGCGACAAGTCTTACTGCAATAGATGTCTCTTTGTCTCTGCCCATAATGAGTGTAAGCGTGTTCTCAATGAAGCAAATTCACTATTTGCTAATCGAATGAAAGAAGGTATTGCATCTTGCAAATTCGGCTCCAAGGATTATTGGCGTTTCTGCAAAAGCGTACTTAACAATAGCAAACCCTCTCTACCCACTTTGTTCAGCCAGTTTGAGGTTCTGACCTCTTCTGCCGACAATACTGAATGCTTTGCTCGGGAATTCTCATTCAGTTCTACGCTCGACTCTTCTGATGTACCGACATACGATGTCCTCCTTAGAACTGAGGCTCTATTGAGAGAGTTGCACATAACCCTGTCATCGGTATTGGGCATTATCTCTAATTTAGACCCCCAAAAGGCTAGTGATGGAGACGGTATATCAGATATTGTCCTGAAGAAATGTACGCCTGAACTGGCCCCTGCTCTCTCTCAGTAATATAACTACTACCTCAATGAATCTTGCTTTCCAGATTTTTTGAAGTCCTCATGCATTGTTCCTGTCGTTAAGAACTCTGGAGACCCTTCTGTCCCTATCAATCTCCTTCCTTGCCAAAGTTTTCGAAGCTTTAATCAACGCCGAAGTGCTTAAGCACATTACATCGCATGATCTGCTCTCCAACAAGCAATATGGTTTCCGCTTTGCCCGTTCTACAGCTGATGTGCTTACAGTCATAACTGAAATTGTTTATCAAGCACTTCATAATAACGGAGAAACTCGTGCCGTGGCTCTAGATATCTCCAAAGCATTTAATAGGGTTTGGCAAGCTTCAGAGTTATGGAATTTCAAGTTGATTGTTTGATTTAATACAATCATTCCTGTCAAACTGTGTAATGAAGGTCGTTCTCAACGGATTCTCTTCCAGTTCCTATACCACGAACGCAGAAGTTCTCCAAGGCTCCATTTTAGGCTCTACTCTGTTCGTTATCTTCATCAACGCTTTCCCTGACGTCATAGGTTTACAAGTAGGCATCTACGCGGACGACACTACTATTTACTCCTGCCTCAAAAACAAATCTAGTGTTTCTGACAAAACTAACCTGGCCGTTTGTCTCGAAAAGTACCTCTAATCGTTTGTGAACTGGGGCAGGTGTTAACTTTAATGCCTAAAAAACAAAACTGTTCTATATTAATCACCACAGAGAACTACCCCTGCCGCCCATTAGACGAGAGTACCTCTTTGCGACTACTCGGTCTCACATTGACTGCTAAACTGAGATGGAACAAATACATTGAGTCAATAGCTTCGTCCACCGCAATCGACGTCTCTAGATGCCTTGATCTATCCACTATCCTTCTCTTCATCCTTCCTCTATCACTCCTCTTTGTTCCCGCTTCAACTCTCTGTAACCTCTTGCGTGCTAGTGGCTTCCTGCATTCCTTGAGGTGACACGCTAAAAAAAAAAAAAAAAAAGATGGACGAGATGTGTCAAAATTAGAAATGGAAAATAATTTACCAGTAAAATATTTTGCTTTATGAGTAGAACATACCAGAACCTTAAATTGAGTATCGAGATGACAGAAAGTGGACTTATCTTTATTTAACACAATATTACATAACAATCAAGAGAACTAAACCCTCACGATTCACAAGAGAACTTAACTGACGGAACAAAGAGAACCAACCCTCTTGATTCCTGGCTAGGATATTCTATCACTACTCTATCTCCTGAACTGAGAAGCACGTTATTATTATTATTATTATTATTATTATTATTATTATTATTATTATTATTATTATTATTATTTCCATTGGTTTCTGTTATATGCAATTTCTGTTACTTCCAGGTGCCAACTAGATATCTAAGGTCAGAAATGGATTTATGACCTTTTCTATTGATCATTTTTTTAAAATATCAGTAACATTTACATACATAAAGCTGTACTTATGAGTACACTTCTTAATTCTGTGTTTGTGACTGTGAGTTTATGTGTATGTGTTTTTGGAGATAGATAGATAGATAGATAGATAGATAGATAGATAGATAGATAGATAGATAGATAGATAATCGACTATATGCTAGTGAGACGTTGGAATATCAACGTAAAAATAAACAAGTAAAATGGTGATATATCTTAGTCCATCTTTTCCGCTACAGAAAAATCAACAGACATTGGCTGGTATAATTGTTATAAAACTTTTATACTGATAAAAACGATGACAGAAAAGTCAATGCTGATTCTGATAATAGTCCGAGTACTCTTGGCAATACTATTCCCACGAATAATATAATTCGTGATCATAAACATATTTCCTAATCTTTTCATGTAGAATTTCATTTCCATTTCCATTATAAAGCTGTTTTTTTTATTTTATTTTAATAAGGAGTTCTCTTTATTCTGACTCAACTATCTGGATTGAAAAATATATTGGAGACATTTTTCAGTACCTATATTTGCTTTTCGTTGTGTTTGTGGTTTTTCAGTTCAAGTGGAAGACGAGAAAGAAAGAAATCGAGAAAGAAAGAAAGAAAGAAAGAAAAAAGAAAGGGAAAATAATAGGGATAACAGTATGAAACAAAGAGAAAAATAAGATAACGAAATATAGTAAAAGGAAAATAATAGAAAGAAAAAAAGAATGGATGAAAAAATAGAAAGTAAGAAAGAAGAAAGAGAATTTATAAAATAATGAAAAAAAAGAAAAAAATGAAAGGGCCAAACAATCAGATAATGAGAAAAATCAAAGAAATAAGAACGTAAAAAAAAGAAAGAAAAACGAAAGGGGAAAATAAAATAAGAAAAGAAACAAAGAGAAACAATAAAATAAATAAAGAGAAGTAAGAATTATAAGGAATTCAAAAAGAAAAAGGAATAGAAAGAAAAAAAAACAGGGGTTTAAAAGAAAGAAAAAAAGAAAAAAAAAGAAGAAAATTCAAAATAAATGAAATAATTAAAGAAGAAAAAGAATAATGAAGAAAGTGGAAGAAATAAAACATTCAAAATGATCGTAACAATATCAAACACAAATAAAGTAAAAATATGAAATATTAAAAAATCCCATTATAATTATTATAAGCATCCATTGGTGCGCGTCTGTGGCTGTCTGCTTATTTACACCTCTATCAGAATGTATATATATCTTGCGTGTCCCTCTGTGTATATATCTGTAAAGCATTTCATTTTAGGCGTGTATATATACACGTGTTTTTTTTTACTCTTTTCTGTGTAGGAATGCGCCAGTACATCGTTTTTTTATGTTTATGTATGTTTGTGCAATTGTGTGCGAGTACACTTTCATCTTTACTCTTCTGTCCACGTGGATGTATTTGTAAATATAATTGTGTGCACTTGTGTGTTTATGTATGTGTAATATTTTACTGCGAATATTGTTATAATGCCGTTATGTCTGATTCAATTAACTCCTTATATTTCCCAAAAAAGTGTAAAAAAATCCATTTCCTCTGGTTTGTTGTCCTATTATCACGGCCGGCTGAAATCATTTTTGTCAGCCTACAATATAACGAGATAAAAAGCGAAATAGCATATGTCTGATTAATTCTTAGGGAACTCATCTGGGAAGTGGAAGACAAGCCAAAAATGTTAAATGAATTAAACGCGACTGCGCGAGGGCACTGATGTTGTTTTTATCCTCAGAAAATTGCACTTAATGTCTTCCATAATGAAGTATTTTAGGGCTAGGATTAAATCAAATAAATTACCGTGCAATATGATTTTGATGTTTCAAAATTCAGAGCTCGACCTATTCACAGGCCATGAAAGGCGAATCTTTATTAATAATCATCGTCGTCATCATCAGTCACATCAGAGAATGGGTTCGTAGTGTCGCTGGGCAACTGAGGAGCTAGCCAGAATTCCCTGTACATATCTATCGAGTCTTAAGGAAGCCGTACACTGTTCAGATGGAACCACAGCTGATGACTTCCAACTTGAATGCTTTTCGTAGCCATTGATTCCCTTGAGGGAAAGCTCCGCTCCTGCCGTTGCCTTAAGTCTAGAATGCCCCGATGCTGTCATCACAGCACTTCATACAGAGTGAATCCCACCAAGAGTGATCATCTACACTTTGATAGTTTTTTATTTTTATTTTTTTTCCTTGATGGGTGACATACCTTCCCAGAAAACTCTGGTCTGGGGATCATTTTAGTCGCTGAAACCTGGATACGAGACAGGAACTTCTGGATTACCTGGTACAAATAACACTCGTATGATAGAGATAGTTATAAACGAGAGACAAACAATCTTAAATATTCCCATTTAACGTAGTTCTTGATTTATATCCGTAATACAACTCATATATGTAGAAGAGACCTATTCACAGGCCATGAAAGGCGAATCTTTATTAATAGTCATCGTCGTCAGCATCAGTCACATCAGAGAATTTGTTCGTAGCGTCGCTGGGTGACTGAGAAGCTAGCCAGAATTCCCTGCACATATCTATCGTGTCTTAAGGAAGACGTTCACTGTTCAGATGGAACCATAGCAGATGACTACCAACTTGAATGCTTTTCGTAGCCATTGATTCGCTCGAGGGAAAGCTCCGCTCTGGCCGTTGCGTTAAGCCTAGGATGCCACGATGTCGTCATCACAGCACTTTATACAGAGTTAACCCACACTTTGATAGTTTTTATTTCCTGCTGTGTGATTTACCTTCCCAGAAAGGCCTGGACGGGGGATCATTTTAGACGTTGAAACCTGAATACGAGACGGGAACTTCTGGGTTACTTAGTACGAATAACACTCGTAGGATAGAGATAGTTATAAATGAGTGACAAACAATCAAAAATATTCCCAATTAATGTAGTTCTTGATTTATATTCCGTAATACAACTCATATATGTAGAAGAGATACTAACAGATATGAAATGTTATTCATCACAAAAAATGCAGCGATACAATGGAATAACATCAGTGTAAATAGCACTACCTCAGCAATAATGTATTACACACGTTCTGAGAGAGTTTTGTCAGCGGTGTTACTTTACCGACATCGGTTATGAAAGGCTACTTTTTTCGATGTTATTGACTTCTTGACTTCCAGCAGATCATCATCAAATTTATTTTTCGAAACAATGACGATTACCTACCGATTCCTTCCTTAGCCCTTGTAGCCTGTGATAACCAGTGTAAAAGATTTCTTGTTACTGTAATTGTTTTTCATTTAATTATCCCCCTCATCATCCACGCCACTATCTTCTATTTCCTCTTCTTCATACGAGTTAGTCACAATGTACTACCAGACACTTCAACAAATATCTATGTTTTGTGTCAGAAGATTCAAACAGATGAAATTCTATGAAATCATTGCGAAAGAGGTAATTGTTGTTAATTACCTTTGATTTCTGTTGTTTACACATTTGCTTAAGGTAACAATCAGAGACCTCTGGTAAGAGATGGCTTCATTAGATTTTCGATTTATCATTTTTATAAAAGAAAATCACTAATATTAAACACATTTTACATAGACAAATATCTTCGCAATTTGTGTGCTGTATTGTGAGTAAAATCTTTTGTATTTCTGTAAGGTTTGGGCTACCAGGAATCCCTTCAGTGCGTCCATCGGAACATTTTCCAGTAATTGCGGGTGCTCCAACTACAACTGGAATTACTGATGTTCTCAGTTGCTACTTTTATTTTAGATTTTCACATCAAAATCATTGCATTTTGATGGTTCTTTGAAGAATATACATTACAATCAGGAACTGCTTTGTCAATAAGAAAGAGCATTCTGTTCCTGTAGTCTTTGATCATGATGTCTGGATGATTAGTTTTGAGTGTTCTGCTTGTGGGTATTGTAAAGACCTATGAATTTGTTACAGGTTCTATCCCTGTAAGCGGATATTGTTGATTTTCATACTAGTTTTTTTTTTCAGTTTCTTTCCCAAAAATGTAGCATATTTTCCAATGCAGATATTTACTCGTTCTATTACGCCCAGTTTTATATTTATTGGGTGCTGACACTGTGCAACCTGATACAATATGCTGAATTGTTTCTGGATATTTATCACAGAATCTGCCTTTAATATTCAACCCAATTTTTCAGTATATGGACTTCATAATTTTATATTGGCAAGAATAGTTCCTGTGCACCAAGAATTAAATCATCCTTTTCAGCTTTTAACCCTGTATTGCATAACCGCTGATGTGTACGAGATTTTTCTACATCAGCTTGTTTAGCACGGGCAAAGTATTGACCATGAAGAGGCTTATCTTGCCATCCTTTCTGCATTTGCTACATTGCATTTGTTTTTGCTTTCTTTTTTAGGTTATTTGCCGATGAAGAAGGTGCATTGTAATTTACTTACACTTATTCTCCCACTGAAATTCACTTTTGAATTTGATGGTTTCCTTTAATACTGAATAATAATAGCTTCACACAGATCATCATCCAGTCTTCTGTAGATTCTAAAACAGATTGCAGTGGCTTTGTAAAACAGTTCTAGTTGAACAAATCCTCAGTGTTAGGATAATGTAAAAGCTTTCTTATTTTGACACCCATCCGATTAATGTAATTTATGGTCCAGTTCATGATATTGAAAGAGTATTGCTCCTTAGGGACAGTGAAATATTTTATGGCTGATATTCTATTTTGTGAATTCAGCTCAGTATTTAACACCGGACGCACACGACTATAGTTTTCTTTTCTTACTTCTCTTTTATTGGAATATCTTGTATTCCATCTCCTTCGCTAATTCCTAGGTACCTATAGGCTAATGCTTGTTCCAGATCCCTAATCTTTGTGACGAACTATAGATCTATTGAGTGTATTTCTGCAATTATCTCTTTTTGGATGTTAATTTCGTAACCTAATCCGAAACCCATTTTGATGTTATCACCGAAATCATTTACAACACTTAGTATACCATTCAACTCATTGTCAGTTTTGGCAAATAATTTCTTATCATCCATGTAGAATAAGCGACTATCAATACTTAATACTTCGTTCTTAATTTATATCCATATTTATTACTTTTTATTACATGCAAAAGTGGGAATAAGTATAGCTAAAACAGAAAGGGCTACAGGAAGTCTCCTTGAATGATACCTCGTCGGATATTCAAACAACTGGAGGTACCGTTTAGGTATAACGAAGTATTCCCAGTTTTATGCTATAGTTTAGGAAATTTACTATCACCGAGAAGAATTTGTACATTTTTAAATACTTGTGAATCCAATACTATCGCACAATATCAAAGTCTTTGCGGTAGTCTATGCAATCAGTGATGATTTTTTTTCCTGCAACATTCCAGGATAATTTTAATTATTAATTAGTCGTTGATCTTCGCATTCTTATGAACCCCCTCCTATTCCGAAACGAGATTCTTGTTTTCATCGAGAAAAGAGTAAGTACAGTTGGCCATGATAGATATAATCAATTCATATGTGGTACAAAGACATGTTACTGGACTATAATATTTGGATCATCTGTTTCATCCGTTTTTGTAGGTGATATGTAATACCTTCTGTGATCCATTCTGGAATTTCATTTGGTTTATTAATCATCATTGATTATATTTCAGCAAGTGTTTTATGAATAGAGCATAGATGATGGAGTCAAAAGTAGGGTATCTTGTTGCTTCCTGAGCATTTCCATTTTTGGAATTTATTAGAGCTTGCCTAACATTATTCTTTGTTATATTTTTCCTTTCTGGTACCGTTTTATCCTTTATTCTTTCTTATTCACGTTTGATCCATTCTGCATTGGAAATATAGTCATTTGGTTTGCTCCAGATACTCGCCTAATATGTTTGCACATCTTCAATAGATAGTACCTTTTATCTTCTAGAACTGCCTTCCCATTTTTCATGCAAAAATTCTTGAAGTTCATTTGGAATACCTTATTTTGTCGGTAGAACCTACTACACTTTTCGTGTCGTTATTATTATTTTTATTATTATTATTGTTGTTGTTATCATTATTATTATCATTATTATTAATATAATTTCTCTATGTTACGTGTTCTGCTTTGTATCCTGTAGAGTCAGGTCCAGATTATAATCCTTAGACCCTATAGGAGAATTGTCATTTAATTGATAGCACTTTTCTTAGTATATGGGATGTTCCTAGTAGGACAACCTTCTGGCCAACTTGTTCTTTGATGTTACCTGGGCTGCGGTTATTCAAATGGTTCATTTCTTTGCTCACGCGGCGCAAAGATCCAATTACAATTGGCACAGTATTAGTCTTCATTCCTTGCATCCTGTTAATCTCGATCTTCAAGTCTTTGTATCTGGACAATTTCCCGATAATTTTCATGGGGCTGTTTCTCTCTCTTCTATGTAAATGTACTTCTTGAATTCCTTGACAATTACGATAATATCAGGACTGTTTTCTTTTATTTCCGCGTCAGTTTGAATTAACATATCCCAGAGGATAGTTACATAGTTATTTTGGGTAACTGTGTCTGGTTGCTGTTCATACCATATGTCAGTGGTCTCGAGTTTATGCTTTTGATTACCTTCCAGTGCATATATGTTTCTGGGTATATTCATGTTTTGCTAAATCCGGATTTGCTGAGATAATATGATTTTCAATTTTATCATATTTTCCGCAGATCCGGGATAGTTACCATCTTTGATTATGTGACAGTAATAAGATCCCGTTACGAGCATTTGGTTCTGAGCTGCAGTAATTAGGCCTTCTGCTTCAGCTTCAACCCGTTGCTCCTCAGCCACTGATGTGTTTTCTATTGTTCCACATCTGCTTCTTTCGTTATTTTGAAGTATTTACCACGCAACGCCTTATCCCACAGCTTTTTATAATTTCATTAGGCCAAGATGTTTTGCTTTCTGTTTTACTCGTTTGACCTAGATGGTATTCATTTCTTTTTTTTTCTTTTTTTTTTTTGGCAGAATTTTAGGTTTATCAGGCTATTTCTTGAAGATTGCAGCTTCTTTGTCGAAGGAGTGGATTTGGTGTTTTACTTTTTCTTTCCTAAAAGTTACAAATTTTCCCAGTGCAGATATTGGCCAACTCTATCATGCCGGGTTTTATATTCAGTGGTTATCAGTACCGCGCAACCTGATACAGGATGTTTTTTTTTTCTGGATATTTATCACAGAATTTTTATTTTGGGCTAACACAATTTTTCAGAATGTTTGCTTGACAATTTTCAGATAGCAAGCATTGGTCCTGTGCAGCAAGAATAAAACCTTCGAATCCTGCTTTTAACCCCGCATTATGTAGCCATTGATGACTACGGGGTTCGTCTACATCAGTTTGTTTGGTAAGGGCAGAATATTGACCGTGAAGCGATTTATCTTGCCATCGTTTCTGTATCTGGTTGGCTGCATTTGTTTTTCCTTAAGTTTTTAAGTATTTTGCAGCCTCAGTCGGTGTATTGAGCTTTACTTGTATTTCTACCCCCATTTGAACCCCCAGTTTGAATTTGTGGGCTTCCTTTATTACTGAAAAGTTGCTTATTACTTTCATGTTCTGCATAGACGGCCATGTCAATAAGGAGGCACATTTTGTCTTTGCGCTTTCTAATCACGATGTCAGGGCGATTAGCTTTGATAGTTCTGTCTCATACAATTGTTACTGGTCCTATCTTCGTAACCGGGTCGGGATGGTGTCCATACAGATTTCTTGCTATTTTCCTTTCTGTAAGTGTTGTAGATTTTCCAGTGCATTTATTGGCCCAATATTTCCTTCTGTGTTTTATATACACTGGGTGCCAATACATCACAAACTGGCATAAAATGGTCAATTGTTTCTGGATATATATCACAGAAACTGCATTTTGGACTACCACAATTTTTCAGTATGTGTGCTTGGTAATTTCTGTTTAACAATCATTGGTCCTGTGCAGCAAGAATAAAACCTTCAGTTTCAGATTTTAACCCTGCACTACGTAGCCACTGATGAGTACCATAGTTGTCTACATCAGTTACTTTTTACGGGCAGATTATTGACTGTGAAGCCGTTTATCTTGCCATCGTTTCTGCATGTGGTAGGGTGAATTTGCCTTTGCTTTCTTATTTAAGTATTTTGCAGCTTCATTCGATGTATTGTGATTTACTTGTGTTTCTACACCAATTTGAACTTACGGACATCCTTTATTATTTCCTTACTATTTTCATATTCTTTATTATTATTATTATTGTTGTTGCATTTATTTCCTTTGATTTATGGCGTGTGAACATTTCTTTCCGGGTCCCAATCAGACCCGACATTTTCATGACATTTTCACTGACCAATTAAAAAAAATTAATATTAAAAAAACAAAAAAAAACAGACACATATTTTACATAAATAAGACCTTTCCAATAACCAACGATTACTATTCTTAAAAGAGTGCTCAATAAAAAGTAGAGCAGATATAGATATAATAATTTTTTAAAAAAATAACATAAATATGTTATAAAATCACTACAAAAATAGCCATTTTGTTTCAACACCCTCGGTGTCTTATTAAGTGATGATGTTGAATGTAAAATAAAATCTATATTTTATTTTACATTCAACATCATCACTTGATAAGACACCGAGGGTGTTGAAACAAAATGGCTATTTTTGTAGTGATTTTATAACATATTTATATTATAAATTAAAAAAAAAATTATATATATATATATATATATATATATATATATATATATATATATATATATATTACATAGAATAAGAAATCCAAATTTACCTCATTCGAATAGGTATTTCAATGAACAAGCCCTATGTAGTCATAAGAAATATAGTCATTCGATGTGCTATATTTATGGGATAAATTGCACAATATCAGAGATAGAGCCTGTTTAAATATATAAAAGTGAACATGGAAATCAACACTTAGAGGCGACAGTCTGTTTCATGTTAGATAGAGAGATATTAAAAAAATAATAAGTTGATTATGAAACAGTCATTTAAATACAGTATTATGGTGTAATAAATTTGTAAAATGTAAAATATATCATTCATTTATATTTATTTTAACTCTGCCTGACACTTTCACATATTCTAACAATTAAATTTTGCACTGCTGACCCGGGGCACTTTTAATATTGTCGAATTTTGGAAGGATAAAAAGAGTGACCTTATTGTTTTATTGGTAATTGACCTCTTCTGAATGCAGTTTATGGATAGCGTCACGATATGGAACACAATTGTTTAGATTTCTATGTTGCTGGACACGTACTTATTAATTGAAATTTGATCTGAAAATTAGAGTGAACTCATACACACGCACACACAAAACATACATATAAATACATAATTGAACTGTTGCTTCATTTCTTTAGGGACATAATGCTTTTAGGTATAAACATTATAGACATTGGCTGCCAGACACGAAAACGATGAGTTATTTTGCCGTTGGAGCGTGCAGTAGACCATTTTTACCTATACTAGTAGGATTTTTTATATAGGTCACTGTGGGCTTATGGAAATAATGAAATAAGAAACAGTTATTTTTCGTAAACTTTTCTATGGTTATTTTTTTACATTAATTATAGTCCTGGCCTTACGTATTTTGTGATTTTTTTTTCTTTTAATAAACATTTCTTTCTTTTATGTACCTATTTATTACTTCATTTAATTCGTATACGATTTTATTTTTATTTTTGTATAATTTTTTCGATTATGCATTATTGACTTTAGAGCTATTCATCGTAAACTATATTTTCATAATGACGCGGAAACTAGATAATAATCCAGAACATCGCGTATCTATCTATCTATCTATCTATCTATCTATCTATCTATCTATCTATGTGTATATATATATATATATATATATATATATATATATATATATATATATATATATATATATATATATATATATATATATATTTAAAAGAAAAACAGACCACTTTAAGGTACCATTATAATAATTTATTTCACCAGAGTCCTTTTAAAGGACGCCGGATCATGAGATAGCAATTACAAAAGTTTTGTAAGTGCTATCTGATGATCCGGCGTCCTTTAAAAGGACTCTGATGAAATAAATTATTATAATGGTACATTAAATTGGTCTGTTTTACTTTTAAATATTAGCTCTGGATTTATATTGAACTCTCAGGATTTCATCCTCCTTGGGATTACCCATACGGATTACCAAGTTCTTCATAATTTAACCATATATATATATATATATATATACATATACACACACACACACACATATATATATATATATATATATATATATATATATATATATATATATATATATATATAGATATATATATATATATATATATATAGATATATATATATATATATATATATATATATATATATATATATATATATATATATATGCCTGCTCACAGTCGTGGAGTAATTCCTTTCGATGTAAATTGTCACACTAGCACTACCCACTCCCTCGTTCTCTGGATTCAAATTTGGGGAAGTAGTCCATGACTAAGAAATATAATAGGGAAACATCGCTCCAAACCACCCTATTCTCCAAGAACAACGTGCTTTTGAGTTCTTGCCTCCTTTCAAACTAGCATGTATGTATTTAAATTTCATTCTAATCATTCTTATGTACTCTTTCGCTTTTTTTTCGAAAATTTTCTTTATTTTACATAAGTATTACTTTGTTTTGTTTGCTGTTACTAATTATTTTAGTTTTTATAACTGTTCTTTCTTCCTAATGGTAGTGAATTTAATCTACTCATTATTGTTATCTTATGTTCTATTGTGAAATTTGTTTGAATATGAAGTCACTTGAATATTCATGATAGCCCAGGACACTGCTTGGTCAAAATCGGGGAGTAATACTTGATTTTACAAAGCGCACGTCAGCATATCAGTTGTAACTTTATATTTCGGTTTCAACTAGATATGTTTACGTATCGTCCGGTCGATACTCCTACCCCTTCACTTGAACAATTATAGAGACCTATCTCTTGTTTCCTGTTTAGGAAGGGGTTCCAAGAACGTTTCCTTTCTTTGTCTCTGGCCTCCGTAATAGTACTGTTGTGATTCTCTTTTGATGTGTGCAGTCTGGGGCAACGTCTCTTCATACTGGAGGTACCAGGTTGACGGTTCTCTGTTTGCCGTTCCCAACTGGTAATTATGAGCCTTAACTCTTCCGTAGCGTCTTGAGGGGCTGCTCTGATCAACAGTTGACTAATAGCGGGGTGTCTTTAGTGCCATGTCGCGGATGGAAAGGTGACCCTGCACGCACCTCCAGTGGGCAACCCTAAGGCCAAATTTTGTTTCAGGCTGCGCTAGCTCCTTTCTGCCCATGTCACATACAATGAACCTTTACTAATACTACTTCCGGCCTTTTTTTATTTTTATTACCAACATTACCCAAAATTACAACAAACAATGAAAGAAGTAAACCTAAAGCAGCTCTAAAAAAATAACCTAAACCGTTTAATATTTCCTTTTCTAACATCTGCGGCATTCGAACCAACTTTTTCATGTGGAATCATTCCTTGTTGAGAAGTCTCCTGACATATTCGCGCACCGCGAGACCATGGCTAAGATACAAAGACAAGCGGAAAAGCAATTTGTCAGATGTCACTATACCACGTAACATATGAAAAATTATTATGAAGATATGATACTTAAAGCTAAAAAGATAAAGATGGATATCCATGTAGTGGAATAACAATAAAATGTGGGTGGTTAAATAATAATAATAATAATAATAATAATAATAATAATGAGAAGAAGAACGAGAACAAGAAAAAAACAAGTAACAAATGAAGGAGGAGAAGATGAAGAAGAAAACGTAGAAGAAGATTTAACTGGGACAGAATTATATAACAGAAAAATAATTTCCTTTTTAATAATAATAATAATAATTCGTTTTTCGAAAATACGCTTTTAAGTAGGCGCGCAAGGGGGTCGTCAGTGATGTTTTGACTTGGTTCATCAGGGAGTTTCGGGTCTTTCAGGTCTTTCAACATCATACTCCCGATCACCAAATCGACCTAATCAGGGGAGATCACCCCCTGATTCCCATTCAGATTAAACGCTAACAACTACTCTGGCCTTTTTAAAGAATAAGAGGAAGAAAGACTAAATAATAATAATAATAATAATAATAATAATAATAATAATAATAATAAATTTCAAGATATTTTGCATGGAAATTTGAAAAACAGTTATAGAAGTCAAAAAGCCACCATACACTGAAGAAGTGCAAACATTTTGGGAAATATTTGGAGCAAACCGAAGGAAAATATTTAGAATAGATCAAACAGAAAGAAGAAATAATGAAGGATAAAACTCTGCAGGAAAGTGAAAATATAATGAAGAATAAAGTTAGGCAAACAATATTGTACAAACGGAAATGCTCAGGAAATGACAAGGTACCATCTTTTGACTCTATCATCTATTATCACTTCATACAACACTTGCATAAGAATGAGAAATGCTAAATAATTACACCATGAAATTTCAGAATGGATCATTGAATGTATTATACATCTCCTACCAAAAAACGGAGGAAACATGATCTAAATAAGTGTAGGCCAATAGCTTAACTGTTCTGCATATAAATAGATCACGTCTATCCTGACGAAATGTACTCTTTTCCCAATGTAAGTATAGTTATATGTATAATTCATATTATATATATATATACATATATATATATATATATAGATAGATAGATAGATAGATAGATAGATAGATACATGTAATAATATGTTGGTATATATTCCAAGTTAATCCTGATAATATAAAATATTAAAACTGATCCACAATAGGATCTCAATGTATTTATTATAATTGGGTATATAAATTACACAGCAAAATCCAAAATTACCTCATATGGGGGGGTATTTATCTATTTCAACCGAGAATACTACGTAAGTCTTATTCAACCCCGGTATTTTAACTGTGTTCGTGTCGGAATTAGAAAGTTAACGTGGCAACCGTCGCAAAATTGATACAAAAATTATGCATTTAGATTTTTCAGACGGAGGAATTGCCTGAGACGGTGGTTAGTATAGAGTGGAAGATATTAGCCTTAAAAGGAAGAGGTTTTATAAAATTAAACCCGGATATTAACCATATGAATTTAAATTGCTTTTTTATGAATAATGAGGTTTTAATTTAAAACTATATATATATATATATATATATATATATATATATATATATATATATATATATATATATATATATATGCAGTACATTTCATTGAATACGACAGACAAGGTGATTTATTTAGTTTTTTTCTTTTTATACAATTTCTCATGCGATCTAATAAATTTTTTTTTCGGATGATAAATTATATAAAAACTGCCCAAATGTTCTTTTTATCTGAGCGCTTTCCGCTCAGCATTTATCCATTTTCAAGGATGAAATATTTTAACTGTTAAATAAGGAATCTTTTGTATGTATTTTTTATAAACATTTTTTGAAAAAGCTAAGCAAATCACATTACAATCTCAAAGTTTAAGTTGAATGATTTCGAAAATTGAAAATAAATAATATGTGAGTTGAGAATTAGAATGAGAATTTTATGTTGGGAATTGTTTTTA
Organism: Acanthosepion lycidas; assembly: GCA_963932145.1. Taxonomy (NCBI): domain Eukaryota; kingdom Metazoa; phylum Mollusca; class Cephalopoda; order Sepiida; family Sepiidae; genus Acanthosepion; species Acanthosepion lycidas. Next base: position 134,868,000 of record OZ010573.1, on the reverse strand, counting down.
AAAAATTAATAATAATTTTAATTATAGTTTTTGCAATTCTCTTTATATAGACTTTACTTACAATAAACAATTTTCATAAAATTTTAAGATATTTAACCAGTCACTTACAGCAACAACTAAAATTTTTATTACATATAAGTATATAATGACATAATCAATAGTTTAAATTTCTATTTCACTATTCTAGAAAAATACTAGGTAGGAAACGACCATCAATACTGGGGAGAACAATAGAAGTCGTTGGAATTGTTAAACCGATTTTCCTTAAAAAAAAAAATTTAAAGTGAAAGATTCTATGATTTTTTCTTACAGCAGTACTAGCTGTTCAGTCAGTGAATGTCGCATGTTTCCTTATCGTTTCACTTATCTTAGTTTGATCAGGTTGTCTGTTATAAAAACCTAATTTGTCGTTAAAGGAATTGAATCGTGATATCGTAGATGATTCACTTATAACGTTTTTTTTTTAAAGTATGTGTTGTGTATGGTTAAAATCAAAGAATTTAATGTATCTCGAATTTTATACTTCTTTCCTGTTCATAGATGTGGTTGTGTCCCTTAGTTAGCACTAGTTTCTCAGTGACAATGTAACATATGAGGGCGCGTACCATAGAAAACTGGTCAAATGACAACTAGTTGAGACATCGTTAGATATTGACAGCGGAACGAGAACACCCTGTACCCGTGAATAAAATAAAGTGCTAACATTGAAATCCTCTATAGTTTGACCGAAACGACAAACACCTGATATAGTCTGGAAGGTAAAACGGCCAAACTTTGCCATAATAACAAAAAAAAAAAAAATGAGTATAATATACAACACGTATATAATATAAATAATAATAATTTCCATTCCCGAAATTCAGATACAATTTAAATATTTATTTCCTTTTATTTTTAGAATGTCAAATCGGTTATATTTGTTCATCAAATATTATTGATTTAACTATAATATCATGATGTAAGTCGATTAACTTTTTTTTTTTAATAAAATCTTTGCTGGCTAAGACAATACTTAATGAAAATAATGTTTAAATAGATGCATCTCAATAAAATATTATTCATTTTTATTTTAATGTAATTCTATATTTTCCATAAATCTTAAAAAATGATATCATGAATAATTTTTTTTTGAATTCTATATTTACTATTTTCTTTCGACATACACGATTTATTTTTCGTATGATAACATTCTTTTATTTTTCTTATCTTGATTTCTGTTACTTTCCTATTTAATATCACTACAATTTGCATATTATTTTGATATTTTTCTCTGTACAATTGTCATTGATTATAGGGTTTCTCGGTAGCAAGTTACGCATGGGGACTTACTATTTTATTTGTTCTGATGACGCTCTTCCTGAATAAAACTTTGACAACTTTCTGTTCACCTTCTATCTATCTATCTATCTATCTATCTATCTATCTCTTTATATATATATATATATATATATATATATATATATAATTATTTATTTTAAAAAAGAATATAACATAAATATGTCATAAGATCACTACAAAAATAGCCATTTTGTTTCAACACCCACGGTGTCTTATCAAGTGATGACGTTGATTGTAAAATAAATGGTTTTAAAATTGTTGGTTATTGGAATTCATTCCATATACACCAATCATATACTTGTATACACACACACACACACACACACACACACACACACACACACACACACACACACACATATATATATATATATATATATATATATATATATATATATATATATACATATACATATATATATCAGCATATAACTAAAACGCCGTATTCTGACAAGGTGTTCTTAAATTAATTAGCGATGTAAAATCTTTTTACTGCAATCTTTTATAATAAAATATTTTAAAAGTATTTGCTCTAAATTGTATTGGGCAATTTTTAGAAAAGTAAATGCTAAGAACTCTCAATTCAAATACACCTGTTCTTCCTCTTTAATATATATATATATATATATATATATATATATATATATATATATATATATGCGTGCGTGTGAATTGAAAAGAAATATGATATGTTGTAAAATCGATAACTGTTGCATAAAATAAACGACTTCCATTATCTATTAATATACCTACATATATTCACAGTTGCCCGCGAACAAACGCATATACTAATGTGCTATAAGACAAGTGAAAGGTGCTTAGAATTGTAATGCCCAAGATCTAACCAAAGGAAGCGATTCCATAAGTGGTCAAGTGAACTCTGGAGAGATTCTGGATTAAGCTTTCTCGAGAGAAATCTACAGTGTAAACTCCAGTAGAGTTACTTGATGTAGCTTCTTGGGTTATTTCTTTCCGCAGACATGAAGTGGAAAGATTATATTGAATCAATTGATAGGACTACTGCTAGGAAAGTTGGTAGATTGAGTCGTCCAAGACAATTTTTCCCCTGGAACTATCTTAAACATTTATAATTCTACCGTTCGTCGATTCATTAAATATTTTTGTCACATTTGGACTGGTGATTTTATTATCTATTTAGATATTCTTGATAAAATGCAAAGAAGATTTCGCAATGATATCGCTCTTCATCTTTCATCTCGGCTTCAGTATCTTTCCCATCACTTTTCTTTTCTATAAATGTTTTCGTGGTAATTTTTTTGATGAGCTTTGCCATTTGGCACATCGAATTTACTAATTTAGGTGCAGTAATATACAAATTTAATTATTTTACAGTTGACATTGCATATAACATAACTGACCTAATAGTATGTATAAAGAAAATTGAAAATATTCCTTACCAGTATAAAAGGTAATATATCTGAAAGGGGCAATATTTTAGATATATCTAAAAAATGTCTGTAATTTATCGGTCCTGATCTGGCATCTCAACTTTTCCACCGACGTGATGTTTCTACTCTCTGTTGTTTCTGTAAATTCTTTGATGGCATTTGTTCTACTAAGATCCTCTTATTTGCTGCCTCAATCACAAGAATTTACCCGTACTACTAGATTGACAAATAAATCTGGTCGTTTTGGTGTGGGAATAGTTAGATATAACCGTAAGTTTTATTCTAATAATGTCTTTATTTGTCCTTCTCACCTACACACTCACACACACACCTACACACACACACAAGCACCTACACACACACACACACACACACACACACACACACACACATATATATATATATATATATATATATATATATATATATATATATATATATATATATATATATATGTAATGAAAAACAAACCACATTAAGGTACCATTACGATAATTTATTTCACCTAAATCCTTTTTTAAGGATTCAGGATCATCAGGTAAAACTTCCAACAACGAATTGAGAGGAAAAATTGGATTAGAAATTGGTGGGTAGTGTAATTTTTGTAATTTAATAGAGGGGGTTGAGAGTGGTAGTTAAACAGACAATATAAAGTATAGGGAGGGGTTAATTTTATATCTCTCTTAAGTATGTTTTATATTGGAGTAGGAGGAGTGACAGAACCTTGACCTCTTTAGATGGTTAATAAAACGGAAATGAATTGTATAAAATGTATACAAGTGAGTCTTATGGTAAAGAGAGAGATAGGGGGGAGGGGGAAAGAGAGATGGAGTTGTTATAATTTTGTTTTAACAAAATTATGTAAAAGATAGTTTACAATGTTTGATAGAAAATTCGATGTCTGAAAAAAAATGTTGTTATTAACTTAAATCTTTAATTTTTTAAGTAAATAGTTTCAGGACTAAATATAACTATTATTGTAATAAACATATTTATCTAGGACATTTCATCCTCTTTGGATTTACCAATTCGGTTTACCAAGTTCCTTATAACTTAATTATATATATATATATATATATATATATATATATATATATATATATATATATATATATATATATATATATATAAAAGACATTTTTATGTTTAACATTCTTTTTATAGATACAAGTATTTAGGTAAATGCTCTGCTTATAATAAACAGTATTAAATAACATTTACCGGCCTGAATGTCCGAGAAATTTTCATAGAAAATATTCGTCCTTTGAATATTAAAATAAAAATTGTCTGATTGTAGAAATCCAGAAGCCTTCCCATTATATATATATATATATATATATATATATATATATATATATATATATATATATATATATATATATATATATGTATGTATGTATGTATGTATGTATGTCTGTGGATGATTATATATGCTCCCGGAAATCAAGTTGAGCTTTCTAGGTAAAGTTTTTTTGAAAAAAAACAAAAAAAAACACGCGCTCCTACCGATATTAAGCATTATTCTTCAAGTTGCTTGCGTATTTAAGAAATACGTTAAAATTATTTTTGCCGTACAATGATGGCCTTGATGTAAATTATCAAACTGATGTCAAATCAGTCGGGTTTCAATCGGCTTGAAGCAATCTGGCGTCTAACCACACTGAGGAGATGTGAAACTGTCTGTGGATGACTATATATGTGTGTGTCTGTGCGCACTCACGTGTGTTTATATATATATATATATATATATATATATATATATATATATATATATATATATATATATGATATAACGATATATCATTTTATAAATTAACAAAGAGTATTTAGAAAAATCTAAGGATCTATTTGCGTCTATGAGCATTCACTCAGTTCATCGATAGGTAAATGTTGAACGTTCATGGATGAGCCGTTATGTAATTGTTTTTTGCTTACCGCCATTGATTTGCGGATTTAGTCCAAAGATTGATGTAAAGGGCACCACCAATGCCGATAAATAATAGAGTAACAATCAAGAGGATGCCAGTATTTATGAAATGATAGCAAGAACGATGGAAAATAATAAGTGGCCGAGGAATCAAACAACAATGTACTGATATAGAATAGTAAGAATAGAACATGAAGAAAACATAGAAGGGGAATGAGAAATGGACAAGGCAGATGAAGAAAAGAGGAAGGAGAATTAGAAGAAGAACATGAGAAAAGAAGATGGAAATAGATTAAATGCGTAAATTGATAATAAGACATTTTATGGTGTTTAGTAGGAAGAACATGGGGTCTTCTAGATGTATACGTCTTAACTACAGTGGCTAAAAAATGGAACGCATCTGAACATTGTTTAATGATTTCACCATAAGAAAGGCGATAAATCCACTAAGATGATATGGAATACTGCGAGTGAAAGAAACAGAAAGAATAATAAAACAAAAGGATTCACGTGAATAGAAGATGGCAACTTTTTGAAAAATCCTTGTGGACAAGCGAGTAATGCGGGGTAAGAATCTCTTAACATAGAACTTACAGTTACAACTAGCAATGTCATTGAAATTAATTATCACATCAGAAACTTGTGTATATGGGAAAGAGGCTGTTGAGTGGAATATAGATTATCCCCTACAAGACCGTGTAAATATTTTCAACTCTTGCAGATCTGGAATGACGGCATTGGACAGCTCCAACCCATACTTTTCAACAATTCTCCATTTATTGTCAGATGTTCAACTCCAAGAGAGCGCACATATGCGTTTACGTGGTCTCCCACTGTCCGCTGACCTGAGATGGAACAAATGAATAGCTTCATCTACCGCAAGAAAAGTCGGTTCTATGTGTCGCGACAGAATTTTTTTTTTTCTCGCCTGACTCATCCTTCAAATCTATAAATCAACCATTCGACCTTGTATGAAATACGGCTGCCATATATGGTCCGGAATCTCCGCTGTTCGTCTCAAGGTCCTCGACCAAATCCAGAGACGGATATGCAAAGTGATTAGTCTTGATCTGGCATCTCGTCTCCAGTTACTTTCTCACAGATGTGCCGTCGCTTCCCTCTGTCTTTTCTACAAATATTTTCATGGTAACTGCTCCAACAAGCTACTTTTGCTGGTTCCTAAACTGCATGAATTTACTAAGTTGGCATCTCAGTCCCACCCTTTAACCGTCAAAACTGTTAAATGTAGTCGTCTCTTCTACTCCAATAGCTTCATGTCTCGCACTTCCTGTCTGTGGAACTCCCTCTTACTTGCTTCCCTGATAACTATAATATTTAATTATACAAACGCAATGACAATCGCCTCTTTATTCTTGCTCCCACTCTCTGTAACCCCACGCGTGCTAGTAGCACCCCGCCTCGCTTTGGGTAAAATGCATAATAAAAATGTGACCCTTGTATATCTATAATGAATGGCAGGGTTGATATTAGGAACCGTTTAATTTTCCAGCATCTGATAGGAATTATTACAACACTTACAGAGACTTTTTTTTATTAACTGGTAATATGCTCTACTAAGATTGCATTTTGCTAAGAATGTTTTATTTACACCTCAAAGGGCTTGAAGAATTTGACACATGACAAACGATGGTCGGCTGTAATGGTCATAGGCTGATAGAAAGAATCTTATGGAAGGTGAACAAATTTTTATTTTTCAACATTGTTCATCTTATTTACGCTATGTACATTGTTAGGACTTTTTTCCTTATCTTTGTTGCCATATTCACGACATTTCGGTAATTTTACACTTATTCAGGTGTTTGGAATTTCGAACTGAACTTTTTATTTTGTCCACCAGGGTAGACTGTTATATGGCAACAAAACTATCCGAACAGTGTAGAGTAAATCATTAAAATACCTCATCTCAGAAATATAAACAGTTCATCTTGCTGTCCATATACTGCATCCCTCGCTGTTGCAGTACTTGAATCGCACCGTTGAAATAGCTTTCATCCTGTTGGTACATATATATATATATATATATATATATATATATATATATATATATATATATATATAAACAATAGATATAGTGCACTTGTCTGTTCGATAATAATTCCATCCCAAGTGTTTTTTCGTGTTGGAGAACAAATGATAGTCAGATGAGTCAAAATAGGGAAGGTGATCAACCAGTTCAAAGCAGCAATCAAGCAAAACAACCATTGAAACCAAGGACTTGTGCGCTGAAGGATTATCCTGATTAAATAAATCACCTTTCGTCAGTTTTCCTGGGTGTTTGGTTTTGATAGCCTTTCATAACTGTCTCAACAAGTTGACATAATACTCAACATTGATAGTGCGGCCTTTTAAAGTTAATAAACACACTACTTTTAACATCGCAAAAAGCTGAGATTATCAACTTCTCTGCAGATGAAACGAACTTGAAATTATTGGTTTCCATTGGGTGGATAATCGCTTTGTCTCTGGCACAATATGATGGATCCAACACACATCATGAGTTACAAAACGTTCATGGAAAGTAGCCACAAGCAATGACTAACTTCCCCGTGATGTGATCAGGCTAGTGTGTATTTGATCAAGTGTCATACGACGTGGCACAAACTGAACAGAAGTCTTGGTCATGTTCATTGTAGGAATATCCTCAATTCTCTAACGGAATATGCTAATAGAATTGACTATTTGATTTATAGTAAAGAGCCTATCATCCATCACATTCTGGCGAACACTATCAATTCTTCATTCCAATATCAATGTTTTCCAAAACTCTCCTTTCCCTTCTTAAATTCAGCAATCTACATTTGCACTGCTAGCAAAGCTGTAGCCTCATCCCCTAATGTGGCAACTATATCAGCGAGTATGTCCTTGGGAGCTAAACCCTTTTCCTTTAGGTATTTGATAGCATCATGATGTCAAGTGTTGTCCAGTTTCAAGATAAGTCGATAATGGTTATTTATAAAGCCTTTGGAAATGAATGTATGTAATAATTCACTTTTTCAGCATCACTCTTTCATTGTAAGCTCATGAACGTTTCAGCCAACCGCCGTATTAAAGGTAAGGTGTTCAGAAGGAAACTACGAATAAACTAACTAATAAGTCAGACATTTATGTGTCCTGCCTGATACACGCTTAGGCGATCATGTATCTTTAGATATATGACTGACGAGGCAGATTGTTTCCCGCACTAGTTTGCCATTTCTTTCCGCGGTAGGCCAGTTGCCATCCAAGACTATAGAATGCAGTCTGTTCTGCTATTTAGCACTAGCTGATTTGAGAAAAAGGGGTTACATACCTTTCTCAACAGTATTAGCACGTAAGTGAATGTAATGGATTTAACTGGAATTCGAACTCGGCTCACCGATTCCTCAATCCGAGCCGCTATCCATTACAACAGGTAGTGGGATTATAGTAAGTGAACTAACATTGCTTAGAGCTGCAAAGAGTAGGGAGTTGTGAATTTTCGGACTTTGGCGATTATATTCACAATGTATGCGGTATATAAAAAAGAAAAAAATCGATCGTCGTCTCATATAAATAAAATAAATGTCAAGGTAAAAGGGCATAATGCAACTTGATCCATATTAAAATACAGCTAAGTTCCAAATAATCGATCCATCTTTCCATTTCGTACACAAATGTGTGTTGTAAGCTATAAAGAAATTAAATTAAATATCCAGCTTACTTTAATAATTTTATTGTACAATAATTTTATTGTTCACCAGATATAAAGAGCCACTCAAGTGAGTGGTATACTAAATACGGTTGTTGCAATTGCATGTGAGAGCAAGAAATGGATATTATTATCTGGAAGATAAATAATGTTCGAAACTCGAAGTCTTTAGGAATGTAGTGATTCTGGAAGCATTTCCTGTGGAGTTTGTTCCAAAATGTATAAATTTTTGTCAAGAAACTACCTGATTGTAATTGCTCTTCACTACTTGAATATGAAAGGAAGGAGGCTGTTTCTACTAACTATACGGGTCATGGTTCTTCCTTGAAGTGGATGTTTAGTCTGGTGTGTCAAAAGAATTTAGTTTGCCTGAACATCTGTCATAGCGACATAATAACGAGAGGCTAGCAACATTTCATCTCTGTGAAATGGGTTTCTTGATAGAAGAGATTTTATCCTTTACAAGTTCGCACAAACACATTTGAACTCTCTCTTGTCTGAAAAGTAGTGAGCACTGGGCAGGTCCCCCGCCAGATGGGGCAGCCGTATTCCTTTTTTTTAGTCTACTCCTCCTTTTTTTTTAAATTTAGAGCAAGTATTAAGTATTTTTAGTAGTTATACAGAGAAACCAACCATTTCTCCAGCGTCTATAGAGATAACACGTATATACAAATTCTACTCGAGATCCGCTTTTGTCTGGTTTTGATTATTTAGTTTTACAGCGTATCAAACTCAATTGATTATTTAATGCCGAAGAGATTTTAGGAGAGTTTCCTATGAATAGGATATGTATTCTTTGTAAGAAATCAGTTTGTAAATCAGGTTTTACTTTATATTGTTTTGGGCATATTAAGCTCAATGGGTTATTTAATGCCGAAACGATTTTTAGGGTAGTTTCCTATGATCATAATATGTATTCTTTGTAAGAAATCAGTTTTGTAAATAAGGTTTAATTTATTTTGCTTTTTGGCATACCAACCTCAATGGATTATTTAATTCCGACATTTTTTTAGGATAGTTTCCTGTGAACATAATATGTATTCATTGTAAGAAATCAGTTTGTAGATCAGGTTTCATTGACATAGTTTTGTAAAGATTTTTTTTTTTTTTGTCGCGAGTCAAATATATTGGTGGTAATATTTTTTTCAAGGATGTATCGCCGATATTTTTGCTATAATAATCTATTTTATACATATTTTGATTCAAATTTGGGGGTTAACGTTGTGTCCTTAGCTGGGACCCTAACAGATATTACCACCCCGATTCATGGTGAACCTGGGTAAACAGCAATTACGATCATAGGCCTTCCTACCGGGTGTAGTTTTTCTTTATAGTCAAGCCGATAGAGACCTGGAGTGATCTTCAGTTCCAATAGACGTTCTAATCAAAGGACATCATTGATACAACAACCATTCATCAATAAACTGAGAGTCTTCCCTGTGGCAATGATGTTTCTCGCAATCTTCAAAATTAGGCTCTGTTTAAGTGTATAATGTAATGCATATCCGTAGTTAGACGTATGCTTTAAAAGAAGTGTTTAAGAAATAAGATCCACGTTGGAGATTATGAAGAGATCAAAAGGAGAAAAAAGAGCTTAACATAATCAGATTTAAAACATTCCGTTACGAACGGTGTTACTTTAAGTAACAACCTCTCCAAGGCTTCTTTAATAGCAATAAATGCAGTAAGCGACCGCCAAGTGTAAAGAGAAGGTGATAGGTGACAAAATAAAATAGAAAATTACTGTTGAATAAAATAAATAAATCAGAGATAATCAGTGATACGCAAAGAAAAAAAAACTACCATTTTAAAGAAATTAGTTTTAAAAATATACATATATAAACAGATAGAATAAAAAGAAAATTCAATATTATCAATGAAATACTTCTTTATAGATTAGACCCAAGGAAAGATAACCCCACAACCTCCAACCCGTGAAAAATTATTTCCTTTTAAAAAAATTAATTTTGATGCCAGTGTTATCTTTTATTTTTTCATTATTGTTGTTCGTTCTGTTACTGTTTATTTTATTCCATCGTTTTATTTTTGCTAATGTTACTTTCTCCAACAATCTTGGAAGTAAAAATAAAAGAAAAAGAATCAAATCATAATTAAATCCATTCTACTTAATTCATAGTTCGATGATGAAACTTGCAGCTTACTTTACCGTTGGGTAAATTGCATTAGAATGTACAAAGAGTTTTTTAGTCAATATCGACTCATACATAATTGATTTGTGTATTCGCAAACTTGCCCAGATCAATATAAGCCACTAGATCATCAAATCTTCAATCGGAGGTCGGGTAAAGTCATTTTTCACTTTGAGTAATTTTATAGATATAAAAGCTGACTTAGAATTATTGAACAACTGAAGACTTTCTTGAAGCACCTGAGCTTATTATCGTTATCATTATTATAGCTGTGTTTTTTTGTTGTCGTCTTTTTTGGAGTTGAATGAGAGATCAGAAGGACAACATATTGACGCTTGCGTTCATAATACGTAGCCAAATATGCAAATCATGAAACCCTGTCTGAAAATATTATAGAAAGACAGAGACATAACTGCCGAATGTAAGAGATGTAAAAGATTTTCATGAAAGCAACGGATGACAATTCAGATGAGCCCCACTTATAAGTCCCTTCATGTCGGGTAACCCATTCTGCTCAGGTGCTCTCTGGTAAAGTATGTTCCCATGTATCGAAATGGGAATCGTAAGTCGTCTTGTCTCTCAAATACTTCTAACTTAAAGTTACCTGCATGCCAGAAAAGCACATCTCTGATATTGGATTGGCTATTTACTATATCTAGTCATATTTCCTCAAATCAAAACATGTATATATTAACTCCTCTTATTAAATAAGATAAGAAGCAATGAGAGCTATTCATGGTGTATTATCATGATATATTATTATATTCTGATTCTAATTATATTTTATGAAATGCCTCCAAATTACATCGATGTTTAATAAAAGATTTGTCTGAAATATTTGCATGAAGAGGGGATGTTTACCTCAATAAGCAAGTACTTATTCGATCAAGTATTCCGATCGAATATTTCGATCAAATATTTCAAACATATATCTGGCTTATTCGATAGTAGTGCTCTGTCTGTTTGGATTGAAATATTCCACAGCATGGATACAAATTATTTAGTTATCACAGAATTTGATTTGTGTTCGAATCAATTTTCCTGTGGTAGGTTGTGCTTGCCAAATATTGCCCAGTAAATATATTATCATAATCTGTTAAACATATCTTAAACAGAGTAATGTAAATTTGATAATTTCTTATTTCAGTATCAGTTTTAGCACCCAGTTCTGGTGGCATTGAAAGTACTTAGAAAGATCAACAGTCTGTAGCTTCAAGGACATTTCTAAATAACATATAATCCTCTACGAACACCTCGTTGGTAGAGGAATATAGACTCCTGGAATATCTAATCTGTTTATATCTACTTTCAGATGACGCCTTTGGTTTGATGTCAATATTTTTCGTACATAACATCAACCTTTCGGGTTATTTTTAATGACCAATTTATATATTTAAAGCTGTATATCACAACATATATGGAAAATCTGTTGGTTGCTCATATTCTATTGCATGCATTTACTAAACTTCTTAAGATAAGTCTTAGCAGAATCATTTCTCCTGATCTTTTACTAACAAACGATTGTTCCCATCATATTCCCACAAATACTTGCAGCTTATTCAAGGTCTTTAATTATTGTTTCGTTTTATTTTTTTACGTAAGAAATTTCGCCATGTCAATGTTTGTTTTTTTCTTTCTCGTATATTCATCAATCCTAAAATCCATTTTAATGTGATCACTGATATTTTTATTGCCACTGCTTGTCTTCGCTAATCAGCGTCGAATCAATCATATAACGTAAATGATTGATATCTTTGTCGGTAAACATCTAGTCACACTATGTTCTGTTGAGAACTTTACTTAAAATAAATAAGGACCTATAGAAAGGGATAAGGTAAAATAAAATCCAATGACAGAATATCGCAGAGATAATCAGCATATCTCATATGTGGTTTGGCAAACATTTGAAACTCCCTGAATACTTAAGCAATATGAGGTTGGCGTGATTCTCTACTTGGCTTTTCAAATTTAAATAATAAAAAGAACAATATCAGGCTATGTATTAGGTTGGTGCAAAAATAATGACGTAATAATGTCGTTTTTTGACGTATTTTTTAACGTCAAAAAACGACATTATTACGTCATTATTTTTGCACCAGCCTAATAGAATGGTTGGTTCATAACAATTTGCACGGAGCATTTTTAGGGGGAAAAGACACCATTAATTCCAAAATTTTTTTGGCGGGTGGTCATGTTGTGTACCTAGTGGAAAATCATTGTGTATGGTTATCTCATTCTTCGAAATCAGACATTGAATTTTAGACGATTACTATTCCCAATTTGAACGATTAACGACAATAATCAATAAAAGCACACGGAATTTTCCAATGATGTGTTTCATCAAGACAAAACCAGACATGAAGCTTTATTACGGACCCGGCAGAAATTAGCTCTGCTAGATTATGGTGTCTCACCTGAGTTTGTACCTTCAGATTACCTCTTATTACCTTACCCAGAAGATTATCTTCATGGGAAGAAAATCTATTTTCTGGAATAAAGCAAAAACCACCAATGTTTAATCTTCCTGAATGAAACCAACATTTGCAAATGAATTCATAAAGTGCCTTAAATATGAAAATGCGATTAGAAAAAAATAGAAATTATTTTGCTAAATAAATCTACGTACAAATATCTATATCTATCCATATATTTACCTTATTTCTTATTTATCTATTCTTCTTCTTCTTCTTCTTCTTCTTCTTATTATTATTATTATTATTATTATTATTATTATTATTATTATTATTATTATTATTATTAATGTCAAAAAATAAAATAACACACACTGAGTAAAGATATTTGAAAGATTCGCTATTGTTTATAGAAAAAATAGGTTATATATTATCGCAGTATCTGACATGAATATTCAAAACAAATTTTCATTGACAATATTTTCATTTTAGCGCTAATATTTCGGTGCATATATTAGTAGAGATTCGGTTTAGGAATCATTCAGTCAGTCAACCTAGATGTCTAATGGCCTATAGCCTCAATAAATTAATCCCTTCAAAATATCGCTAAATTAGAGATAAAAAAAATGTAAGGAAATATATCATCCACCTTGCCAGTTATTAATATCTATCTATCTATCTATCTATCTATCTATCTATCTATCTATCTATCTATCTATCTATCTATCTATCTATCTATCTATCTATCTATCTTCTTGAATGTCTGTTACATTATCTGTCTATTCCTGGAGGAAAACATACAGGAAAAATTTGCAATAAGAAATCAATGCATTTCTGTCGATATTAATTAAAATTCAAATCTATCTATCTATCTATCTATCTATCTATCTATCTATCTATCTATCTATCTATCTATCTATCTATCTATCTATCTACGTGAATGTCTGTTACATTATCTATCTATTCCTGGAGGAAAACATACAGGGAAAATTGTCAATAAGAAATCAGTGCATTTCTGTCGATATTAAAATTCAAATCTATCTATCTATCTATCTATCTATCTATCTATCTATCTATCTATCTATCTATCTATCTATCTACTTGAATTTCTGTTACATTATCTATCTATTCCTGGAGGAAAACATACAGGAAAAATTGTCAATAAGAAATCAATGTATTTCTGTCGATATTAAAATTCAAATCTATCTATCTATCTATCTATCTATCTATCTATCTATCTATCTATCTATCTATCAATCGATCTATCTATCTATCTGAATTTCTGTTACACTATCAATTCGTGGAGGAAAACATGCAGGGAAAATTTGCAATAAATGCATTTCTGTCGATAGTAAAGTTAAAATCTATCTATCTATCTATCTATCTATCTATCTATCTATCTATCTATCTATCATTGCCATGTATTTTTCTGCGAATTACTCATGTAGTATCATTTTTTTCTTTCATTTTTTATTTCTTCTCTTTGGATGTGTATAAATACACCTATCAAACAGCGGGAGACTTGCAAAAGTCCCATTTTACACAGACCCTCATTCGCACACATTCGTAGCTTGAAAATGCTTGAATGATCACATATATAACAAAATATATACTTACACATCTATCTATCTATCTATCTATCTATCTATATATATATATATATATATATATATATATATATATATATGTGTGTGTGTGTGTGTGTGTATGTAAGTGTGTGTGTGTATCATACTAGCGAATTGTATGTATGTATATTAAGTGACAGAAGCGTTCAATGCCTGTACAGGTGGTTGGCAGGCGAGAGATTCAGCGATGATGTGTCAACAGGTATTTCGTAGCGAGCCTCTTGTCTGATATTTAAATGTGAAATCCCGTGATACAATCAAGAGGAAATGGAAGAGAAACGTCATTAGTAGACTATTGTGTTAGGCACGTAATTAATTCAGGCAAACGGACAATAGAAATTCAAATTCAGATTGGTCCAAGTGGTGAGCAAAAGTTTCGGTGGGCAGTATGTTGTAGAGGATAAAGAAAGGGGGAACGAGATGAGAGAGACAATAATGTATTGATAATTACAAAGAATAATGAAAAAAATAATGATACATGAATTGCAGGAAAATATATAAAATGCATTTTCAAAGCGAAAAATTAAATCCGTTGAAGAATAAGAATGAGAAAATCGTAGCTTCAGTAGAAAAGAAAGAAAGAATGAATGAAGGAAAGAATGAAGGAATGAATGAAGAAAGAACGATATGTAGGAAAGAAAGGAAGAGATAAAAGAAATAAAGAAAGAATAATAAAAAAAAAAGCCAAACAGATAATTAAATAAAGAAAAAGAAGGATTGATTTATTGATTTCATTTTTACGGATTATCAAACTTTTCCAAGTTATTTAAAACCAGAAATTAATTTGAGATTGTAAAAACATCTTGGTGATAATGATATATCGATACAAGTTCTACTACAATATACTATACTGATACAAGTTCTACAAGTTCTATAAGTTCTTCCTTAATTCTGATGAATTAAGGAAGAAAATTAATATCTTTATCAATACCATCATCATCATCATCTTCATCATGACAGAGTGCTGTTGGATGGCCTCACGTGAAGCTGAGCAGCAAACCATTAACTTCCACATGCCTTTGTTTGAAATCAAGACAAGTTTTTTTGTTTTTTTTATGGAAAGCGCGTATTCGACATGTTGAACTATCGCAGTACATCTCACTCCATCTTAAAGCAAAGTTGATCTCTTCCAACTTGAATGCTCGCCTTGGTCAAAACCACTTAACCATTGATTCCAACCTCTCCACCCGACCGTTGACTTCATCTATGAAGCCCTCCACAAAACAATGCCGTGTCGCCATTGCATGTGCTATATGCGTAGCTCTTGGGGCTAATCTGACTCAAATAGTTACAGAGCCTACAGTAACATTCATCCGCCCTTTCACAGTCTAAGGCTTGAATCTTGCTTGGTGTCTAACTATACCGCTCACTAGAAAAAAAAACCTGATGAGGAAACCGTTTCAGTCGCCGATGATCCAAGCATGTGGTAGAAAGAACTCGGTTATATCGTACAATTCGCTCTATGTTAAAAGGAGAAGGAAATATAACTGAATCATTGTATACAAAAGATGAAGAGTATGAGGACTATAAGATATCACAGATAAAGAACTGAAACAAAAGGAAAAGATAAAAATAATCTGAAGAAAAAAGTGAAGAAAGAATAAATAATATCGATGAAACGAGAAATAGAAAAGAGTTGGAAATTAAATTAAAGAAATAAATAAAAAGACAGGAAATTGTCAAAGAAAGAAAGAAGGAAACGAAAAAATAGCAAAAGAAAGAAAAATGAGATACTGAACAAATAAGATAAGAGAAATAAAAGATAGTGATAAAGATAACATGAAAAGGAGAGAAAGAAAGAAAAAAGAAAAAAATATATAATTTATAAAGTGTTAAACGAAAT
>OZ010573.1:134836609-134849109 GCA_963932145.1 Acanthosepion lycidas | reverse complement strand
AAGTATTATAAAATTAGAAGAATTCGGTTAAACCCATGACATCGCGTTCTTCAAAATATATTACACATAAATTAATCCCAAATTAAATATTAATTTTCAGACTTTTTTCGTCCTCTGAAAGACTTTACCAAAGCAAAGGATTTTATTTTGTAACAAGTATTTATACACAAGAGCTAACATATTTTGGTTTTTCAAAATGTTAAATTATAGGAACGCTCATAGTTATTCATTAGGTTAGCTGAAATGTCTAGAAACCTATGGAGGATACGAAGTGACACAATTTAGGCTCTAATGAATATAAGTGATAGTCTTGAATTTGTTTATGCAAATTAATATTTAAATTATTTTTGTTTGTATATGTATATATGTATTTTTTTTTTTATTAAATCAAGCAGCTTTCCATTGTTTTATTGCCACAAGGCAAAACACGTTTGGAATTGTAAAAATAATTATTTTCTTTTTAATATGCTGGTGAAAATTTTATAGATTTCCTTTTTAGAAGAATAATATTTTTTCTGGGTATATTTTCCACTATGTAAATACATTTCTGGTTTGACGAGGTGGATTTTTTCCAAGTGAATTTAATGAAAGGCTACCTAATTTCTCCTTCCCAGAACGCCATCTATTATGCCAGCCGCACATTCACACGTTTTCTCTTGACATTTAAGTCATTTTCATGTGACATTTCCTTTCTTAAGGTGTGAGACCATGGCTCACCATAACATCCTATCTTTTCTCGCTTTAAGTAAATTTGCCCTTTTACCATAACAGCTCTTCCGTTAAGCAAGTTACATAGTTAATTCTCTGCTTTCACCTACATATTTTGCTTTCACTATGTTCTGTTAGTGATAAAGTCTCCAAATCGTCTTTCCTTATTACTACATCTGTCTATTTTCAATTGTGAAGAGCACTTTCCTTGTAGTTTCTATTTTCCTTAAAATTAACCCGTTACTCATTAGTTCGGTCAACACAAATATGTTGCGGCAAAAGTAAACTCCTTTTTTATTAACTTTTATTGGACAAAAATAAATTAGAGTAGTTGAATATTAACCCATGATTAAGTATGGGTTACACATTCCAGAATGATTAAATCTTAATTTCGAAGTGAGCTTGATCGAACGACGTGTGGCAACTGTACAGTAATCGCAATCAAAACTAAAACCACCGCGTTTTTACTTGTGGGGTGTAATATAAGATTTTGTTTCCATACTCAAGCCAAAAACAATTCCTGAATTAAAACAAGCAATTTCTGAGAAATGTTTCTGCAATTAATGTAGAAATGTGTTAAATTGTTTGTAGAAGTGCTGCAGATAGTTTTCAGCGTTATATTGAACAGAAAGGGGAACCTTTTGAACATGTTAAATAGTGTGTTTCTCACAATATTTCCTGTTATTTTTATGTGAAAATACTCATAAATTTCTTTAAAGTACGGTAGTTTATTTTGTTCAATTAAAGTTGATAAATAAAAAAAACCCAGAGTTACTCCATATTCTGATGCACTCCTCATCACTTGCTGACATCATCATCTAGGCCGTTGGTCTACAGAAGGTGTTATCAGCTCATTCCGCCTGCATTCTGAATAACCAATATGGCTGACATATCTAAAATTAAAAATATTTTCGACGGGTCTAATAACCTTACATGCTCCGCCCGACAATCGAAGCAGTTTACCAACGTATGTTTCATGTTGCATGCAAACAGCTATTTGGAGCCTCAGGTGAGAGTTGCGAGCTAGGTGGGGACCCAAGCTGACGAACTCCTGCCAAAGATTATTATAAATGCACATTATTAGTAATAAAACATTCGATATAGCATATATCACGTTATCATACACTTTTTGTTTTCCACTGTTTCTTCTTTTCGAGTTTTTCATCATTCATTGCACGCCCATCCTGACATTCTTCTGTAATTTTTGAAATGATACAAATTTCGCTCATCAGAATCTTACGCACAGAATCGTAACTCCTCGTGCCGATACGTAAAAAAAAATCTTTCTTGTGGATACAACTAAATCAATCCAGTACAGACGGACATACCTTGCGAAATTTACCCACCGAATGATGACACTCGGTACACCTCAGAGGCACACAAGCAAAAATACATCGGCGCGAACACACAACGAATGAAAAGCAAACCAAAGTTGACATCCCTCACTCTATAAATATGGACACCCTGTATACAATCAGACAAAAGCCTGGCAATCGTTTGCCTGCTGCCGTCACAATCATCTTCGATTCATTGTCCACCATTCCGAGGGGACGGGTAACGAAAATATCCTCTAATATAATTTCATGATTATCACGAACTAGTTTGTGTAAATAAATTTGGTGATGGGATTTTTGTGGCTGAGTATGTACTTGAGTTTATAGTTGCCGTGTTGGGGTGGGGGATGATAGATGTGAGGCGTATTTTCTTCTCTATGTGCGCTGACATGTGTGGACATTAGATCAGAGTTCTGTGTTTATGTGCGTGCGTGTTTGGGTCAGTATTTCTCAGATAGATGAAGAGTTTACAAATGTTTTGTATTTTATGTGTGTGTGTGTGTGTGCGTGCGCGTTCGATGGCCATTCTCCCTCGGGTCTGGAAAAGTGTATCCATTATGAGACTTGTTTGCAGACGAGTAGGAGCATGACTCTAGTCTAATGGAGAAAACATGGCCACCCACATTGTACACGAAAGAAAACAGTGGAAAAGAGAGAAACATGTTCTTGGACATTATCTATCTATCTAACTATCTATCTCATATATATATATATATATATATATATATATATATATATATATATATATATATATGAAATAACAGGAGTGAAAAACAGAATTAGTGAGGGAAAAAGAGAATATTCCAGAGTGAGCTGCACTTATAAACCTTAGGAAAAAGCCATATAAATATATATGTAGGTATTTTGACAAGGTAGAAAACATTTTTATTAACAACTTATTTCATCTTTCTCGGGTAGTTAGATGGATGTCGTCAGGTCAGAACAAAACGCAAATTTGTTTTTTTTTTAATATTAAAAACGTTGATGTCTGTTTGCTAAGTTGGCGCCTTCCTTATATATATATATATATATATATATATATATATATATATATATATATATATACACACAACTACATACATACATACACGCACACACACACACACACACACACACATATATATATATATATATATATATATATATATATATATATAGATAGATAGATAGATAGATAGATAGATAGATAGATATCCAGCTGCAACTACTTTACTCACCTGACGCTGAGCGTTCGCTTTACCACATACTTCGATCCCTAAAATATGCTTAATGGAAGATCTTCAATTCTCTGAATGTCTGTAAGAACCACTTAGACTAGGCTATGACCTAGAATGGTACCAAGGTCTTGGAGTAAAAAGCTGCTTCAAAAATGGCAAAAGGTAGATGGACAGAATGACATAATACAAAAAGGAGTGATGAATAAAGTGTCGTCCAAATTTCGCAAAAATGAAAATAACACTGACATCTCATTTTAACAGATATATTTACAAAAAATGTACAAAAATATATTGTAATACTAAAGAGTATATTTATTCAATACAACCGCCATTGACTTCAACCCTGGCCTACAGTCGGCTTCAGAATCTTCTGGACGGTTTCCTTGTTTAAGATAGTGAAAACTGCCATTATCTAGGTAATCAGATCATCTTTGGCGTTACAAAGAGTTTTATTGGTCTCTCGCCAAACTTCGTCCCACACATAATAATCTACTGGGCTTGACTATGTGATGCTGGGTTGCTAGATATAAGCGTCGTAAAAAATTGTCTGAGAGTCATGAATAGGTTGTCCTGTTTGTCTGTATTGTACAGAGTCTTGTTGCCAGACATGGGAACTTCCAGCAACCACCTTCATGACCCAGGGAAGCACTATCCCCTCAAGGCAAATAATGTAGGCCTCCGTGTAGTTTGTGAGACCATCACCAACAATTCTTGAGTACTTTTCTTATCAGAAAAGTTTTCCGAGCTGCCGTGCATTTGTCATTACCATTAGACTTATCCAGCTCTTTCTAAATCCTCTATACTGTAATCAGATTGATACCCAATTACTCTGAAATGCTCGTATTGGAGCTTCCGGTGCGAATGCCAAGCAGTACAGCATGTTGTTTCTAAGTTAACGGTGGAGTGAATTACTTCATGGGCTCATTTTGTCACCAAGGGTCCTAAACTGTCACTACTATACTGTGCAGTCGACGAAGTCAAAAATAATCAAAGCGCATTAACGAATTAAATATATATATAAAATGGTGAGAATTTACGCATTTCACCTTGTAAATGATTGAATAAATCTATGTATATATCATTAAATATAGTCTTTGAAATTCAGTAAGGAAAACACTACAAAGATAATTTCTCACCCAATATGCAATTGTTTTTTTGTTTTTGCTTTGTTATGTTTTACGGCATATCAACATCTCTATGGGTTATTTTTATTGCTGGGTATATTTTCTATCTATCTATCTCAGTATATATTGGCTTGGTTTTGCTTTGTTTTACAGCATATAAACTCCAATGGGTTATTTAATGCCGACAACATTTTTATTGCTGGTAATATGCTTTTCTTCGAAAATCTAATTCTGGGAATATTTTTCCTTGAAGAATTCTATAGCTGGTCATATTTTATTGTAAAAAAAAAAAAAAAAAAAATGGATAGCTGTTTGTATTGCTGGTATTTCTTTTAAAGTATTGCTGCTAATAATTTTTCCTTCAAAAATTATTGCTGGGAATGATTTTTTATATTATTATAACAAAGTATTTCTGGTATTAAAGCCTATTTTTACACAGGTTTGGGTGTTAACTATTTACCCATAGATGGGACCCTAACAAATGCTACCATCCCTCTCCTCAAAACCTCCTGATGTCCTGATCCTTACTGTTGGACGTAGTTTATCGTCTTACCCAGGATGCGGATGTAGATAATCGTCGTACCCAGGACGGCAATATGCAAGTGAATTGAATCTATGTGTGTGTGTGTGAATGTGAGTGCGTGTGTACGTGCGTGTGTGTGTTTAATTGGCCGGATATGTCCCGTAAAGGGATATATTTGAACGAATTAGCTAAGTGGGTTTGGCTATTATAACCAAGTAGAATACGGTAGCAGTAATCGACTGGTACGCGTCGTAGTCGCAGGTAAGAAGTGTAGATCAATAGCGTAGTCCAGTGGGCGTCGTTATAGACTTAGCTCTCAGACTAAGGCTCTTGACTCTCCCACACGTCCTTCGGTATTTATGACGGACACCAGCCAATCATATTCCAGAGAGGGGGAACACAGGTGTATGCATATTCCATTATATCATGACCATGACGGTGTAGGAAATATTGTCCAGTTTTCTAATGTTTTTTTTTTTTTTGTTTTTTTTTACAATTTTTATTTAAGAGGGACAATGACACTAAGATATTGTAACGATTATTGTCCCAAGTAACTCCGGCCAATGTATTCGTAATTTTCAAAGAGTCCACAGTTAGTACGTTATTCTCTTATTTATACTCAGACCTGAGTTGTATAGAAGTAGCCACAAATCTACGCCGTACAGGATTATATCAATTAATATTCGGGGGGATCTTTTAAACACAAACCAGATGTAAAGACATTTTAAATAATGCAGTTTAAAACAAGCGTCAAACACATTATGATTGAAGCTCTGTCCGCCTTGTCCGGGAGAAATAAAAATGTAAGAACAAAGGAAAAACTCAGTATCTGTCTATATTTCTGTGATGAGGTATTATGTACATTATTTACATTATTCGGACAATTGTCCTCATCTTTGTCGCCATATTCCTTACAAAGTTGCGGCCGTTGTACGCTTCGGCCTCCTTCAGGTGGTTGGAATATCGAACTGAACGCTTTATTTTGCTCGCTGGGGTAGACTGTTCTAGTTTCACAAAAACTGAAGAAAGAATGAATAAAAAAATCAAAAAAAAAATCATTCTTTCCTTGTCCGTCACATCCATTACTACCGAAATATATATATGTATGTGTATGTGTGTGTGTGTGTATACATACATATATATATATATATATATATATATATATATATATATATATATATATATATATATATATATATATATATATCCATACATATATATATATATATATATACAGTAGTGGCCATAATATAAGGAACGGAAACATTTCATTGCTAATCAGGTATTACTTTTTAAGTAAAACACATATTTATGACTTTGTTGCCCCCGTTCTTTATATTATGGCCGCTACTATATATATATATATATATATATATATATATATATATATATATATATATATATATATATATATATATGTGTGTGTGTGTGTGTGTGTGTGTTCACTTTTATATTTACACACGCTCTATCTCTGATATTGAGCACTTTATTCCATAAATATAGCACACCTTAAGACTTTATATCTTTATATATATATATATATATATATATATATATATATATGTATATATATATATATATATATGCATACATATATATCTACATACATATATATATACATATATATATATAATTATTTATTTAAAAGTATAAAATAATTATATTTATGCTCTACTTACGTATCGAGCACTATTTTTTAAAAATAATAACAAAAATACTAAGGAACTTTGTATTATTTAACAAACCAGTTTCTTTCCTATTTTCTATAATATTTTCACATATATATATATATATATATATATATATATATATATATATATATATATATCTACATATATATGCATATATATATGCATACACACACACACACACACACACACATATATATATATATATATATATATATATATATATATATATATATATATATATATATATATATATATATTGGAGTATTTTGTTAGCAGTACCCGTTTTATAATTGTTTCATTAAAAAACTGTCAAGGTTCTGCGGTTAATTTTTATTTAATTTTTCCTGTGTTCTTATGATTCTCTCCTTTTCTAGCCATGTTTTATTTTTATTTTACAAGTAGATGAGGCTATGATATTTGTATTGATCAACGAGTATGTTACGGATAGAATTTGGTAGGTTGCCATGTGCATTTAAATGTGGCATGATTAAGCTTAATTTAAATAAAAATTTGAAATTTAAATTTAAAAAATGCTAAAATATAATGAAATCATTATTAATAAAAAAGAAAAACAACACTCATTAATACCAGCTATGAACAGCTCCACGATATGCTGATCTTATTTGAAAAATAAAAGATCCATATAATTCTAGATACGTATATATATATATATATATATATATATATATATATATATATATATATATATATATAGCAATGCATAAATTCTGTTAAATGTAAAAATAAAATCCATCTTTGATAATGGTTTATGTCGTTAAGATATACAAATCCTTTGGACAATTTCTGTATTATTTAAGTCCGGAAACAGGAAATATTAAATGAAATCTTAACCAGAGTACCTAGTCAGTATTTTTTTTTAAATGAAACCAGCAGTACCACTCTGAGTTTCATGTGCAAAGCAATCTTCAGATTACGCAATGATCAAACAGATTTCTAACAGTACCTGAAGATTGTGTTCTGCATGAAAATCAAAGTTGTGTTACCGGCGAAAGTATATATATATATATATATATGTGTGGTGGGGGTGCGTGTCTATGTATGTGGGTGGTGTTTATATCTCTAGTAGCTGGCTATTATGGATGGCTAGCCCCATCCCTATCATAGACATCAACTCAGGCACATTCGTGCTTGTTTATACTGAGTGTCTCTGAGCCGTTATACTTTATGAAAACACGTAATGTTTATAGTTTTCCAGTTTGTCCAACGCCAGGAGGGTCAAATTCTCGCTCAGCGCAAGTACAGAAAACGACGCCTTTGGAATACGATTACCTTCACAAGGATTGGCTCAACTCGTATTATGATTGTGACATATTTTCCGAAGGTGTCACACTGAGAATATCAACAGATTAACTTCTCAACAAATCGACCCTGTTGAGATTAGATCTCGGGTCTTATGGAAAGTGAACATTCTCCTACTTTGGCTACGCTCCTACATATGTGCACATATATATATATATATATATATATATATATATATATATATATATATATATATATATATATATATATATATATATATATATATATATATATATATATATGTGTCGGTGTTTGTATGCTTTTTCTATTTCTGCCTACAGCCAGGCTTGAAAATAAATGTATATTTGAATACGGACGAATAGTAATAAATTTGTTAATAGATATATTTGTTTCTATAAAATAACCTTAAAATAGATAATTGACGTGTGCAAGCTATGTTTCACGGCCTTATGATTTCGGAGCGTCCACGCTCGATTTAAGAAGATTTATGTTCATAAACTTGCAATGTAATTGTTTGAATGAGTATTATTTATTTACTCTGGCTGATCGTTCAGTTTCTTTTTCCAGAGAAGTCACATAAAATAACATGGTTCAGCTGAACATCGAATACACAAGAGCCAAATGGTATTATCATGTGCCAAAATACAGAAAAGCGAGAAGTCTTCAAGGAAACAAGAGAAAAAAAAGACTCTTGTGTTTAGATGTACTCTTAAATAAAATCTTATTGGATTATTAAAGAGGATGTTTCGCTTTGTCAACTAATGTGAGAATGGCGTGAATATGGTAGGAGATTTTATGTATATCTTATATATTTTTTCTGCCGATATCGGCCATGATCTACATATATATTTGCGAAGCGTTCCATATAAAATAATTACTGTTTTCCTTCATTATATATATATATATATATATATATATATATATATATATATATTTGATTTTAACATTGATTATTCCTGCCTTCGATACCAGTAGAAAATATCAGACGAAGTATTCAAATAAATATACATCCTTAGTGGAACCTTAACTATTCTTGATACATATATACATATATATTTATAGTGAATACTCATATCCATTTATTTGTTAGCACATTGATCCCTAAAAACCGGTGGTAGAGAAAAATAACTTAATGCCCAGCCACCGGTTGGACGGTGGGCAAACACTTGTATCTATTTTATATCTAGCGTGAAGCATTAGATACTAATTATTTGCGAATATTGACTCAGGAGCTTAGGCAGAAGGTTTAATATAGTTCAGAAATTCAGGGCTCAAAGGCTTAAGCAGTATGTTCATTTATTTTCACCTACCGGCTGCAATATTCGAGAAATTTTATTAAAGACAAATATGCGTGCCTCAGCAGTAATCAAACCTGTGTGCCTTTCTTTTAGTAAGATTTCTCAGTATACAGGCCGGTAGTTGAAAATAAGTAAATATTCTGTTTAATAAATACAAGTAGCCTCTACTAAAATACGAGAATCCATTAAAAATAATGTTTAAAATGACGCACACATAGAAAAGGTTGTATTTTGGAAATCATAAATTATTTATATTTTGGTGAAATAAGAACTGATATATATATATATATATATATATATATATATATATATATATATATATATTAGTAGAAAATACCATCATGATAAACTCATCCAAAAGTAAAAAAAAAAAAAGTATTAAAAATAATGGAAGCTTTAATATTAAAAAATAAAAAGCCAACACTTTACTTAACAGTATTAACTGCGAACACAGCCACCATTTGCTAATTGTCTTCGGAAAATAAGACATCTCTATAACTCTAAAAACATATACACAACCCACAGTCCCAAGTAAATTGAATAAATAAAATAAAATAAAATAAAATTATTCTTGATAATGGCTAAAAGTATAGCGCTCGGAATTAAAGAACCTTTGCACATTTTCTACACACTCTGGCCGAAAACGAAAATACATGTTCGAACACAAGAATAATTTAAAAGAAATGCTTAATATCTTGTCTGTCGTCTTTAATGAAACATGTTTCAATGAATGATTTCTGCCCACATATATATATATATATATATATATATATATATATATATATATATATAATATATATATATATATATATATATATATATATATATATATATATATATATATATATATATATATATATATATGGAAGGAAATGTATATAAATCTAATACATTTCGCGTTCATCATAGAATGAGTTATGAAAAATACTCTGGTATATCACCTTTTTTTACCGGAACCATTTTCCATATCTCTTTCACTGAAGAAGCTTTAATAAAAAACGAATCATGTCAGATTTATTAACGTTTCTTATTAATTACTTAATTTTTTTTTTCATATCAAATATATGTATGAATATTACCAGCTCCAACTATTTTGTATTTTATTTTTAAATATTATTTAAGGAAAATTTATTGACAATGACGGCGAAGAAAAGCTGTTTCTTTTCTTTCATTCAGTAAATTTTATAAACTTAGTAATATATAGTTTCTCGTGTATGCACAAAGGACATGGGTCATTTAATGACCTACATATTCTAGCTTTTTTAAATAATTTCCATTTTACTCTAGGTTTTTTTTACTGGATTCTTTTATGTCCCAGAACTATTTTGAAAGTGATGTCTGATTTCTGTATTTATTTATCCTAAATGAAGTTTGATGTTGACTGAACCTCTTTTTGAACTCATGGCTTGTGCAACCTATATAGATTTTTATGTTTTTGGGATTCTCAATAGATGAGATATTGCACTGGTATACTAATAATTTCGTGCGACATTTATTTTATAGAGGAGAGTTATGAGGATTTCTACAGTTACATAATTTTTGTTTATCGTCATCTCTTTTTATTTTTTATAATCTAAATTTCTTTGGTTTTGGTTTAAGTGTTTATTAAAGATATTAGCATTATGTTTCTTAATAATTTTTCTAAGTTTTCAGTACAGCTGTAACTTAATTTTAGTGTAATTTTATTGAAAATATTACTCAGTTTACTTTCTCTAGGAAAGTTAACTGTTAATTAAAGGAATTTTTGTGCTAATGTGTTCTTTAAGATTTGGTTGTATGGGTGTTTATACCAAATTATTTTTCTACTTCTGTCTTTTCTATGCTTTCCATTTTCCTTTTTATATGAGTAAGTTTTGGGCTTTTGTAACCACTATCTTTTAGAGATTTATTATATAAATTAATATTTTTTATATAAATTAATATGTTCATAGAAAATCTTCCAATTTGCTGAATTTCTGCTTAATTATAGATGGAGAATGATTTGATTTAGGGTGAATATATAAACGATTTGTATTGGTTTTTGTAAGTATACATTTTTCATTAAATCTAATGCATCAAGGAAGTTAACATTTTTTTTTATAATTTCTTGCTTACCGTAATTTTTAAGTACATGCTTATAAATTCTTTATGTAATATCTTTCTATATTTATCGATTTTAAAGTTAGTAAAGTTCTTTATGACCATAAGTGCATCGTCTCTGTATCAACCAATGTCATTTATATTAATTCTACAGTATGCTGTGAGATTGTACGATATAAAAAGACCTATAAGATCAGAAGACTCAACTGAATGTAGTGATCGTCTTGTGATGTCAAAGTGTTCATATGAATTTTTATCCATTGCTCTCCTTTATGTATCTGTACCTATTTTTTCGCATTTATAATAATGCACTTTTCTTCTTCAGTAATATCCGTATACTGGGTAGCAAAGTCCAACGCATTCATGAACAATTCTTTAGATATTGATTGAAAATAATTTTCAATATCAAACTGCATTAGTGTACAGTTTGTCTTATCCTTTATATCAGCAAACTAGTTTGTCATGTCTTTGGTATTAATCCAAAGTTTCAAGCCTATTTTTTTTTTTTGATTTGTTGATTTACACTTTCAAGGATCTTTTTACTAATTTTTCCGATCTCAGGACTTGTTGGGTTTATTATCCTTGTAGTCGGATTAGCCTCGAAATCTGGTTTGTGGTACTTTAAGGTTATATAGAACTCTTTTTCATTTAGTTTACCTATCCTATCACTAATCTTCAGTTTGTCGGTGATATTTTTTACTGCTAGTACAAATATTTTCCACCATGTTGAGGTAATTAGTATCTGCCTTTTTATAGTTCTTATGTAAATCTTTATTAATTAGATCGTTGTAGTCCCTTGTCGTTATTTTATAGAAGTTTCCTGTTTTTTCGGATTTCACTAATATTTTATCCATTGTTTTAATGTCTTTTACTATTTTATCCACGTGTTTTTTTTTGAAGTAGCATTATATATTATATTACTAAGATTTTAAAAAATATAAAAATTTACTAAATCAAAGAAATGAAATAGCTATTCTTTGTCCTCATTGTCAAAAATTTTCCTCAAGTAATATTTAAAAATAAAATAAATAAATGTCAGCTGGTAATATACATACTTATATTTGATATGAAAAAAAAATGTAATTCTATTACATTTATTTGATTAAAAAAGAAATATAGTCTATTAGTAAATAGAGTAAAACTATTTTTAAATTGTAGTTAAATATAACTCGTATATATTCTAAACCAAAGACCTCTTCTAGAAATAATTTTTAAGTGTACAAGTACGAAAAAATGCCTAAAAAC
>OZ010573.1:134811609-134834109 GCA_963932145.1 Acanthosepion lycidas | reverse complement strand
TCAAAGGACTTATAAAAACATAAAATAAAAGACACAAATCCCCAAAGGGGTTCAATGAGATTAAATTCGTACAGCGCCATAGCAATCGAATTTGCAGACATAAAACTTTGTCTGAAAGGGTGCGTTACCGCTCCACATGTCAACCAGACTGGCGTATGCGGTTGCTTGCGTCGCCTCTGACTTCGCCGACGGGGAGTGAACACTTCATTGTTGTAACTATGTTAAACTTGTTAGCAGTATTATCAATCTACAATGAGCTCACTTTTTGCGCGCTTCATCTACAATGCTGTCTATTATGTTATAATGGAGATGCAAAGGCTTAGATGTTTGTGACCAAGTAAAATGAAACAAGTACAACATGTAAAGAGAGTTATGCCTGTTACCGTTTGTCATTGGCTGTTGTATTTCTTGCTTGTTGACGTTCTTATTTTAAAGCGTGTTCTGTTTTGTTTTCATTATTCCTCCAGTGTCGCTGGTAATTCTTTTGTGTTTCGTTTGAATTGAAAGCTACTTCGTTGGCGGAATTTTTATCATGTTTTTTTTTGTTTTTTTTTCTCTTTATTTTTCAGTCCATTATTTGTAACTTCTTTTTTGTCTTTCTTTTTTTCTCAGTTAATTCCTTCTTTCATTCTTCTCTCTTTTCTCTCCTATCTTTTTCTCTTGCTTCATCTTTTCTTCCTTTTTTATTTTCAATGTTATTTAGTATTCTTAGATTCATTCATTGTGAGTTCGATCCCTATTTGTGCCCTTGTGTCACATTTTTTTTTAAGCATTTCACCCCAAGCAAGGTGGAAAGCCACTAGCACGAAAGGGGTTACAGAGAGTTGGAGCAATAGCAAATAGGAGTGATAGAGGAAAGGATGAAGAGAAAGATAGGGGATAGATCAGGGTATCTGGAGACGTCGATTGACATTACATTTGAATAGTTGTCAGGGAAACAAGAAAAGGGGATGGAGTTCCACAGGCGAGAGGTGCGAGACATGAAGTTATTGGAGTAGAAGAGACGGCTACATATAACAATTTCGACAGTGAAAGGGTGTGAACGAAATGCCAACCTAGTAAAACGCTTACATTCATGTTCGGGAACCAGCGAAAGCAGCTCCCCAGAGCAGTTACTACGAGAGTATTTGTAAAAAAGACAGAGGGAGGCGACGACACGTCTGTGTGAGATCAACTGCAGA
This sequence comes from Acanthosepion lycidas, assembly GCA_963932145.1. Classification (NCBI taxonomy): domain Eukaryota; kingdom Metazoa; phylum Mollusca; class Cephalopoda; order Sepiida; family Sepiidae; genus Acanthosepion; species Acanthosepion lycidas. Next base: position 134,832,928 of record OZ010573.1, on the reverse strand, counting down.
CGAGATGCCAGATCAGGGCCAATTACATTGGATATGCGTCTCTGGATTTTATCGAGAACATTGAGACAAGCATAAGAGGTATCAGACCACATATGGCAGCAATAATCCATGGAATGGCGAATGGTTGATTTGTAGATTTGAAGGATCGACTCCGACGAGAAAAATTTCTTAGCGCGGCACAGGGAGCCAACTAAGGTCCTTTTTGTTTTCTTATTCATCTATGAGCCGGGTCCTTTCTGGACAAAGGCGATCTTGCTTCTCCATAACATCGTGTGGCTCTTAACAGATGTTCTAGTTTTGCTAAGATCCCAGTTCTGTTATTCATTCACACAAGCTCGTAATGTAAGTGGCTCGCTGTCACCTATCTCTCATCTCAGTATGTCCCTCGTGGTTTAAGCCCTCCTTCTTCTTTATGCATCCAATTTCAATTGTTTTTGCCTGACTTTGAGTTATCATTTTTTAAGACTTCCGTTTAGTTTACTCTCTCCGTCCATGAAATTTTCAGTATCCTTCTGTAGAACAACATTAAGCTACGCTTAGTAAGAATCACTGGAGCGTGGAGCAATTGTGAGCAAGCTAGTTTGCTATATCGACTATGAGTGTGAAGTGATTTCGATCCTCACTTGGCTCTCCATATTTTTGACTTTGCACCATATTTAAGCTATTCTTAATAAATCCCTATATTTATTCAAATCTTTATATCTATCTCTATCTCTCTCTTTAACCAATCATCACTTTACTTTTCCAAACTCAAATTCCCATTGGTTAAAATGACACAAAAATATAGCATGTTGAGACAATTTTTTTTCCCGCGCAGCCGTCTGGAGCTTATTTGAAAACCGAAAAATCTATAAAAAAAAAAAAAAAAAAAGAATCGCTCGATTTAATTCAAGTCGGTCAGACACTGAGTTTCGAGAGATGCCAGCATACTCCCCGCGTGCCAACACACTGACTCAATAACACTACCAGCCTCTCATAAACTCGACACAACTCACACTACTATTGCCGCTTGAAGAAACGGAACTTACAATTTACTAAAAAATTGATATTATCACTACGAAATAATAATTGTACATTTAATCAACTTTTAGCATATCAGGTACACAACTCTACATAACTTGAATCAACACTTACAATCCTATCACACATACACACTATTATTTGAACACATATAATTGACATTTTACACTGCAGAAATCAAACTGTTTTAATTTCACAAACAAACTTAAACCATCAACATTCATTCACCAATGGACACTCTTTGCAATCTTATCTTGCTTGCCAACCTATCATCACTTTGTGTATGTCATATATATATATATATATATATATATATATATATATATATATATATATATATATATATATATATATATATGTATATATAAATTCATGTTATTGTTGAAATCTATAATTATTTTGTTTTTTCCTTGATTTCTTCCAGTTGCATTGTCTTCAAATGTTCGTTTAATTTATTTGTTGTCGATAAATGCACAATGTACACGCACGTTTAAGGCCTTCACACAATTTCACCTTCTATCACATCATAGCATAAATTCTGCAACAACAGTGTTTTAAAGCTATAACACCTCACAACGTAGAGAATCATATCTGTAATTTTTTTTTCTTTTTTATTGTTTGTAAATTGCCGTACATTCTTATGAAAGATAGTCGAGTAGTTTGCAAATTGTCTTCTGCATATTATGCAGTTCTTCTTTCCATGCCGTGACTCATACGATGAAACCAAAGGATAGAGCTTACTATCTAACCGATTACTCAACTCATTGCTGGGAGAAGAATGATGGGTTCATGCGTTTTTCAATGACATTTCTACGTGAATGAATGAAGTTTTAACTCGGCTTGCTTATTCCATTTTATACGCTGATATTGAATTAATCAATTTTCTTTGGATCATTTTTGTAAAGGTATTATTTGATTTGGTTTATTATTATTTTTCTCTGTGTTTTCCTTGTATAAATACTTGCCTTATTTTTATATCATTTGCTTTTTATTTGTTTTATTGTTTTAGCAATACTTTTCTTTTCAGAAAAATGTATTGCTGGTAATATATTTATTTTCCAAAATATACTGCTGGTAATAATTTTTCCAAAAAAGTATTGCTGATATTAAAACCTATTTTTATACTTTCAAAGTGTTTTGACTCCTTTTGGGAGATTAACTATTTTGCCATAGCTTGGACCTGAACAGGTGCCACCACCCCGGGTCAGGGTGGACTTGGGTACACCAGCAAATAAGAGGTGGTTCCATGCGTCTTAAAACCTCCTGATGAAATGCTTTGCTATCGGATGTAATGTATCGTCTTACCCAGGGAACATATTTAGTTTATCCTCATACACAGGACAGTAATTATTCTTGCGAATTTTCCTCCATGTTACAAAGTCTTTATGGATTTAATCGTACTGCTTGATTGGCGGCAAGTGCTCACAATTTCATACTTGAAATGGCGAGACGTAACCATAAGTTCTATACTACCATTTTGTTTTTTCATTCACACTTTTGGACCTCCCTTCCGACATCTTGCTTTCCGGTCAACTTTTGATCTTCAAAAAATTAAATACAATGTCAGCTGTTATCTTTATCATATAATATTTGCACTTCTATTGTTCTCTCTCCTTCATGTTTTTTTCTCATGTTCTGTCACACTCAGTAACATGGTACGTCTCACTGGCTTTCTTGCTTTTCCTGGGCTGAAACGATTTAAAAAAAAGAGAAGAAGCTCTGAGTTTATGAAATGCTAATTCATTCATTAAATCAGTTTTCTATTTCATTTTCAATCTACGAATTTACAACATAATTGCTCTAAATTTAAGATATTTCATATAAAAGTCTGTCATTTATTTAAATCTACACAGAAAGAACTAAATTTCATTGTGACTTTATATCGGGATATTGCAATCATTCATCAAATATATCATTATGTTATAATAATTAATTACTTATTGATATAGGAATTGGGAAATGGATATCGTCGGAGAAAGTGGTATCCGCTTTCCGAGTTCAAATTCCGCAAGAGAGAGCATGCATTAACTTACACGGAAATGTAATTCAGGTAGACATGGATACATTTTACACCCTCCAGGATTAATAGCAGAAAAATGGACTGCATCTTCTTTAGTAGTAAACAATCTAAGATGAGGAAACCACTCCCCTATATTTCATAAGAATTCTTAGCTATTACCTGACAAAGAAAAAAAATACATTTGTAGAATCAATTTTCTTAACTACTCGAAAAGATATGATAATTTACAAATAAGTACTTAATTTATATACAGATAAAATATTAAAAGTGAATATGTTTATCAATAAAAGCTTTTGCACAGATCTAACTTTACATTCATATATAGGTAATCAACATAAATAAATAAACTGCAAATTCTGGCTGTCTGTCCGTGTGACTGAAAACGCTCTAACTCGGATTAAACTTGTTCGGCGGAGACATATACCATTTTGGAATCAGGATAATCCAGGGACTTACAATTTTCAATTCATCTAGTGCTTGAACATCGAACATTGTGATTTGCGTCAGGGTGAGGAATGAATAATTCAAAATACAAATTTTAAAATAACTGAAAAAAAAATTAGTGATTTTAAAAGTTTTTAGTTTATAATATTAAGTTTAAGGTAACACAACAACTTTCTGAATTTGAAAAGTTTTGGTTTAAATTCAGTTTGAAATATCTCCAAAACATTTTTAATTGAGGAAATCAATCTTATTCCTTCAATATGCCAAGGAATCAGAGTTAAAGTGAGAGGCTTCGTGACATGAGGTTTTAAAGTTCCATGCAGTTTGTGTTCGAAGAACACCAGCGAAGTTCCACGGACTTTGTGATATAAAGAACTCAATTTTCAGCCTGAATTGAAATTTCGTCCCAAATCAAAGTTTCAGTCAAAATCAGTTTTTGTGCAAAAATCGGATTTTAGCCCCAATCAGGTATAAAGCCCCAGGTATTTAATTGAGGAATTCAAAGTTATTTCTTCAAAATTATCATTGTTTTTTTGTTTTTTTTTTTGTTTTTTTAAGAGTGACCAGGGGTCTATTTACTTTTGGGCCGGAAGCCCAATTAGACATTGCAAGATCTATCTTAAAAGGCCACACGGACTGTGGCTTTTAAGTTGAATCATGGGGATAGCTTAAACTTCTAACTAGCTGGGGATGGCTATATTTCTAACTAGCTTAAATGTCCGCACGGAAATATATTAAACTTAAAGCAAAGTTTTGTGTGCTCGTCAGTATATCAAAAGAGATATATAAGTGCAATTGGTAAATACGCCTTTGTGTATATAAGGGTAAGTTAATTTTATTTTAGATTGTATGAGATTGTGTATGTCTACTCAACAAAATTATGCCACAAACCCGAAAGCAGAAATGCGATTAGATTTATCTAATTATAAAAGAAAGGAATCTATAATAAAGCAAGAGAACACAATGCAAACTTTGCTGCATGGCCAAAATAAAAATAAAAAATTCTATTATATAATAGATTCCTTCTTTTTCTATGACGATTTGATAGCCCTTGTATTGAAACAGACTTCCATCAAATAAGAGATTCCATATATTAACATTCAGAAAGATGAAAAGGAATCATTTAACCATGTTAAATAATAGAAGCGAGGCACCGAAAGTAATGCATTCTATTTTATTAATCATCCACGAGGGCACAGACAAGTATTGGAGGAAAAAAAAAAAAAAAACACGCTTGATTTTCCCTCAAATAATATTTTGCATTATTATAGATAGCAACTGATCTGCAATCTGGCAAAATGACGTCTGATATAAATCCGCATACGAAGTAGAAGTGTGTGAATGAAGTCATCCAAGAAGAAAATAATTACATTTTATGTCTTCATTGATGTTTATGAAATCGATACAAGCGTTATGAGTACAGGCGATAGGTAATGCGTTTTTTCTATGTGTGTTAAAAATGGTGTGTTTTCTTCGATGGTGGATATTTTAATAGCAAATGTGTTATTGCGCTATTTGAAATTATAGGATTTCCATTGAAAGAAAATAAGGGGATGATTTTTCGAGTTTCCGTCCTATATTAAGTTGTAATTACCAATTTTCATAAATTCTATACAAAATCACTCTCGTGCGTGCGTACTCACACACATGTGAGGATTTGCTTAGCAAGCAGTGTCTCCTATTTCATTATGGTGACATTGGAGGTGAGATTTAATTATCACTAAGCGATTTTTCTTTTACACGTATGTTACAGATATATTTCTGGTCCGAATCAAACATACATTTAGAAATTTACCATTCGTCCGCAGATTGAAACTTTCTGTCACAACTGATGCTCCTGATACCTATATCGATATTATTGAAAAAAAAATCAGTGAAGAGTTTTTCATGTTATCCGTTCTGACCTAACATCTCAATTTTAGTCACTTTCACACGGCTGTATGTAACTCCCCTCTGTCTTAAATATATATATATATATATATATATATATATATATATATTATCATAGCAATTGTTCAGATGCACTTTCCTTTTAGGAATATCAGCCGCATGAACGACGTTATTCTGTGTTGCTGTAAGGTCTATCCGAAATCGTTGTACCAATTAACTTGGCGAATGACAAGCCAATCACCAGAAAAAAACGTCCCATAAAACATTACCTATATATATATATATATATATATATATATATATATATATATATATATATATATATATATATATATGATGGATTCTCCCTTCGATTTCGAGGATCCAACAACCAACCTCGGCTCCTATATTTGTGTCGTACGTGAGACTACAGTGCCGCTAGTGGAATGCAACAAGTCCACATATTGTGCAACAACGATGATCTCGGGAGATAGCAACAGGAATAGCGCCAATACAACAGATTTTTAAATTTCTAATACCAATCTGGCACAATTATCCCCAGTGACTTCTGTACAGAGAAACTCGCTCGATGCTAAAATGTGACACATTGACATTTGAGAGGTTACTCGTTATCTTGTCTGTATACATACGAAAAGTCGCCCAACAAACATTTGACCAATGTCAATCTACCTATATAATAACTTATGCATTCCGTCTTCACTCATCCTTGAAACATGACAATGAACATGCATATATATATATATATATATATATATATATATATATATATATATAGACAGAGAGAGAGAGAGAGAGAGAGAGGGAGAGAAAGTGAGAGAGACGAACACACGTGCACAAAAACACACGTACACAAAAACATTTATATATTTATTTTGTGATATTACATCCAAACCGTTACATTTTTTTCGATGCGTATTAAGACATCTCATCAGGTATTACTAAATAACTGTAGACAATTGTAGACAATTTGTTGAGAATTAAAAACAAAAGAAACGCTTTTTTCACGAGAAAAAGAAGATAAGAATAATAGAAAGAAAGAAAGTCTCAAGATACACTGTCTTTTCACAAGAAAAAGAAAAATAAGAAAAAGAGTAAGAAAGAAAAAGAATGAAAAGAGAGGAAATGAGTTGCTAAGTTCAACGTAAGTTAAAAAGAATATGTAAGGTTTAGAATCGTAGACAACATCGAGAATTTTCGGATGTAAATTAGCTACAATTTTATACATTAGAACGATGTTATTTCCTATGGAGAATGGAAGGTAATTTAACAAGATACACGATACACTTTATTCCCTGTGAATTAAAAAAATAGTTCCTATTTTTATAGTTGATAAATAAACCAGCCCTTTAAGGAACAAATGGAAAATTTAAACAAGTAGATCTAAAAAAAAAAAATATTTAAGGATATAGATCAAACAAAATAAAATAGAATGTAACTGTTAACTAAAGTTTCTTTATATAGGGTGTTAATAAAACCAATCAGTGCAAAATATCAAAATGACAGCCGAACACCAATACTTCTATACTAAATATTACCAACACTAATAGAAGATTAATGCAAAAATTATACTACATCGAAATTGATCTTATCGACAAAAAGATGAGTCTTATATGGTGCAACAAGATAAAACTAAAACCTAAGAAGAAGCAATTGTCAAATTTCAAAGTTTAGTAAGATTTCAATGTCAAACGTATGGTACGTTCGCAATTAACCGTTAATTAAAATCTGTGATTTGATAAAGCATCCCTATCGAAGAAACTGGTAATCTGTATTTTTTTTCCTGGTAACACAAAAAACAAAGTCTATATGAGGATCAACATGCTCTTGCCAGTTTTAAATTCTTCCATAAAACGCCTGATGAGGAGTTTTAATACGCATCGAAATATGATTGTATCTGTGTAGCGTTTTTTTTTTTTTTTAAATGCTTTTAAAAATAAAATAAAGCAATGAATATTATTCTACTTTTGTATTGAGCCAACTTTTAAATTGAATGTTATGAACGTCGGAATTGAACTATATTCGTTCTCATTTTGCACACACACACACACACACATACAATATATGAGAGCAGATAGGAGTGATAGAGGAAAGGATGAGGAGAAGGATAGTGGATAGATCAAGGCAACTGGAGATGTCGATTGAAATTACATTTGAAAAGTTGGAGATTATATCTATCAGGGAAACAGGAAAAGGGAAGGGAGTTCCACAAGCGAGAGATGCGATATATGAATCTATTGGAGTAGAAGATACGGCTACATTTAACAGTTTCGACAGTGAAAAAGAGAGAGTGGGATGCCAGACACGTAGGGCGCTTGAACTCATGAAGGAACCAGCGAATGCAGCTCCTCAGAGCAATTGCCATGAAAGTATTTGTAAAAAACACAGAGAGAGGCGAGGCCACATCTGTGAGAGAGCGACTGCAGTCGTGTATACATACACATATATATATATATATATATATATATATATATATATATATATATATATATATATATATATATATAGTTAATTAATGACAATCTTTGTAATCCGTATGGATGATCCCAATAGGGGGATGAAATCCAAAAAGTTCAATATTCAATCAGAGCGCTTAATTCAATGAAAACAGGCAACTTTACGGGTCCATTGGTTATAATTTATTTCGCCAGGGAATTTCTTTTTCCCTGGCTCATAAGATTACACTTCCGACGGTGAAAAAATGAATTTAAATTTACATTTAGTCTTTCAGAATTTCCGTGGACATTTTTTTTTTCAATGTAGTTAGTTATTTTGAGATGATTTCTGTGTTTGCATTTAACAATCATCTCATTGTGCTGGATGAGTAATTCTTCACAATCATTATGCTTGATTATCAGGATATACACAGATAAATATATACACACATATATACATATAAATTTCACTTTAAAAATTTGTTCACTTTGAATGATACTTCAAAGGTTTTAATGAACATTGTCTAACTTAATATGAAGGAGTATTGAGAAACATTGTTTTTATATACTTTCGAATTTGTGTACAAAATTATTTAACATAAATACAATAAAATAGTACGGTAAAAAGGGTATTTTAAAACTATTTTCAGTTATTTTGAAATGTTTTGTACTTCATCCATTTAATTGTAGTTCAATATATGTATTAACCAAGCACATCACTTAATCGGCACATGATGATAACAGGTCTGATACAGCAGATTAACACTGATGAAATTCGAAAATAATGTCAGTGGTTTCATATGCTCGCTACACTCAAAATGTAACTTTTTGTTAACATCCATTTTGTGTTTTCTTGCTAATGTTTCGAATTTTACCATTCTTTTTTTTTACTTTTTTTTAGTTGTTAATTCGAATTTTAACTTATATTCATTTCCTCCTTTTGAGGACATGATATTTGAATACGTTAATTTGGTTTTTGCTGTTGTTTTAATATTGATTTTTTTCGAATTTTAACGTTCTGTTTATTTTCGCTTTATAAATTTTGGCAGCTTTTTTTGAATGGATATTTTTATTTATGTTCATTTTATTTCGTTTAATCTTATTCAAATTTTATTATTTGATTCGTTTTCACCCGGCGATTTTTCTTTTCTTTATTCGAATTTAAACATATTGTCCTGTTTAGTTTCGCTACATCTTGTCCTTAACTAAGAATTACTACTTTTGTGGTTATTGTACCCCTATTTCAACCATCCTATACTATACTTTTAGATATTTCTTGTACCTCTGATTTGAATTTAATCATCATATTCACTTTTATTTTATTTTATTTTTTCTCTGCCACTGAATCGAATTGTAATTTTTTATTCATTTTCTTACTTTCCTTTTCCTTCTCTATTACAAATCTATTAATTTTCACTTTGTGGATTTGAGCCGCTTATTCGAATTGTTATATTGTTTACATTATTTTTTCTGCTTTTATTGCTGTTAATGTGAATCGGTAAGAGCATTTTTTTCCGTAGTACTTCTCCATCTAGGTCGGTTAACATTAATTATTCCTGTTTAAGAATTTAAATAAAAGTCAGGGATGTCAAACTAAACATATGTACGATTTAAAAAAACAAATTTATATTAATAAGAAATAATATCAGACTAATAAATGAGTACTCTTTCCATAACGGTGTCCAGCCTTTACTTTATCGATCTGATAACGTTCAAAAGCGTCTACACAGCCTCGTATGTGATGAATTTCCCCAGTCTATGACCATTTTACCACAGAGAGGTGGTTGCAAGTCTCTCGCTATTCTATCGCTATGACAGTGAAAAATGTTGAGACGTTTAACATGCTTTATTAACATCATTTCTAACCTTCACAAACAACTAAGAGCTGCCATGCCTCGTACACTGTAATGAACCATCGACGTTCCTTTCGTATTCCATTAGTGAGAAGTAAGTTCCACTCGAAAATAAAATCGACTCTTCAGAAGATTCTTCTCTGACCTTTAAAATCTTAAGCTATTAGCCGTTATCTTTCCCACATCTCATAAACTACGCCTCTTATCTCTTACTGCTCGAACAACAGACTCCTTCAGAAGCCATCTATTTCGAGTGGCTCTTAAGCCTTGTATAGGGTGAACATTAATTTTCTACATGCAGTTATCAGGATAAACGTCGTCGTGTAAATAAAATAAACATCCATGCCAAGAAATATATTAAACTATTTTTAAATGTAGTGTGGCGCTTTTTATATGAAACGGAAGAACTTTTTTTGCCAGCCTCTCCATCCAATGTAGGTCTCTCTGTGTCCACCGGCGACACGGCCAAGTGCTTGACAATGGCCAAATAGTGTTCGGGTCACGTGATGTTTTTTTCTGTTCTGCCATTCTTTGCAGTGTTCGGCAAGATTTTGTTCGCAGCAAGGAAGAATGATGGCAAGAAACAAAGACCGGATAACTAAAGAGACATTATTGAATGAAAAACGCTCCGATGAGGTGTTCGATCATGGCGATGAGAAGACGGCTCAATGGTAGGGATTAATAATCTTTCAATAGGTGTTGATGTGACAGAAAAATAAATGCTCAAGTGAACGAAAAAGAACAGGAGGCATTCATTGACGATAGAAAACGTCTGAGAAGCTGTGATTCTCAGGAGAGAGAAATTGTTTCGAGTAGAATTTTATTAGAAAGATAGTGGAATCAAATTATTATACAGGCCATTATAGGTATGTTATAAACTGGTTTTCGACAATAATAATAGCTTAGTGGGTAGTGAATATCCAAATGCCAGTTGTTTGTCAAATCCACTTTACAATCTTTTCCCGGCTACATAAGGATGGGCAGATGGTGTTTTCGATAAAGAATCAGAAGGAAAAATCAGGGAGCCGAGTTCGAATTCCAGTCATGTTCGTTACAATCACTTACGGAAACACCTAGATAATGGGTTAACTAGTATGATGTGAACCTAATAAAATTATTGTTGTTCTCAAAGAATATGCAATATTTGCTCGTAAATAAATGGTTCTTAAAAAAGAATATTTTCGGCCTTAAATAACATACTAGCATTTTATGAGCCGTAAAAAAAGATTAAATTGATCAATCCTACAGACTATATCCTTTTCTATTCATACAAACATATATTATTCCCAGAATAATATAGAGGGTTTATTTTACTCCTATGAGATACTATGTTACCTACACGATATTGAATCATCCTCATTTCACTTTTGTACGAATACTTATCCCTCATATCCTCATTATATTCAATTTTACTTCCTTCCAGTACACAGTTACAACAACATCAGTTATTAGCCCTTTACCTTGAATGGCACTTTGGCCTTGTATTTGTTAAGCAATAGTTAAAAAAAAAATATTCTACTGATTTTTTCCCCAAGCAATGACAATTTTCGGAACAGAATGCAGTGTGGATGCTTGCATAAGCCCTACAGTCCTAACCTGTTCAATTCAAGGGTCAATTATTATTTATCATTTTTACCGCCATAATCTCTACTACATACCACTTTCTCTTCCACTCATATCCCACATCTCATGCGTGACTCTTGAACGTTGTACTAGGAGAAATTAAGTAACCATATATCGCCGGTGAGCAAATTCAAGCGATCCAATTTAAAATAAGTAGACCATGTGATCGTAAAGGAAATGCATATATTGAAATTAGCATGACGTCTAATTGATCAACATCTCTATTCTATCCTCTATTACTATACGGATCACTATTTATACACTCTCCTCTATTAATATACGGATAGCTATTCTCTTTACACTATTCTCTATACTTATCACTCTACGGATTACTATTTGGATCCCTATTCGGTGACTACTTTCGAGCGAATATTATCAAGCAAGTACTATTAGTGCCATTGTTATTCGAAGGAGTCTGGCACCAGTTTGTTCAACGGCGTTACTATAGTTTGCATCTGCGATTGCAAAATCTCTACTTCAACGAGCATTACGAAAGTGACACGAGTATTCGTTGACATTAAAAAAAAGTGGCAACAAGTGTTCGTTGACATCACAAAAAATCACTATTCAGTAATGATCAGTGAGACATGATTGCCAATAATTACATCACTATGTTTGGGGTACAAAATAAATGTTTGCTTTGTAAAATGTGAATTCTGTAGACAGAGTTATTGGAAAAAAGATAATCTTGTACTACCTTCAGCATGTTCAAGTAATCGGCAATCAGTAATTTTTCTACGAAGGAATCTTACTAGATACTCAATACGATTAAAAACAAAGACCTTTCAAAGAGTAGATGAACGTTCCTTTAATGTCAGCATCCATCTAGCACAGTGAGGTAGACTGTGCTTCATATATATGCATGCAGCCACTACAGTGATGACACGGGATAGTTCGGTTGGTAATTTCCTAGGGTGCTGACAACGGTTAGGACGGACGGGTTCCCAGGATGTAATCAACGGCCTGTAAGCAAGGCGAGACTTCAAGCTAGCTATCTTCTGTGGTTTAACATGGAGACAGGATACACATGATCGAATATTTATTAGGATTTCAACACATATATACCGAGAATTAGTTATTTGTTAATCTACGAAACGACCTAACGACCACCTCCGATGATGATGATATAGTCAATAATATAACAAATGTTTTTTTATGGATAAATTCTACCAGGAAAATGAAAATGTGAACATTCCCTGCCTAATGTTTTCCGATTATATAAAGCTGGAAAGATTTCATTGAATCTTATGTCAGGATATATATTTTTTTTTTTTGTGTGTGTGTCGTGCTAGACAATTTTTTTCACCAGAATCTATTTATAAATATACCATTCGTCGATTAACAGAATATCACATCTGCTCTGCCACTTGTGCTAAGTATTTAAGATTCTTGATAAAATACAAAGAATAATCTGCAATGTTATTTGTCCTGACATATTACCTGCCCTGTATTTATTCTATAAATATTTAAATGGTAATTGTTCCGATGTGCTTTCCGCTTTGATGCCAAGATTTTATGAATTTAAGCGCAGTAATTAGTTACAAACTAATTATCATAATTTTACAGTTGAAATGTGGAGACAGTAGGTTCTATTCTAACAGTAAATTCTATCACACTTGAGGAATTCTCTTCCAGCTTCAAGTCAAATTGGTCCTCAAAAATTTAAATGCAATGCCAATTGTTACCTTCTGCATTTTTACTTACTGTACTTTTATTGTTCACACTCTTTAACAGTGTTGTTTTCTCATATACTATAATGCCGATTAACCCCGAGAGATTTAGTGATTTTATTACCTTCTCTGGAGTGAAATAATTAAGACCTTAATTAAGAATATGTTCTTTATTTAAACATATACAACGTTGTTCAAATTAATTAATAGAACCGCTTTAGTTTCCTATCTTTTACCAGACGGTCAGTTGTAGACTCACTGGACTGACAGTGTGTAATCGATTTCTATTTCCTCAGATTAGGTCATTTGCTGAGGTGTGCAGTAACATGAATCTATTTTCGGCGTGTATGATGTATTTGATTGGCTTTGAAACATATTGCGTCATCCGGAATCGCATCTGATATTCATCACCCCCATGCACTATTGTCTCGACATTCGATTAGTTGTCCTGCGATCATTGTCTGCGATGGACGTTACTCCAAGGAAGCATACGAAAATTGTATCACTGTACGAACCCACTGGCAAACCTTACTAGTGAGCAAATCAAAGTACTAAATTAGCACGGAAACTGTCTTGATTTAAATCCAAACGAGAACATGTGGTCAGTCTGCAAGGAAATACTTCGTGGAATGGATATACGAAGTACTAACAGGTACACTTGATCATGTTTCTTTGGAAAAGTACGAAAAATTCTAAATAATAACGGAATTATTCGTTTTGTTTCAATTTGCACAAGGGTGTATCTTATACATTTAAAGTGTACTATTCGTCTATGAAGAGAATACTGCTGTCACATCTGGTATGGCGCTTTTATTTAAGATTCTTGATAAAATCACAGAATAATCTGCAAAGTTATCGGTCCTGACGTAACACTTTCCCTGTACCTTTTCTATAAATATGTGCATGGTAATTGTTCTGATGTTCTTTCCACTTTGGTAACCCAGATTTCATGACGTTAATCGCAGTAATTCATTAGAAACTAGGTCTCAACATTTTACAGGTGAAATGATTAGACGGAACTGTAGGTTCGATTCTAACAATTTCTTCATAAGAACTTGTGTAATTTTCTTCCGACTTCTTACATCCTAGTCAAAATTGATCTTCGAAAATTTAAATGCAGTGCTTTGTTATCTTCTGTATTTTTAATTACTGTAATGTTATTGTTCACACTCATTAATAGTGTTTTTTCCTCATACTGCATCACGCTGATTAACCCCGATAGATTTAGTGATTGTATTGCCTTCTCTGGAGTTAAAAAATTAGTACAAATATTTTTCATCAGAATAGATGTGATAAGTTACAATTCAAATTAAATTCACATCAAATTAATATAAGTATAGCGTGAGAAATTTACAAAGTTGCTTCGTCAATAAGAAAAATTATTTGGTAAAATCTGAAATTATGTCTAAATTTGTTCATTTAAAAGTACATTGAACATTTAAGGCATATAATCTTGAAGTACATCCGCAATTTGGCTTCATTCTTAATTATCCTTGATCACTGATGTTGCTCGGGGTAACATATTAAATGTTACCCTGGGCTTCTGGTTTTGTTGCAAGTACTAAGACTTGGAGAACAGGTGTTCTTTCTTTCAGTGCTGGAGGCAGAAATTGACAAGATATGTAAAAGAGGAATCGGAAATTGCAGCCCGAGAGGGAAAGCGTCGTCATAAAGTAAAGAAATATCGAAAGTGATTAATGTAATGAAAGTCGCGATTAAGGTGATGATGATGTTTTACAAATTGAATAGAAGAGGAAAAACATGGCTGAAATGACATGACATAATAAATACAATAGTAAAATGAAGTTAATCGAAAACATCATTTCTTGTTGTATGTCCCGCGTCCCTTTTTGACGTAGGCGATTATTGCTCTCCACCATTTCCTGTCCTTTGAAGCTGTTTGGAATCTTTTCGATAACCCCGTAATCCTCGTTCTGTCATTCATATAAACAATATCGTCATATAGGCTATTCACAGGTTTTGTTTATCCTTCTTGCCTTCAACATGTCACGTGAGTAACAACTTTTCCAAGCATTTTTTTCTCATCTAATGTATGTATCCTTTTTGTCACTAATTTCTGCTAATGGTATTCTTAGCATCCTTCATTTCCCTTGTGTCAATTCTCTTCCTCAGCTGTGATGAGAATGTCCAGTATTTACTGCCATATAGGAGGACCGATATTACACGACAGTTCAGTACTCATTTCTTTGTTTCTAAAGAAGTTTTCGTTTTCCTTAATACTGTGTTTAAATTTTGGAAGACATCTTTCATTATGCCAATTCGCCTTCACAGTTTGGTTTCGTATTTCCCATCCGCTGTTAAAACACTTCCTAGATATTTACAATTTTGTACATGCTTTATTTGGTGTCTTCAATCCATAGCTCTCATTGTTCGTTATCTCTTTGTTGACAAAAATACATTTTGTCTTCTTACAATTGATTTTTTATCCTTTTATCACTTTCATTTAATAACCTCAACAGGATTTCCTGTAGTTGTTTTTCTGTGTCTGCTCTCAACTGTCATTTGCATATCATATATTCTTAAGATTATGGTCACCAATAATGAATTATTGTAAAACTTAGCATTCTTTCACAATTACTTCACTGTACCGTTTGCATCCTTTTCTATTTTTGAGTAATTAGTGAATTCATTTTTTATCGGTATCCAGGCGTTTTGCTCCTAGTATAGATTCAGGATTGTTCTTATATTTATCAAATAAATGTAGCTTACTTCGCAGTTCAAATAATTTTTTGTGATGTAATTAAAGAAACGACTTACCATAATCTATAAAACATATTCATACACTCTTCTGCATTAGTAGTAAAGCTACAAAAAATAGTGTATGTCCCCCTTTTCATCTATAACAACGTTCAAAATTACGAGTCCTTACGTGTGATGAGTGATTTCCTACTCAACAAACCGTTTTCAACATATCTCTACTCACCTGTTATTTCCATGATAAATGATCTCAGGAATTAAATATTTTATACTTACCAGGTAAGATATTTAGAAACCAAACCCGTCTTACTACGTCCATAAATTAAATCAGCCTCATTTCCTAAATATACTTTGGATATGAAATGCGTTCCACTGCGAAATCCTCTTTCAAAACACATAATTTGTGGAACAGAAGATACGGGCATGCTTCTCTGAACTCTAAAATATAATGACTTCAAATCTAGCCCAATCTATACGGCATACCTGATAATATTACTTTCTCCTCTAATTGATGCCACTCTCCTCAATCATAACGTAAGTAATTTATACATACGTAATTCTTGAGCCTTGTACGGAATGAAAATTAGTTTTAAAAATGCAGGAAATGTCAAATTAGCGAATACACTATCATATTATATATCGAGGCATATCTTGTGAAAATATCTCTTCACTGCTACGCGTCGAAATTTAAAGTCACAACTGTAAACGACTCGAGTGTTAACTGATGCGAAATTATTTATGTGAATATCTTGGGAAAACTTTCTCCCCAAACAGTTCCAAGCATGAGCAGCACCAATGTATTATTCCGATAATCACACACACACATAAACATACATATATATATATATATATATATATATATATATATATATATATATATATATATATATATATATATATATATATATATATATTGATATATATATATATATATTGATATATATATATATATATATATATATATATATATATTGATATATATATATATATATATATATATTGATATATATATATATATATATATATATATATATATATATATATATATATATATATATATATGTTTATGTGTGTGTGTGTGTGTGTGTACCGGGGTAACATCAAAATTGTTCAAATCGTGCGTCTGCGTAATTATCCATCCCACGACATTTTTAATCTCTAAAAGCCAATAAACTGATCGATTTTCTTTTTTCTAGGTTTGGCCATCTTGACATCTTTTATCGTTATAATCAATGTAAAACTCTCTGATCTATACAGCTAGAAACAGAAATGGTTAAAATTCTCTTGTGTCAGCTACACAGTCTTTCCCAAAGGGCAATGACGAGAGGAAAATATCTTTCAAACATTCAGTAATGATACAAACATTCATAATCTGGCTTCAATCTTCAAAGTCCATTCAATAAACATCAAGAAAACGGTGAATAAGTTTTATAAAAAGGAAACAGTAGAGAAGAAAATTGAATCAGGAGTTCAGTATAGCAAGAGGGATCATCATTTCAAATTAGAGCTAAAGAGATCAATTAGAAAATCAAGCTCAATACATAAGTCATTTGGTATATGAGGGAGGAGTTCCAGCAATGACAGGACAAAGAGCAGTGAAAAAAAGATTGGAATTGAAATCGAAAGCTGAAAACTGTGAGGTACCTTCTTACTCCAGGGGAGAACGTTAGAGAGGGCGAAGATTATCTGAAATAATTTTGAAAATTGTTGAAACTTGACTAATGCATGGAATAATAATGCAACACAAAATGTACTTAGAACAAAATGTATTGAAACAAGAAATTGTACACAATATTTACATATAGTCTTTTGTATATTCCTGGGAAGACCGTTCCTGGAATGTGTGTTGACTGAGTCGCAGTCGGGCAGAGTCTCTGGTTGGATCTCTTCATTCCTTCCCGGTACCAACCATATTTATATGGTTGGTACTCCACTATGCAAATTAGGTGGATCCTACCACAACAAAAATGATACTGAAATTATATATATATATATATATATATATATATATATATATATATATATATATATATATATATAGAACATGCCATCCCATAATTACTCATTACAAATTTTAGGGATATGATAATTAATATTAATATAATGTTCAAAGACATATAAGTTTTGATCACAAACAACAATCTCTTGTAAAATCTTCGGTTGTTTATAATATCAGTTTTGCAAAACCATTTTGTGCCTGGAAAAAAGGGCCTATAAATCGGATAGTTTTTATATCTTCATATCTTTTATGGTCTCGTCCATCAAGTAAGATCTGTAAATTACTGGATAAGTGGTAATTGTATTGAACAACACCTGCTTGATAAAGAGGCCGTGGGGTTTCTCTCGCCTGATGCTTTCAATCATTTCAGATGGAATATTTGCTCTAGATAGCCGCACATTATCGTAATGGCTACTCATACATTTGTTATTGATCAAATAAAACCTCTTTTCATTCAAAACAATGCCAAATATACTGATCATTCTGCTGTATTCAAAATATTGATTGAAAAGTAAAAGTAACAGAAGAGAACATCAATGAATGCCACTAAAACCTTACGGAAAACCTGGATGGTAATCCATTTCGATTTGAACATTTGCATGTTATTCCCCATTCTACCTACATTTTTTTTTCAAAAATATCAGTTTATCAGATTAAAAGCCGTCCTTATCGGGTGGCACATAAGCTAGCTCCTGAGGAGGGTCTTGAATGAGACTTCGGCTTGATCAGAACTCCCTAAGTCTTTGAATCGTCTCAGTATTGGAACCTGTCCTGGCTGCCGATTGATCTGCGCTTTCATTTACACGGGACTTTCGTTTCCTCGCTACAGCCTTGGTTCTTTTAAATCTGGTCCTCTGTTGGCGGATATCTCTTTTTGCGAGGTATACTGCTGCTGTCAGCGATATGCAAAAATAAGCTACAGAAGAACTCTAACTTGATCGCTGCATTTAAGTAATGCAATAATATTTAAGCTTGTCTTTTAAATATTCAATTTCGTCCTTTCATTGGACTGAATTTGTTAGGATGGTTCGACTATACTTGCGCAGGAGAGATGCTCAGAATTTAAATTTTTAAATGAAATAATTATATACGATTTAACGTAGACTAGTGAAAATAAGCATCCAAAGAAAATTTTCTTTCGGAATTAATATAGATTTTATTCCCGTTCAAACAAAACAAAAAAAAAAAAATAAATAAAACGCAACTCATTTTTTCAGATTCCTCGTCTAACTTCTGCGAAGTTTACTCTATTAATATACAATTTTGGAATACCGAATTTAATGGAAAGTAGAGTGAAGGGTGAAGATCGAATTCTAGTCGAGACCATTACATTCATGTACGTGAAATACCCTTCGAAAAGGTATGAATGCTCCTGATCCCCACACCCAGCCATGAGGGGATATGAAGAGGACACACCGGGTTCTATAGCAGGACAGACCGGGTTCTATAGCCTTGGAAGGCAACTGGTCTACTGCAGACAGAAATGGCAAACTACTGCGGGAAAATTCTGACTCGTCAATCATGTATCGAAAGTTACATGATCGCCAAAGAATATATCACCCATGACACATAACAAACTGAGGGTGAATCCTTGTGGTTTAAATGTAAGGGTATAAAGACTGTATTGCGTCACATATCTCAAATCTTGATTTAAACCTGTGCTCGAACGAGATGAAAAATATGCACCAATACAGTACCTGTCTAACCTCTAATTTTTGTGACATTTTTTTTAATAATTCAAATTGTTCCCATATTTTGTCTTTAAAGGAATGAAGAAAGAGACCATTATAAAACACATAAAGGTATAATCAAGTAATAAAACAATAAAGAAATAAATATAAAGTAGATAAAAGTAAGCCAGTGTTCTAGTATAATGGGAAAAATGCAAGAATGCAAATAGTGCCAACAGAAAAAAAAGGAATGAATGAAAGGAGCAAGCCATGAAGAAGGAAAAAAAGCGAAAATAAAAATAGTAATAATAATAATAATAATAATAATAATAATAATAATGATAATAATAATGATAATAATAATAATAAGTAAGCAAGAAAGCAAGGACAATACAAAAATATATAAAAAAGAAGTATATGTTATCGAGAAAATAACACTTAAAAAAAAGGAATTGAAAAGGCAATGGTAAAAATGAATGAACCAGAAAAAAATGTAACAAAATGAAGGATGAAGAAAAGACGTCTGAGGAGTAAAGTTCTGGATTGAGAAATCTTTGATTAGAAGTTAAAAGAAATTTAGTGTGAAAATTAAATGAATGAAATTTACTGAAATCAATTTACACGAAGGGAATCTTTATGAGCAGATTGCTTAAAATCAGTGTAGCATAAAAACAAGTTCAACTTCCATTTCCGGATAAGAACAGGCATTCACGTTTCATAAAGTATCAAATATCACAGACAAGGCAGTAAAACAGAAATACAAACTTATACACAAACACACTCACGTATACATACGCACATTTACGCAAAAACACGCACACACAGACACACACATTTATATACGTATATATATATATATATATATATATATATATATATATATATATATATATATATATATAGCGAGAGACAGACAGACAGACACACAGAGTTAGATACATAGAGAGATAACAAATGAATACGAAATTCTAGGAAATTATTTGATATCAATTAATTCTCATTTATTCTAACCAAAAAGCGATAGAAGGAGGATTTTGTTTGACAAATTTATTCATGAAAAAGTCCATCTGTTAAATTGAACAGCAACATTACAGGCACGGTCGCTTCTCACTTAACAATTAACCTGTTTAAAAAAACAATCTTCATCGGACCAAATCTTTGATTGGGCAATTTTCCTTCAAAATAAATATAATAAGTAAAACGATTAAATAAAATTAAAATAAAATTATACTGTATTTATAGAATGCAAAATGAAGATATGCAGTATATAGAACTGTAAAGTATATTCCTTTCGTGTATAAACATATATATATATATATATATATATATATATATATATATATATATATATATATATAAATTTTAATTGAATTTTCACCAAGCAGGTCAGAAAAGCCAATATAAACCACGTGATCACTAGGTGTGAAAGGATTAGAAAATTAGAAAAGAGAAAACATTATGAAGGATTGATAATGAAGAAGAATAATCAGGAGGACATTAGATGAAGATTGGCATTGCATTTAAAGTTTTGAAAATCGAAGCTGGCCGGACAGCATGTAGCCAAGTAAGAGTTCAACAAGCGAGAAGTGCGGGAAAATAAATTTCCGCCATAAAAATTATGATTATATCTAAAGAAATTAAATTGTATAATTTATGAGACATTTTCCCAATCTAGTACTCTGCTTATATTCATAAAGTTAGCTACTAGAGCGCAAAGCTCGTCTGAACAAGTACCATGAAAGCATATATAGAACAGGTACACGAAGATACTGTTACGCCAGTTGAGGCCAATGATGCAATAATTTTAGCACCTAAGTTAGAAATGGATTCTCAATTATAAAAACTGCAAGTAATGCAAAGGTGACATTACATTATCTGATAATAGTTGACACAAGCACATTACATTCACAGATGCAGTGTCACACTTTAATAAATATACATTATGAATTACTTGAGAGAGAAAGATATATATATATATAT
>OZ010573.1:134766609-134801609 GCA_963932145.1 Acanthosepion lycidas | reverse complement strand
ACATACGAACACAGACACACACGAACACACATACGAACGCACACATATATAGGCACACACGAACACACACATATATATATATATATATATATGCTAGTATAGAGTACTATACAAAATAATGCACACGAAAACATACAGTTGCACACACATAAGTATTCATAGATTAATAGAAGTAAACACAAGTGGAAAAAATTTTGCCGACGTGTTTCGTTATTTGAGTAAATTTACCAAGGTAAGTGTATAAATTATACCCTGAACATGAGTTTATACACAGAGAAATTGTAAAATTCAGAATAAATAATCTTATGTCTTCGATTGTGGCAGCATTCGCCAGCTTAAACAAGGATACCGCCCAGGAAAGTTGCGGGAGATTCCGAAGTCGTCTTGAGGCCACCAGCAACTTTATTGAATAAATATACTCTCTTCTATTTAAGGATTTTTTTGTGTAACTTACGTCAATATATCTGTTAAAATGAGATATCAGTGTTATTTTTATTTTTGCGTAGCACACAGAAACACATATATGTGTGTGTGTGTGTGCGTGTGTGTGTGTGCGCGTGTGTGTGTGTGTGTGTGTGTCTATATTTCTGAGATGAGGTATTATGCACACTATTTACATTACTCGGACTATTGTCTGCACATTTGTCGCAATATTTATTACAACGATTCGGCCGTTGTACGTACCGGCCTTCTTCAGATGGTTGGAATATCGAACAGAACCCTTTATTTCGCTCACTGGGGTAGACTGTTCTAGTTCCACGTGTCATGTTTAATGGATGTCAGTTATCAGTTATCTCCTGTTGCCTTAAGGCAATTAACAGGAGATAACTGATAACTGATATCCATTAAACGAGTATTGAACTCACACTCTTTGAGTCCTGTCACTGGATCTAACCAACGCCTTTATCCGTTGTGCCATGTATCCTTGAGCATAATTGTTCGCTCCAGCCTTCTTCAAGTGGTTGGAATGTCGAACGGAACGTTCGACATTCCAACCACTTGAAGAAGGCTGGAGCGAACAACGGCCGAAACTTTGTAATAAATATTGCGACAATAGTCCGAATAATGTAAATATTAGGTTGGTGCAAAAATAATGACGTGATAATGTCGTTTTTTGACGTATTTTATAACGTCAAAAAACGACATTATTACGTCATTATTTTTGCACCAACCTAATAGTATATATATATATATATATATATATATATATATATATATATATATATATATATATAAATATATATACATATATATATATATATATATATATATATATATATATATATATATATATATATATATAATGAACTCTCACTCTCTGGACATTTTCGATGCATGGGGATCAAAGACTTATTTTATCCCAGTCCGCTGTTTATGTTTCTGCTCAATGAAATTAAAACCTGATTTGTCGCAAATTAATAGAATTTTACTTGATTTATCGATTGCACAGTCATGCATCAGTTGAGGCAGATCATCCACATGTCGATCAATTCAAATACAAAATGCAATACGTTTTGTTAACGTTTCTCGGTTTGGGAAAATAATTTCACAATATCTTTCACAATATCCCAATTGATAACACATTATCTTTGATTTTATCTTTGTATCTCACAAGGGGTCTTCCAACATTACACCGGCCAACAAGACGTTGACAATTCGTTAAAATTTTCTAATATCTACTATCAGCCATTCCTATTTTATTACTGAATCATCTAGGACGATTTGAATCTTAATAGACAATTCTTCATTGGAATTCTATTCTTTCATTTGTATCCACATAAACTGTGCAAAATCTCACTGTATATCCAGTCACCATTTATATGTATTTTACTTCGGGATCAAATCAAACACTTTTTTTTCAAACAGATTTCGTCAATATATATATATTAAACTAAAAAAGGAAAGAAAAAAACGTTAATCACAACATATAAAATAAACAGATATCAGATTCAATTCATAGGATTTGGAATTACTGTTTCTCTTAGAGAATTTTTTTCTGCTTCGTGCGACTTTTTTCCAATAATTTTAGCTGAACATTTTTAAACCGTCATAAGGTTATTTTATAATTGTATTTCCATTTTTTTCTTATCCATTATGTATTTAAGCTTTACATTTTGGGGTGTCCATAGAATTTTCAGTGTTTTGCTTATGACAGCAAAGGTAGCGGTGGGGGGTCTAAAATCAGGGTTTCCTTCTCCTAAATAGAATGCCTCATATTTAAGCAGCTGGTTATAAGGCGTCAGTTTTCCACATTCATCATTCTTTGGCGCTGGTCTTAGTTATCAGAGGCTATTTAAGACGTATGCCACGGTAGCATTTTATAGATAGTTGGAACTTGTCTCCACTATCACCGCCTGCTATGGGAACATTTGGAACATAAATACGTATATAAAAATTTATATACATTACGAGTTTTTTGGGGTTTTTTTTTCAATTTGATTTGGATAAACAGAATTCAGCACTAATACATACAACGTAGTTTCTAAAGAATTGATGAATTTGTTTTTTATCCGATATTTTTTATTACTTCATACATTATTTATAAAGTATACCCGTGTTTGAAATAGACACCCCTCTATTTTAACCACTGTTCATTACAGCTACTGGCCTGCGCACCCAAGAAAACTTAATAAAAAAAATATGCTCACCAGTAGTGCTCAAACCTGTTCTAGGAGAATTCGCCGTTTTATCCGGAGTGCTTAAAAGGATAAGTGCAAACTTTCTAGGATTTAATGTTTTCTGTGGTCTAAAGACAATCTCTTTCTGTTTACTACATCATCATCATCAGTCCCATGACAGAGTGTGCAGCTGAGTTGGACAGTTCTCTGCATATAGCTGGGTTGAAAAACTGGACAGGAATTCATTTAGGCACAGCGGGTCTTGGTGCTGTAGGCCTGATGTTGCCAATGTCCACTGACCTGAAGAATCACCTTGACCACAGACGGGTAGAACCCCCTGTCCTAGTAGTTAACGAAATTAATCCGACCACGATTTTAGAGAGTTGAGAGTATGAGACTGCTGCCCGGGTTATGGCTTTGGTTAGCAATATTTATTCTGTTTAATACACAGAAATATGGCACAAGGCCGAAGTGGGGAGGGGGAAAGGACGGTCTTCTTCTGTCTTAACTATAACTTAGCTAGCCGCAAATACTGACCCAATCGGGCAAACAATATTCCTTACACCAAAACAACATTCATACGTATCTTTCTTAATACATTCACAATAATACCTTGTTGTCTCTATGAAAATACTAACTAGTCCCCATATTTACAATTCATTGTCTGTGGGGGGGATAAAACAACAAATCTAAAAACTAGCCCCGATGAGTAATTGCAATATGAAAGCAAAAAGTATTTACAAGAAACTAAAGAAAATAATATTAGTAATAAAACTACCACAATCACTAAATATGGCAGAAATATCAGTTCACTGGCCGAAATCAATGCGGGGTTATTATAGTATGAAACATTCATTCCTTACAAGCACTCACCCTGATATGCACTCATTCAGACACAAAAAAAAATACGAAAAACACTCACCTGAAACGAAAGGCGCTCCGCATCCACCAGCGAACTGGCATCATTGACCACCTAACGGGGGAGGGGATGGGGAATTAAACTTAAAGAAAAATAAGGACAGAAATAAAAGGGGACAATGAGCATACATACCCTAGCTAAGATAACTTGAAAGAAAAAGAAACTAAAGCGTCAAAACTGTACCTAACCTAGTTTCGGGATGAGTTGCACAAGTTCAACTCAGGAAGAGCAATATCCTGATGCCTAACCGACATCAAAGTGCCACCGACTCAAGGTCAGTCCCTTTCACACGACACAAACGCGCAAGATTCACCGACCTTTTGCTGAATTCTGATGGCTCTGATTAGATTCTGACGAAATTTCTCGGGACTCTATTTATAACTTAAACCTAATGTATATACTGCCATTTTAAGTGATAGCATTGGACGAAGGTTTTTGTTATAGGATAAACAATGTAGACGTGGTCATGGTTAACACTCTGGTTAGCCGGGTGCGTCAATAGTTAGGCTTCTAATTAAAGATTAAGAGGCTTTCTATCTGGTTAAGTTAAGCGTATTCTTTGATAACATACGTAGTCTGTTCCTTATTTTACAGTAGAATAATATGTATATGTAAACGGCCGAAACAGTCTGATCAGGTGGAGATGACATTAGTAAGCTCTCGATAACGACGTGAAAAGAATGCCACACAATGACCGGTTTAGCGCTTCAATGTACCGGCGTTTTAATTAACCATGGACTATATATGTGAATTTAAGCTATATTGCAAATAAACCATATTTAATTTGGATAGTCAATCTTGAGTCGAATGTAAGATAGTAAAATACCATCCGTGATAATCGACTGATATCCAGACGCTGAGTCATCTTGCAGGCGCTACCAGGCCATAAATTAGCATCTTAACTTGTTGTTCATGTATTTTTAAAAATTCACCTAATCATTCCCTGTTTTAGAAAGGGGTCCGCCTCATATACATTTAAACTCTTTATACTTTTAAGACAAAGTTTTGGTCGTCTGTTCAAATTAGAGACGCAGGTTGACAGACTATTTCAGCTACATTTGAATCATTACGAAACTTGTTGTTGAAACCAAAATCCGCAAACCCCCACCAGTTTATCACTCCAAAAATGATTTCCACACAACTTATAGAATCGTGTTAATTATTTCTTGTGCAGTTAAATCCCAATCTAAATCCAGGTCTTGATCGCATTACATTCCAGAGAAATCTACAAAAACAGACTCCCTGATTTAGTTTGAGCATAGGCGCCAAAGTGCTATGTCCCGGAAAGGGATATATTTGTTCGAAGTTGCAAAGTGGTTGTTGACTACTATAACCGGGTAGGACAATCTAGCAGGTAACCATAATGGACTGGTTCTCGTCGTAGTGGTAGGCAATAGGCGTAGGCAATAGGCGAATACTATAGGCGTAGCCAATAGGCGTCCACATCAGTCTGTATTTATGGCTGACACCAGCCAATCATATTACTGTGAGGGGGAACGCTGGTGTATGCATATTCATTACATCACAAATCCTAACACCTTAGGTGTTTCTGCAGTGGTTTCCTTAGTAAGTATTTTTTTAAGAAATTGATTTATCAAACAGTTTTTGAATTCCCATTTGAATATCTCCAAGACTACATGCTCACCGAGGCTATAAAGCAAAGTCTACTCTGCTATTTAACACCTAGCTGGTGTCCGAAAAGAGATGATTTTAGTCGTTCTTCTAGAGCATTTGTGCGAAAGGGATCGAAAGGTTTTGAATACGCCATGTCGATACATCTTACCCGCCCATTAGCCACTACGCTATATGCACATCGATGTATACTGACTTGAGCATTAATATTAGACACTTGTTATCATTTTAGTATGTTTCCTTTGCTGTATACATGACTTTACAAAAATGCTTCTCTTTTATATATATCCAAAATATTCTACTTTTCTCAGTGTTCTTTCTTTCGTTTTGTCTTTGATTCTGTCTTTCGTCCTTTCTTTCATTCTTTCTTTCGTTCTTTCATTCTTTCTTTCGTTCTTTCATTCTTTCTTTCGTTCTTTCATTTTTATTTTCTTACTTTAATTCTTTCTTTCTTTCTTTCTTTCGTTCGTTCTTTCTTGCTTTCTTTTTTCTGTCTTTCTTTTTACTGTCTTTCTTTCTTTCTTTCTTCTTTGTTGTTTTTGTTGCTCTTCTTCTTCTTCTTCTTCTTCTTCTTCTTCTTCTTCTTCTTCTTCTATTACTTTATTTTACTTTCCTGGTATTGCAATATTCTGCGCATATCGTTCGTTTTACCAATAGTAGTAATCCTGAAAATGCCCCAGGAATACTCCAGTAATCATTTACAACAGTTAACGTTAGTGCCGTTTGAAATTTATAAAATATTTTCTTAAAATGCTTTTACAAGAAATTAGACTTCGAATTAAGCTAACTATTACTACTCTTTCTCTTACCATACAAATCATATGAAAGATCTCTTTTTATTATTTGATCACTGCAGTTAAGGTCGCTCAATACATTAATGCGGGACCCCTTGGTAAAACAAATACCATATGCGGTAAGATAAAGTTTGAAATTTATTACGGCTTTAAATAGCCCACAAAGTGTTGAGAAACTGATACACACATATCAGTCTGGTACTAATGGAGTTTCCTTCCAAACTATTTGTATTTGGTACTGCGGAAATTTCGCAGCCTCATTATATCGTCATTTTCTCTTCTTAAATGTTATTTTTGCTTCTGTTTGCAGGGTGATGTGTATTTTTTTTTTTTACTTATTTGATAAAGATATTTGTGATATTGTAGCCTTACGAGGATATATCGTCTGTTAAAGGATCGTTTTCTTTAAGATTTATAAGATCAATTCGCTTGAAGCTATTTTTCATCATTGATCTGAGAAAAGGTTCGTAAATAGTTCATAGTTTATATATTTTTGAAAGAGTCGGCATACATGTCATTTATGTGAAAGGCGAGACCTAGCGAAGCTATTTAAGAACATATCACGAGTTCCTCAAGTTAACATTTTGCTTTTGTTTTAACTTTTGATATGGAAAAAAATACAGCACCTTTAAGTTATATTTCTATATCACACTCTTTGCATTCATGCCCCACATTTTGCATCACGCGATTCTTTCTTTCTTTCGTTGTCTCTCTTTCGTGATCTCCTCTTCTTTCTTTCTTTCTTTCTTTCTTTCTTTTCCTCTCTCTCTCTTCCTTTCTTTCGTGTTCTCTCTTTCTTTCTTCAGTGTTCTCTCTCTCTTTCTTTCATATTCTCACTTCCTTTATTTTTCTTTCTTTCAGGTTCTCTCTTTCTTTCTTTCTTTCTTTTTCTTTCTGTCGTGTTATTTCTTTCTTGTTATCTTTGCCTTTCTTTCGTGTTCTCACGTCCTTTATTTCTTTCGTTTGTTTTTTTTGGTTTTCTTTCCTGTTCTTTCTTTCTTTATTTTTTTCTTTCCTGTTCTCGCTCTCTTTTTTTTTGTGTTCTCTCCTTCTTTTTCTTTCTTTCATGTTCTCCCTTTTTTTCATTCTTTTTCTTTTTCCTTTTTTTGTGTTCTCTCTTTCGTTCATTTCTCTTTCTTTCTTGTTATCTCTGTCTTTCTTTCGTGTTCTCACGTCCTTTCTTTATTTCTTTCGTCTACTTTTTCCTTTTTCTTTCTTTCGTGTTCTCTCTTTCTTTTTTTCTTTCTTTCGTGTTCTATCTTCCTTCCTACTTTTATTCTTTCTTCTTTCTTTCTTTCTTTCTTTCTTGGTTTCTATGTTTTCTATTTTTTCGCGCCCGTTATATTTTACATATTAGTTTTTTCGTGTTTGGATTTATTCATGCGTTTATCATAATGTATAATTTTCTCTCACGTCCCTCCGTTTTATTAAAAAAGAAAAATCTCTCACTCCCTCGCTTAAAC
The DNA here is from genome assembly GCA_963932145.1 of Acanthosepion lycidas. Taxonomy (NCBI): domain Eukaryota; kingdom Metazoa; phylum Mollusca; class Cephalopoda; order Sepiida; family Sepiidae; genus Acanthosepion; species Acanthosepion lycidas. The sequence continues at coordinate 134,794,183 of OZ010573.1, read as the reverse complement.
CTCTCTCTATATATTTCTATCCCTTCTTTTTTTTATTCTTTTCGCTTGCAAGTCATTTTCGTCAGTCCTTACTCTCATCCCACTCTCTATTTTAATATATATATATCACCCATCTATTTCTCTTAACACTTCTTTCCAACTCTCTGTCACTCTTTATTTTGGTGTCCCTCTTTCTTTCTCATTGACTTCATTTCTTCTTGTTTTCCCCTCTCTTCGTTATATTTAAATATCTCTCTCTTCCTACAACACCCTTGTTCCATAACTCCCCTCTTTCCATTTCTTCTTCTTCTTTTTAAAATCATTATTCTCTTTCTTTCTTTTCTGCTTGTCTTATTTACACGGTTTGCACCGTTTTTTATTTCGCATTCTCGCCTTACGCCAGTGATCGGATCTCTCGACTCATTCGCTGAAATGTAATATATTTGTTTCCGCATGTAACTCGTGAACTTTATTGGTATAAATAATGCCAAGTCGGGGAAATGACGAGATTAACTGGTTCTCATAATCGGTGATAAATATGTCCGCAAACAGACTAACCATCCGGCGACAGTAAATGGATTTTTTTTTCGGAATGAGCTGGGACGAGGTAAGAGAGCAGAATCGAATGTAAACGCTACTAAGTTGAATTATCTTGGGAACTGCGCCAATTCTTCAGTCATCCCCTTTCCAAATTCTGTTAGAATTTTCTGCTCCATTTGTAATTTTTTAAAACATTGCATTAAATTTTATGCCAGATCTGTCGATTATCCATGTTTTCCAGCTTGATAGATATGCCTCCGTTCTTATCTTTCTATCACTTTCAATATAAATCTATCTAGCCCACACCATTTGATCCTGCCTGACGTCGCAATGTGTAACTATAATTTCCAATCTGCTTCTATCTATCTATCTATCTATCTATCTATCTATCTATCTATCTATGTATCTAGAACAGTTAATATTTTTCTGTTGGTTGGATAGATAGATAGATGTTCTCTCTCTCTTTCTCTCTCTCTCTATCTTTTTATCATTGTCAAGATTTTTTTCTTTCTATCTATCTATCTATCTATAACAGTTCAGATTTTTCTGTTGGTTGGATAGATAGATGTTCGCTCTCTCTTTCTCTCCCTCTTTCTATCTTTCTATCATTGTCAAGATCTATCTATCTATCTATCTATCTATCTATCTATCTATCTATCTATCTATCTATAACAGTTAAGATTTTTCTGTAGGGTGGATAGACACATGTTCTCTCTCTCTTTATCTCTCTCTATGTCTTTCTATCATTGTCAAGATTTTTCTTTTCTATCTATCTAGAACAGTTAAGTTTTTTCCGTTCGATAGATTCTCTCTCTCTCTCTCTCTCTCTCTCTGTATTATCTATCTATCTATCTATCTATCTATCTATCTATCTATCTATCTATCTATCTATCTATCTCTATCCCTCACGGTTCGCATATAATTATTCATTCAAATGTATCCCTATTGTTTTTCATATCTCTCTATACATCCTGGTTCATGTTTTTGTGCCTCTATGTTCCTAAGTCTCTATCCTATTTTATTCTTATCTCTCTATCCCACCCTAACGCTCTTGAGAATATTTAGTGAATTGTAGAATTGAAATTGTTCAAACAAGAGGTTTTGTTTTCATTATGGTATCCCATAAATTACATTTATTTTACTCTTACAACTTTTTAGTGAAGCATTATTGTTATTTGACGGTCACCGTGTGTGTGATTAATATTGTAATTCATAAATTTCAAAAACGTTTTTCTTACATTTTTATACAACATCTAACCGTCATTTATCAGTAAATTATAACATTTTCCCGGATATTAAGAGCATATTATTTCTTTTTGAACAAATTTATTGCCTAAAATATCACACTCTATGTATGCGCTTCCTTATAAAATTACACATTTTCTTAACACATACACGTGTACAAGAATAAATATATGACATATATACTAATACTTGCAAAACGTATCTGTGGGTAAGAAGCACTAAATTATATTTTGTAGTATGATACTTTCGTACAACCTCGCCCGTTGAAATTTACCATATGTCGTCTCGGTTTTAATACCAAGGTAAACATTTATTTCAGTTTGCATAGTAGCCACAATAAATATTATGTCACCAGAGATTTAGGGATAAATTAGAGTTAAGTCATGTGTGAGAACCTCGCAGAAGCAGCGTCTTTTTTTACTCAAGACGTTAGTTAGAACTGGACTTTGACTTGCGAATTTTTTCGATATGGTTGTGTTTATTTTAAAACATGCAAATATGCGAATGGGAAAAATGTTATTTTATTTAAATATTAGAAAATTATGGAATAATCCTATTCGGATCATAAGCCTAAACTAAAAGATAGACAATAAAACCACAACAATGGTTGTAGCTTATAGTTCTTAGGTTGTGATAAACATATATTACTTGGGAATAACCTCCATTAACTTTGAGAATAAATCCTATTTTTTCATTTGGAATTAAATAAACTCTACATATGAAGTTTTATAATATTCAAATTGAAGAATAAGTTAGATTTAGTTGTGTCAAACCCCGTCATATTGTACGGCTGCAGGATATGTGTCGACCGTGAAAGCTATGGAAAAAGAATCAAATGGCAGGAAACAGGAACGATATGGAATGTGATTTTATTTTATTTTTTTAAATTCTGTCTATTGCTTACAGCTCTTAGACAGGATAATCTTTTCACCGTTTCTATTAATCCCTGTTCATACAAAGGGCACCTCGAGGTGGGGTAATGGTTAGGAAGGTTGTCTCGCTAGAACAATTACGACTGAGTAGTGAGTTCGATCCTCACTGGGTGCCTCATACTTTCGGCCTTGTGCCGCATCCAAGCTACGCTTGGAAAATTACTTGGGCACCTCGAGGCGGTGTAATGGTTCGCAACCTTGGCTCGCCAGAACAATTACGACTAAGTAGTGAGTCCGATCCTCATTGGGTGCACCCTAATTTCTGAATTGTGTCGCATCTAAGCTACGCTTGGAAAATCGCTATCCCTGTTCATAAATAGCAGTCTTTGTTCTGTACGTATTTAAATTTCGCTATTTGAACGATCTTATTGTTACCAATGATCCCAGTGCATTGTAAGAAAATATTATTATACCATTACACAACGACTGGCAATCTGAAACATTGATAAAAGTCAGGATAAATCCATAACTTTATACTTGCTAAAAAAACCTACCATTCGAATGTTGGAAATGAAATTGAGACTCAGGCAAAGTTTTTCCTGTTTAATGTTTATAATGTATCGAATCTTAGCCATTGATTCTTGTTTTAGAGAGCAGTGGTCTTTTATTTCACTATTTTATGTTCTCTGTATAGCGCCTTTCTTAAACAATTGTTTATTTCGGTTACTTTCACCTGTTAGCAGCTTGAATTATGATAGGAGGCACGGTGGAGTAATAGATAGCGGCTCGGATTGAGGAATCGGCGAGCTGAAAAATTCATTACATTCACTTACGTGCATCCTCTTCTTCTCCCCGAGATTTGGGTAAATATGCAGGGCAGGCCGGGTCCTGTAAGTCTTGGATGGGAACTGGTCTACGCAGAGAGAAATGGGGAAAAAAAGTCATGTAGTGAAAGATACATGATCGCCTAAACGTGTATCACGCATGCCACATAACAGTAACTGAACTATTATAGATTTCTCATCTTAAAATTTCATATTTTTATCCTTTTACCGATTTTATAAACTAATAAGCCAGAAGATTTTGAAATCTTCGAACACGTCTCTCTATGACCAACAATCGCGCGCGTTCACATTCATTAAAATGAACTTTGTTCCCCTTTACTAATATAAACGCCATAATAATACTAATAATATATGAGAAAACACATTTCATTATAAAAGAATTTGTGCTGTTTTTTTTTGTTGTCTTTTTTTACTTAAAAGCCTACAAATGTTTAAAACCCGCAAACTATTTTTATGCCATACTTGGGAAAATTTTGTTATATGAGAATTAAAATTAAGTAATTAAGCGTTTGGTGAAGGAATAATTGACCAAACGTTGCAGCAAATTAGAAAAACTGGTTAAGTTCAGATTAGACGTGATTGAAACTAATTATGTTGTAGAAGCTAATGCACTACTGATTAGTTGCAGGATAATGGAATATTTTATCTGACACCATTATGGGCTGCAAATAACAAAGTATCTGGAGTTGGATGCTGCACACGTTGACAAATGACAATCAGAATCGATACTTCAACACCCACATACTTTTGGTATTTTAAACGAAATTAAAGTCTTTAGAATACAATCAACACAGAACATGTAAATACTTGGCTCCATGTCTACATGATTTGAAAGCAAAAATAATCAAACAAATGTGATTCTCTTTAGAGCAGATTGAATAAAAACAGTTGTTATATTGTTTATAACCTGATTATTGTTCTGAAAACATTACTGACAACTGAAGCAATATTTAGCCGTTGCTAAATAAGTTGCAATATTTTTATTACTTATGTTTTTTTTTTCTGCAATGACTTACCTTACTTTGTTGCTTACTGGCCCGAAATCATTGAGTTTGTGAGGGCGTGCTGTCGACTTATTGTCTCCTGATTATCATTTCCTGCATGCAAAAAGCATCGTTAGCTCCTGATTATACAAATGCTGTAAATTAAACAGAAAATCTGTAAAAGTGCATTTCAGGAGAACCAATTCTAAGAGTATAAAAATTTGGAAGAATCACCTAACCCGGAGCATACTAAACTAAAAGATAAATCTCAATCAGATTGCAGTCAGTTTCGCAAGATCAGACACAGAACGGAAGGAAATAAAAATTTAGGAAACTCTGTATTTTGTATCTATTTTACTGTCGGTTGCATGAATCAATTGATGTCATCGGGAACATATTTCTCATGATATCTGAGTGAATAGTGATGGGTTATCAAAAAGAGTTGTTCTGACTTGATCCACAAAAAGGAAATAAACAAAAAAAATAAAATAACATAAAATAAAATAAACAAAAATAAGTAAAATAATCTAAATAAATTAATCCAAATTAATAAATAAGTAAAGACATTAAGTAAATAATAAAGAAATTAACAAAACACGAACGCACGCATAAAAACAAATAATCATAATAACACAACCAACAATAAAATATATCTATAATAAATTTTTAAAAAGTTAACAAAACTATAATTAGCCAATAACCTGCATCACGCTCAACAAATATTTCCACCCAATAGCCCCTAGAATAATTTTAAACATAACTGTTACCGCCCATCAAAACAATCGTTAGAATAATATTAGGTTGGTGCAAAAATAATGGCGTAATAATGTCGTTTTTTGACGTTAAAAAATACGCCAAAAAACGACATTATTGCGTCATTATTTTTGCCCCAACCTAATACAATAGACTATACAATGTGAATCACGGAAGTGTGTATATAAATAGTCGAGTAAGACCACAAGATATATAGCATTTCGATTTCGTATGTGTATGAAAAAGTTTGTTGCCTCTGTGTCTTGAATTCAATGTCTCCAAATTATAGTCAACAGAAACATAGTAAAAATCAACTACACTTGAACCGTTAACATGACGACAATAATAAAAAAAAAACAACAAAAAAGCAACAAACCCCACACATAAGCCAAATTTGTAACTAAAGAAAAAAATCACGTATGTCCTTTAAAAATCAACTGCCTCCAACGCAATGCAATAAACTTTGCAGCTAAAATTTTAATATCTTCCTTTATGTGTCGTGTCCATTCAGGGCGTCGGTGGAATGGCTCTCCATTTCACCCTATCCCTTGGAGCTATCAATAAGTTTTGTTCCTTGGTTAATTCCCCTAGGCCATGTTCTTGTATCCACTGGCTTAAGCTTGGCAGGTATATCACGCGTTGCTTTCAATGGTCTCACTTTCCCTCTATTCGACCTATGAGTATAAGATTCTCCAAGCCCTTCTTTCTCATTAGATGTCCCAGAAATTTCATCTAACTTTTCCTCGTGTTAATTATAAGCTTCCTCCTTGTTTGCATCCTCTCCAAAACCTCATCATTGCACAGACTTTCGGTCTATGATAACCTTAGCATCCATCTTTATAACCATACCTCGAGTATCTTCTTCAACTTCGAGAAGACCATCCAACATTCTCTGTCGTATTTTATACAAAACCAAATCTAAAAAAACAAATAAGACAACAAACCTCCAAACATTAAATAAAATAATAAGTAAACAACTTCAGTATATAAGCAAACTGTAAGAATGCATGTGTAATCATAGAAGTGTAAATTCATGATAATAATCAAAAGCGAATGAATATTGAATAAACAAAAAATGCCCGAATAAATCCATAATAAATAATGAAGTAGAAGTTAAAACTAACCTATCGAATAGCTCGTCAATAAGCGCATTATAGCACATAATTATTTTTGACTCAATAGCATTTTGAATTGTTTAGAATAGAATCGTCTCCGTCTGTTTTCAGGATAACAGAATAAACCGAAAATAGCCATCACCCAATACACATGCGTTGAAGACTGCATTCAAGCATAAATCAGTCTGTCATCACACTTATATTTAGATATAATGGGCACTTAGGTCAAACCTGAGTGGTGACATATAATGATTTGCTAAGCGTAGCTAAGATGTGGCATAAGTCAGACAGAATGTGTCACCTTGTGAGAATTGGACTCACAACTCGTAATTGACCATACGATACATCCTACCTCTCTCTAATCATTACACCGCGTATACATGTATACATACATACATATATATATATGTGTGTGTGTGTAAGCACTGGCGATATCAAAAACTAAATTTTGACGATATATTTTATACATAGAGTGGATTGCGTTTAGACAAGAACCAGGTTGTTGAAGCTTGGTGAGGATTCCCTTCCCCACACTGCTTATATTTACGTACCGGATATTGAGCCCTATCTTCCATAATTAGAGTACATATTGTACATTATCGTATTTTACGACACTCCATTATTACACACACACACACACACACACACAAACACAGACACGTGTGTTTGTGTGTGATTGAGTGTCTAAGGAAATTGAAAGATGTACATAGTTTTGAAAAGCTTTGCCAAATATTCTCAGGAGCTTTAATCTTGAAATTGCGAACATAAACTAAGTAGGTCAATTGATTTATAAATAGATAGCGCTCATGGGTAAACTCAATGAATACACGCACAAATTACAATATTTCTATCTCTCAATATATATATATATATATATATATATATATATATATATATATACACACACAACATGTTTTACTCTATATTTATTCGGTTATTCTATATATACGCGCAGAAACAACAAATTCTCTCCCACACACTAACTCATACTCTGTCTCACATACTCATAAATATACGCCCAAAAACAAACACGCGAATATATATATATATATATATATATGTATATATATATATATATATATATATATATATATATATGATTGTGTATGTGTGTATATATATATATATATATATATATATATATATATATATATATATATATATATATATGTCCATGCATTTACACACGAAAGCCTATTTGGGAGTTCGTGCGCCAGTGTTTACATTAGTTTCCTTTGAAGTACGGAATGTCCACAACACTTGAACTGAACTATATGTATCCTTGCAAATGGCTAAGCAGCTCACGTCACAAGTGCAAAGTGTTGTTAATTTGCGCCGGCCATATTCAGCCATCGTTTGAAAGCATGAAGCCATGTGGATAGATGGAAGAAGGGAAAAAGCGAACGATGCGATTTCCCGCCAAAATCCTTTTGTGTCTGCCACGCTTAAAGTGCCGTCGGCCCAGTTCCGATGAGACGCTTATCGATTTGAAGCGCCAGTGATCAAAAGGAACTATTAAAAAGAGACAAGTGATCAGAAGAAAATAAAGAGTAAAGAAATAAACGACCAAAAAAAAAAAAAAAAAAAAGAAAAAAAGAAATATAGTGAAAGAGAGAATTATTTCCCTCGAGTATTTTTGCTTAACACGAAAAGTTACGGCGCTGTAATACACGCATGCGCACAATCATCATAAAAACAGCATTTCAAACGTCGGAAGTCATTATAGCAGATTCTGTTTCACTCAGTCAAAAGCAGGTGTGCGTGCAAAGAATAAGGTTGGCCATAGGGTCAACGATAATATCTTAGGGCTCTCAATTCTTTTTTCATGCTGTAGTGAGATATTTGAGAGTTTTTTTTTTATTTTAGTTGATAAAATATTTGGGTAAGAGTGCCAACATCAATGTTTTTTTTTCCATCGTATAAGGTCCCTCTTCTAAAATTGTAGAATTTGTTGTAGACATTTTTTTTTCAATTTAACAAATTCTGACACTCCTTTACTCAGGTCGTTGATAATAGATCACCCTTCAGCATAGCAAACGCACTGAACGTAATATGTTTTTGTCAGTTTTTGAAACTTCACTCCAATATGTCACAAAGATACAGGGTGTAAGTAAAATCACTTTGCAATTTAAAAATATATTACAAATGCAATTGATGAGATGAAGTTTTTAATCACATTACATTTATGTATTTCACGTATACTGTTAATGAAAGTTGTACTGTTAAATGAACCCCTGCCATTTCCAGTTCAATGGATTGGAAGGAGTGGCCCAATTTTCTGGCCACGTTGTTCACCAGATATCACTGTCCTGTACTTCTTCCTAAGGGTTTATTTTAAAGATATCGTTTATTGAACAATGACACGGGATATCACTGGTCTAAGCAAAAGGTTACTGATGCTATTGTTACCATTGTTGAGACTATGCCACAGAGAATATGGCAAAAAATTGAGTACCGTCTTGATGTGCTTCGTGCAAATAATGGTGCACGTATACAGGTGTATTAAATTAGTTGAAATCTTCAGTTTTTCCTCCTAATTTTGTAACAATTCCTGTATATTTGCCTGTTCATTTGCTGTTGTAATAAATATTTTAAATTACAAAGATACTTTATACAAACCCTGTATGTGATTTATGTACTGTTGAAATATTTATATTTAGTAAGTTTTCCAGATTGTGTTATCAACTCCTGAGAAAATTTTCATATTGCGTCAGATATTTTTGGTAGTAAATACAGATAATAAATATTTGTGCCTTAACATGAATATATTGTTAGGTAATTAGGCTTATAATATATTAAAAATAAGCTCCCATTCCAGAGAATTATGAAAAAAAAAATAATAACTGTAGCATTTGCTGAAATATAAAACTTACATTTTTTTAGAAAATATCTTTTACCAAAATCTACAACGTTTTAATAAGTTAAAGCCGGTAGATTTGTAGGATTTGAAAAATAGTTTTATCGGAAGAATGAGTAATTATATCTTGGCTACAACTAGTTTGTAAATTGCTTTTAAATCATAAGCCAATCGGTTAACAAGTAGTTGATACTGTTCATCTCTGCCAATCATAATATCAGCCTAAATCTATGTGCATAGAAAGTAGAAGCAGATAAAACAAAAGAAAAATGTTTTTTCTTTTCCTATTTGACTGTTTTTAGGAATCTGAGTTTTCTGACTTTCTATACTAACCGTAATTACTTTTTATAATATGCAATTAATAACTTTTACACACATTATGAACTGGAAAGTTTGTTTTACTTTATTTTGTAGCTTGTGTGAATTTAATGGAAGGCATGCTTCACTTATTGACATAACCAACTAAATATAATAATTACGAAACAAGTTTGCATATCTCTCGTCCGCTGGATAAAGTTCTACACTAAAACCAACGCATGGTAAATTTCCTAGAAATTATTTATTGAAACTTTGCTCAAAATGTTTCTGTTGAATCTTTGACACCGTCATTTTTTAAGCACGTCAATAATTAGCCAAAGTCTACAAATGCTGTATAGTGTAAATTTACCTAGTTTTATAAGTAACCCTTTAAAATATCTCACTTCCAGTACATCTTATATTTGCTCTGAAACAATCTATACAAAAATCAACTAATACAAAAGTGATGAGACTCTAAAGGCAGAGGATTGTTGATAGGATGAATATGATCAATGAGGAGTGAGATATGAGTGAAAGAAAAGGTGGAAGGTAGAGACGATTATGAGGAAAATGGAGCAGTTTATACATTGACTGGGCCTATCATTTGGTGGCAAGTACTGTTCACATCCAGATATTATGTGGTTAAATTTTTATTTAAATGAAATTATGCCAGGCATTATTAGCACTGATAACATTAATTGCGTTATACTTTTAACTTGAGGAAGCAATATCAGCTATGATTAAATTTAAAAACAATATTTCTCTCATCTTAATTCAAGCTGATTTACTCCATGATTATTCAAATTACCAGTATACTTTGATTTTTAGTAATGCTGCAAATTGTTGCTGTTAATAAGAGTTAAAAGTCAGCAAAAATTCAGGTGAAAAACCAACATGTACTATTAATAATGGCTAACAAGTCTTCATTAAAAAGATAAACCAAGGTAATATTAATAATACGAATAAAACTAATTTATGTACAACATTAAAAAATCTGTCGTCGTCTATCCAGAAAAGAAAACTAAATATTTTTTGAGATTAGATTATATCAGTTTTTAGCTTAGCCGATATAGCAGGTGATGAGGATATACAGACTTTGAGAGGAAAATGTTCGGTTTTCTTCAAGAGATTTTTTTTATCAGTACTATTTTTAAGCGAATGTAAACATACGGTGCCAGTACTGGAATTAACACTGAGATGAAATAAATCCTGGACAGTAATCGCTCAAGATATGTCACTTTTTCTCTACAATATAGACACCAGTAAAGATTGACATTTTGTAGAAATATTACAAAATATTTATTCATTTTAACAAATCGCTTCGACATCGATACTTTAGATCGGGATGTGGGCAATCATGGACCTTTACAATTTCTCCATTGTAGCCTCTTCCCAGTGTTTATCTTTTTGCATCCTTCCCACCAGCGTTTCGTCATCCATTCACGCATTCTACATCCTCAACTGTCTCTTTTTCTTTCGATATGTCGTATATGTGACAAATCGTACATGCTGTGCTTCGTCGTTATGTGTCTTAGAAATATCTGCTGTCTCTTTGGATTCTGAGTAAAAATGTTATTTTTGTTTCAATTTTTCTTAAGGCTTCCACGTTCCGCCCATAGTATTCTCATCAGTCAATGATAAAACTACGTCTGTTTCTTCCAGTATTTACTTCATCTGAAGGAATTGTTCAACATGCGCTGACATGCAGGAGGAATAAGTTTATGTAGCCGTTCAGCAGATTTCTCTTTGTTTCCCATGAAGTCGCATCTTCATATTACTTTACATATCATTTGAAATGAAAATGTTGCTATTCAAATTCAGTGCTATGTAGACATAACATGATTCGCTTACTTTCATGAAGCATTTGAATGATTAATTCTGATTAATTTATTTGAGTCTTAGAGCAGTTGTCTTATAACAACGCTTAGATCGTTTTACATTCTATGATATCGTCTGAAGTAACAGAGATTTCCGAAAGGATCAAAAACAAAGACAATAAAATGAAATAAATTTTAGTCCAGAGGTTTCATAAACTTTAAAGAGCTGAAAATCATTGGTTCTGCACGGACCAATGAACAATGTAATGACTGAGAGAAATCTGACAAGGAATTCCGTTTCAACACTTCTATTAAGTATCTGGGAAGTGTTTTAACATAGGACGGAAAGTGCGACACAGAAATCCGAAGGCACATTGAGACGCATTTCAAAAGATAGACAGAGTATAAAGAAACAGAAAGAAAAATCGTTAAAAATAAGGAAAAGAGCTCTGAACAATCATCGTATATGGCAGTGAATGATGGACAATCTACTAACAGATGAAGAAGAAACGTGAATTAAGAGAAATTTGGTTCTCCAGTTAAATGCTGAGGATAACATGACAGAATATGTGAGCAACGACGAAACTTTCAAGAAAATGGAGACAAATAGTAAACTTATACGTAAAATCAAAAAAAAGCAGTTGAAATTATTGGGACACATAATGAAGAAGGAGGGCCCAGAAAATCTCATAATCGTAAGACAGATAGAACTGGCACATGGATATAAAGCACAACTTACTGATCTTGAGTAAATGAATGGCGGAACATGGTTTGGAGAAATAAAAATACAGATTTTATTAAGGACAAGAAATTGTGGAGACTCATAGTCGCCAAATTTATGAAGGGACATAGAACAGAAGGAAGAATAGTTCGTCTACCAGATATTCCGTGGGAATCTGCAATGCGAATTTAAATCATATTGGTATGTATTTGATTACTTCTGAATCATTCCCTTTATTACATGACCTAGATTATAAAACGACAATAACATGAAAACTAAAATTGTTTAAAGTAATAAAATATAAATGCACAGAAAACCATTCATATATATATATATATATATATATATATATATATATATATATATATATATATATAATATTTTTTGTTTAAAAATATGATTCCTTCGCTACATAAGAGTTCTCGTGTTTCAAAAACGAGAGCCGAAACCATCCAAATAATTATTAAAATTAAGTTGTATTAAGGTGTTTAGTCCCGTTTCATCTTCAAGCGAAAATTTAGAAATAAGCTATCTCTTGGTTTACGTGTGTTTTTAAGCATGGTTCGTTATAACATTCGTTATTGTGGGAGTGGCTAGACGAGTATTCTTGATTAAGAGGTCAGAGAGTTAATTCTTATCTATAGATTCATCATCTTCTGAGAGGTTTTGCTCTGGTTGGGTAGGATATCAATTTCAAGGCTAATGTTGGCGGTCATCCTCTAGTTAGTTCCCAGCAAGGGATATTTTTTATGGCGCACCTTCAAGTCATTATGTGTCGGGATGATTTTGTTTTATTATTATCTATCTGATTATCTCTTTATTTATTTGTTTATTCAAGTGGGTGTTTTATACTCGACACTCTCGTCGAATTCGACGTATGAGGGTCAAACAGATAATTTCCCAGGAAACCAACAGCCCGACAACAGCACATGATATTTGATTATAATGTTAAAAGTTTCGTGCAGAACCATCCACACTTTTTGAAGATCGCATACAGAGAACTGGTGCATTACGTGCCAAAAGGTCCCCAAACGACCCCGCGCAAGTTTTGAATGCAGAGTTGTCCTTCTCCTAGACCAGTTTCCATTCAAGGCTATAGAACCCAGTCTGTCCTGCTATTTACCCATAGTTGGAGGGAGAAAAAGAGGATTCACACCTTTCCTAAAAGTGAATGTATTGGATTCGACGGGTATTCGAACTCGGCTTTGTGTGTGTGTATTCATGTAAATATTCGGGGGTAAGTAATCCAAGTAGATCGTATTAATATAAACCATTAAAACTGATCCACAAAAGACAGTTCCATATAATTTTTATTATAGAGCATATAAGTGAATTACAATTAATGAGATTGAAAGTATTTACCTCCTATAGATGACCATTTCGTCCATGCGAACGTAGTTTTTACCTGGACTTATCAATGCAAATACATTTACTAAAATGAATAAAAAGGTCTCATTACAGAAAATTTGAAAGTCAAAGTAAGGAAGGAAGGAAAAAAGAAAAAGGAAAGAATAAAAAGAAGTAAGAATTGGCCTATAATAGAGTTATATAGATAAAGTGTTATGTAGAGCAATGCTATTGATAACTGTGTGAAATGGAAACAGGTCGACAAGGATCAGAGAACAAATCAAGATTAAATGTATTATGGAGTAGACTAAACGACAAAAAAATGGAGATGGGCAGCCATATAGGAATATAAAAAAAAAAGATAGCGACGGTCTTGGTTAATTTTGTCCCAATGGATAGCAAACGCAGTAGGAAAAATACGACAGAAGATGTAGAGGTGAGATAACGAGTTTTAAATCGCCACAAAAAGATTGGTGAACACACAAAATGTGCACACACACTCACGTACAAATACGCAAATGTTTTACAATTTTTAATCGGTTTCACCTCACGCAATGCTGTAAATCCAATAAGACACAAGGGGTTACTCGGTGTGGAAGAATTAGGAACAGAAACAATAATATTGAGATAGAAGAGAAAAGAGTAATTAAAAGGAAAATAGATAGCGATTGGCATTGCATTTCAATATTTACAGATAAAAGTTGACTGGAAAGCATGGAGACATGCGAGGAGTGCGAAAAAATAAACTGTTAGCATAGAATTTACAGTTATATCTAGCCAGCAAAACTGTAAATTGATGACGGCAGTTAAGTACTACGCTTAAATTAAAAAAAAAAATCAAGGTACCACAGCGAAGAGCTCACCCAAACAATTACCGTGATTTTTTTTGGAGGAAAGACACAAAGAGGCAAACTTGCGGCCGTCGCAAAGTGACTGAAGCCTAGCTGCCAGATCGGGACCGACAATATTGCTGATTCTTTTTTAGATTTCATCAAGAAGCTCAAGGTAAATAGGAGGATCACTAGATCATATGTAGCAGAATTATTCTAAGCATGGACGACATTATCTATCTATCTATCTATCTATCTATCTCTCTCTCTCTCTCTCTCTCTATATATATATATATATATATATATATATATATATATATATACATACATACATACATACGTACACACACACACACACACATATATATATATATATATGACAGTGTGTGCGTGTGCGTTTGCATGTGTGTTGAAAATTTGGTAATATATATCAGGAGATTGCTCAGCATCAGGACTATTACGTCTGCAGATATAGGAATCAACCTAACATGAAATCGATTTCTGTCGTGCATTAATTCTATCCCCATTCAAAGACATTCAGAAAATCGCATTGTAGACAGAACCGAGCGTAACATTCTTTGCCCAAACAATCTATTTATCTCTTTCTCTCTCTCTCTCTCTCTCTCTCTCTATATATATATATATATATATATATATATATATATATATATATATATATATATAATTATTTATTTAAAAATATGATTCCAACTCGCTACATAAGAGGTCTTATGTTTCAAAACAAGAGCCGAAAACTTCAAAATAATATTTGAATTAACTTGAGTTAAAGTAGGCTCTGTTCCATCTTCAAGCGAAATTTTTTGGGAATGACTTATTTCTGAAATTTACGAGTTTAAATAGTATGGTCAGAATTGAAATCAAAAATTTCCATGGTAACATCAAGGGCGGATTGTTTAGAATCGGCAGGGGTGGGGTGTTAATAATTTGTATCAGTATAGAGTTACTTTCATAGATGCCGGGTCACGGTAAGGTGGGGGTGGCTAAATTTACGACGGAGGAAGTTTTCGCATAGTCTGGCTTGAGCGTCTACGGAGATTTATTTATTTATTTTTATTTTATTCTTTTATTATATCTCATTACGAAAGGGATTTGTGTATATGAAAAGGCCGTAACGTTTGTTATTTGACGACTTCATAAAGGGTTATCATTTTTTGTAGGGTATTAAAACTATGTATATGTGCTATGGATTTTAAAATTTATTTTATTGTATGCGTGTTTTAGCTAGTTATTCAGAGTTATTATATATATATATATATATATATATATATATATATATATATATATATATATATATATATATATATATATACAGTGTAACCCGGATATAAGAGACCCGGATATAAGTGAAACCTGGATATAAGAGAGATTTTCTCTGGTCCCAAATTAGAGCCTGTGTTACAGTTAATGTATATAAAATATACCAAACCTGGATAAAAGAGAAACCCGGATATAAGAGACTTATTCTCCGGTAACGACAATTCTCTTAAATCCGGGCTACACTGTATATATCTTTGAATTTTTTCTCTCGTTGACTCCTTCAAAAAGAACGATATGATCACTGGCTAACGGAAGAGGCGTACATATGCCTTGGTTTACTTTCTTTCAAATAGCCACGGGGTTCACTTGAATATCGTTTCACTCTCTACTGAATGATTTTCTTCGAATTTCATTATTAACTTAATTCTAATTTACCCACTTTTTGTCATTTTTCTTACCACGTTATGAAATGTTTTTCTTTCTTCTTTATTTACTAATTAACTGAAAAGAATTTAGTCCTTACTGTGTTTTGAAAAGTTTGGACAAATTCTTTGAATTTTTTTGCCTTGGTTTACTTTTTTCCAAATAACCACGTATTTAACTTGAATATCGTGCCAATCTTCACTGAAGGATTGAGCAGTAATGGATAACTGAATAGTGTTTTAGGAAGGGGCAATGAGACTTAGAATAAGTTAAAACTTAATTTAAAGATGGACGGAATTTCATTCTCTCCCCTACCCATCCTTAGTAAATATTCCAGTCGAAAATTTCCCGAGTTAACAGGCACGTTATTAAGCCAGCAGGACTAAAATGGAGACGTATCAAAGGGCTGATGATTTCTGAGCCAACTAAATTTTGGACTTCTTGTAAACCGCTTTTTTTTCCTTTTGTGTGTGTGTGTTTGTGTGTGTGTAATACGAGTAAGGAGGCTTTCCTACGCCCCGGTCAATATTCCCTCCCTTCTCTTGAACATGGTTAGAGGCTCACCCGTTGTTTCTTGTTTTGGAAAGGGTTCCCGGAACTCTTTCTATCCTTCTCTCTGGGCTCAGTACTAGTACAACCGTGCTTTTTTTGTGATGCGTCCAGTCTGTGGCAATGCCTCTTCACTCTGAGGGTACACATTTGAAAGTTTTCTGGTTGCTGTTCCGGACTAGTTATTAGGAGCCCTAACTATTGTGCAGCGCCTTGAGCTGCCGTTCTGATCAACACTTGTATAATACTGGGATGCCTGTATTGCTATCTTGCGCATGGAGGGGTGTCCCTGAATTCAGCTCCGGTGGACAACCCTGAGGTCACATTATGTTGTAGGCTGCGACAGGTCCTTTCTGCCCACGTCCCGGACGATTACCGTCTGCTACTTCTACTTCAGGCCTTCTTACTTTCACTTCCTAAATAACCAAACATGACAAATAACGATTAAAAAAAGCAAACATAAACCAGCTGTTAAAAAATCACCTAAAACCTTCAACATTTCCTTTTCTAACATTCTTGGCATTTTTCACACTTGTGTAGTGTGGAATCGTTCCACATTGAGAAGTCTCCCGATATACTGGCTCTCTGCGAGATCAACCTCGACTCGTTTATCCGCTCCTCTGACCTCTCGATCCCCAGATACAATCCTCTCCTTAGAAAAGACTCTCAAACCCACATGCACGGCCATGGCGTTTACGCTCAAGACCATCTCCTACTGGCTAGAGAACTCACTCTAGAATCTCCAGACCACTTATACTTGTGTCTACACCTATCTCTCCACAATGCTGTAAGCTACCTCTTCTCCTATCGGTCTCCATCCTGCTAAGACAGTGTAGTACTTAAAAGCATTTCCAACAATATAGACAAGGCTATCTCTCACCATCCGTTTTCTCATATCTTCATGTTCGAGGCCTTTAACACCCACCATACCAATCGCTTAACAACTCTTTATCTGATCTTGCTGGCATACAAACCCTTAACTTTTCTATTTCTCAATCCCCCATGAAAATAGTTGACTTTCCTACACGTTTCCCCAACAACCTAGGGGGTAAGGCTTCCCTTTTCGATCAATGTTTCACCTCCATCCCTGAGTCCTGTCGCGCCTCGCATTTTTGCCCTCTTGGCAACTCTGATCCTGATGTAGTGCCTGTAACATCTCCATCTACTCCACCCCCAACAAATAATCTCCTACCAACAGAACATCTTTCTGTTATCAACGAGCAGACTGGGACTCGTTCTGGGATTTTCTTCGCGATGTCCCCTGTTCAAGAATGCGTTTCCGAGGTCTCCTCCTGGATAAAAGCTTGAATCAAGGCTTTCATCCCCGCTAGAAAATATAAGGTTAAATCACACTCATCCCCTTGATTCTCTGCTGCTTGCTCAGTTGCCATTGCCCATAGGAATCACTTCTTCCACCTATATCTTAGTGACATGTCAGATGGCAACAGACGTCTCTTTGTCTCAGCCCGTAAGAAGTGCAAGCGTGTCCTCAATGAAGCAAAGTCACTATTTGCTGATAGAATGAAAGTATTGTATCTCGCAAATTCGTCTCCAAGGATTATTGGCGTCTCTGCAAGACCGTACATAACAGCAGCAAGCCTCCTTTGTTCAACCAATTTGATGTATTGACCTCCTCAGCTGATAAGAAATTCTCTTCCAACTAAACGCTCGACTCATCCGATGTACCCACAAAGGATTTCTTCCCTAGAACCAAGGCTCTATTGAGCGAGTTGCAGATAACTTCATCGTTGTTATTGGGCATCATCTCAAAATTAGACTCCCATAAGGCTAGCGGTGGTGACGGGATAACAGACATTTTCCTAAAGAAATGTGCTCCTGAACTGGCTCCTGCCCTTTCCAAATTATATAACTACTGGTTCAATGAATCTTGCTTTCCAGACTATTGGAAGTCCTCATCAACTGTACCTGTCTTTAAGATCTCTGAAAACCCTTCTGTCCCATCTAACTACCGGCAAAGTCTTTGAAGCTTTAATCAACGCCGAAATGGTTAATCAACTGATATCCCATGATCTGCTCTCTGATAAGCAATATGGTTTCTGCTTTACCCATTCTGAAACTGATGTGCTCACGGCCATAACTGAAATTGTTTACCAACCACTCCACAATAACGCATAAGCTCGTGTCGTAGCTCTAGATATCTCTAAACCTTTTGATAAGTTCTGGCATGCCGGCATGCTTCATAAGATTGAGGGATACGAAATATCAGGTCGGTTATATTACTTAATACGATCATTCCTGTCAAACAATATAATGAAGGTCTTCGTTAACGAATTCTCATCCAGTTCATTTCCCACGAACGCAGGTTTTCTGCAAGGCTATATCCTGGGACCTACTCTGTTCCTTATCTTCATTAACGATCTCCTCGACGTCAACAGTTCCCAAGTAGGGATTTATGCTGACGACACTATTATTTACTCTTGCCTCAATAGAAAGTCTGGTATCGCTGACAAAACTAATCTGGCCGTTAGTCTCGAAAAGGAACTCCAATCGGTTTTAGACTGGGGCAAGAACTGGCTGGTTAAATTTAATGCCTCTAAAAAAATGCTCTTTATTACTCGCCACAGGGAACCATCCCTGCCACTCATTAGAATGGCTGATGATCAACTCCACGAAAGTACCGCTTTGCGACTGCTTGGTCTCACACCGTCCGCTGATCTGAGATAGAACAATCACATTGAATCAATTGCTTCATCCACTGCAATTAAATTTGTTTCCCTGTGTCGTGCCAAAAAGTTTTTTCTCGGCCGAGCCCATCCTTCAAATCTATAAATCAACCATTTGCCCTTGCAGAAAATACTGCTGCCATATATGCTATTGTGCACCCGATGTTCGCATTAAGGTCCTCGCCAAGATCCAGAGACGGGTATGCAATGTGGTTGGGCCTGATCTGGCATCTCGTCTACAGTCGCTCTCTCACAAACCTGCCGTCGCTTCCCTCTGTATTTTCTACAAATACTTTCAAGGTAACTGGTCCGACGAGCTACTTTCGTTAGTTCCCAGACTGCATGAATTTAAGCGTGCTACTAGGCGGATATCACGGCCCCACCCTTTCACTTTCGAAACGGTTAAATGTGGCCGTCTCTTCTACTCCAATAGCTTCAGGTCTCGCGCATCCCGTCTGTGTAATTGCCTTCCTAAAAACTTGCTTCTCTGATAGATATATTCTCCAACTATTCAAATGTAATGTCAATCGATATCACCAGATGCCCTGACCTATTCTCTGTCCCTCTCTCCATCCTTTTCTCCATCAAGCCTTACTCCTTACTCTCGCTCCCACTCTAACCCCTTGCGTACTAGTGGCATCCCGCCTTGCTTGGGGCATAATGTTTAATATATATATATATATATATATATATATATATATATATATATATATATATATATATATATATGTATATCAATTAGTTATTTTACGTTTTAGTAGATGCAAATATTTGTTTAAACCCTCCGTTTTATTTATTAATTTATTATAATATTTAAAGAAATTTTTTTATGCCATTTATAAAAGAAAAGCTGAACAAGCACAACTGGTTTCGTCCCAGGTCTTATCAAGTTTATTTTACTGGGAAAAAAATATAAAATCGTGTAAATTAAATTAACGTATGGAATTGAAAAAAAAAATGAATTTCAAGAAACTACAGTCCAATAACATTCAGACCCAGTAAGCATTCCCTCTGTTTATGGGAACTGATATACAAGGGCACTAGAACCTTGAAGTGAAATGTGGAGTCGGACCTAGATAAAATCGAAAAACTGTCGTCACTAAAATCAAACAGAGGTTTCCTGCTATTTATTACATGATCAGAAATAGCAGAGCAAGAAGTATTGGTTAGTTGGCTTTTCCTGGCAGCCGGATTCAAAATCCTGAGTTGGGTACGTGTTGTTTTATTCTCAAACAAAACGCTGGGACGTCATCCCTATGTAGTCAAGTCCACAACTACACTTATATTGATAAATTACTATAATCTCCATCTTCCCTATCGTCCTCAACTTCAATATTGTTTAACAAATCCTCGTCAAAAGTTGCAGCAGAATGTTCTTCCCCCACATCAGATCTGTCAGTACATTCTTACATCTTCTAATTCTCCTCTTTAATTTTTCTTTTCATTGAGACATCTTTTACTCTAACAATCACATCCTCATTTTCACACATACCAAGATTAATTTGACCTGTCTGTGTGAAGTATGCAATTCTCTGAACAGTCTTCTCTATCGTGTTCTCCTTACTATTCCTGTTTTTCATATAGAGCAGAGATTGGAATACGTTCCTTGAGCCGTGTGTTACGTAATGCTGCATCCTGATGTAAAACCATATTAAAGCACTGAACTTTATAATTATAATGACGATTCCTTTCAGCTCGTGGCTGGGTCTTGATGTTGCTACATACTCAATAAATTATTCCACCTTGACACGCTTGGTGGGACGGGCTCAACAGCAACCATGTCATCATCAAAAAACGCCTGTAACTCCTTTAAAATCCTATACTAGTCCCAGAACAGATCTTTCACTACTTCTTCATTCGGGATAGGGAAATCAGTGATACTGACTTGCTGGAAGGCAGCAACAGGCAGCTCAAAGGCTCCTTGAATTGTTCCGCAATGGGACCACGCAAATGCTCAGGAACACTTGGTTTGCCATCACAGTGAGAGAAAACAGGGCAGAAGGTAGCTCCTTTCCGTGAAGCTTACAGCTGAAATAATGGAGCGCATGATCAAGTAACCTTTCAAGATTTTGAATGGCTTCATTTCCTGATCCTACATTTAAATTGATTCCATCAATACCAACACATAAAATGGAATTCTGGGTTACATTTTTCTCCACCAGAAACTCGTGAATAGTTTTGTCAATCTGCTTTCCGTGTCCAGTCTTGTGAATCACATATGTTAGTTATTTATTGTCCAGTTCATCCACGACGACATAATGATCCTGCACCATTATCCTCGAACTTCATTTATTTTCCTTCTCATTCTTTATCATCATAAGAATGGCGGTCTTATTACCATCAAAATACAGTGACGTCTTTTTTTTCAAAACTAGCCATCTGAATATCATGCTTCTTCAATAGGTATTTTTGTTTCGCATCTCATAGCTTACGTGGTCGAATAACTTGACTCTTGTCATCATTTTTAATAATGCCATAATCATTTAAGACAACAGTACAAATTGAAGCTCAGCATAAACATTAATCAAGAATCGCTCACAATCGGCACCTAGTGTGGGGTTTCTTGTCGTGTTTCGTGATTTGGTGTCTGTCACAGATTTTAGATCGGGTACAATATCAGTAGCAGTATTGATAGTAGAGATATCACTTGAATAATCCGAATTATCCTCAACATAATGAATTATTCCAGCTACCAGATCTCTTTGATCAAACAGTCTGCTGGCTCTGTTCGCATCATGCTTCTCTCCAAGTATCACTCTCTCACACCTCATCGTTACTCGCATACCTATCCCTGCAAATTTCATCTTCCTATCATCGCGCTGGTCACTTTACGTTTGTGAACATTTATGTAACAATTACAAGTGATATGCGTCACACTTGTTAACTTTGCACTTCACATTCTGACAGGAAACAAGGTGGAAAGTAACAGACACAGATATCAAACAACTCCTTCATTTCTTCATGAAATGCAGCTTTTTTCCCCACGTCCCTATTCTTATTAACTTGAATTCCTCTACTGTAGATTTTCTTAAACTTTCCTTAATAGTTTTCTGGCTAAGAAAAGGAACAGTCAGTCTGTCTCGAATAGCTCTTTCCCATATTTCTGAATAATTCTGGGCGGCCATCTTGATAAACATCGAGTTAGACTTTCCTTCATCACTTTTATATTGCCAGCATTTCTTTAACATCTCGCCTTTCGAGGGAACTTTGTTTACTGGAAGAACAATTGCAGAGACAAACAATATATAATCTGTGGTGCCATCGTTAATACAGTAGCCACTAGCAAATTGATCGGTTATCATGATAAGAAAGAGAAAAGGTTAGAGAAAAGACAGAATTGAATATAAACATCGTAAAACTGTACAATGTAAATTACACTGCACCAACACAAATAAATTTTAAAATCCCATTTGCAAATTCTGCAAACAATTAGCTTAAATTTTCTTTATTTCCTTCCTTTGCCTTTCAAATTTCCTATGAAGAAATGTGGCATTTTATTTATTTATTAAATATATTTGCATTGATAAATCCAGAGAAAAGACTATATTCGTATGGACGAAATGGTCATCTGTATGGAGTAAATTTTTTGAATCTCAATAATTGTAATTCACTTAAATGCACTATAATAAAAATTATATTGATCTCTCTTTTGTGGATCAGTTTTAATCTTCTATATTACTAGAATCTACTTGGATTAATTATCCACGGTAACTCGACCTATCAGCTTCAAATTTGGCATGATGCTTTTAGGTGTATAAGGAAAAGTCCATGAAAAGTGCTAATCTGAGGAAAATTTCACTGCTCCCTAGGGTTGCCATATGTGTAATGACACTATGACCATAACATATTTCGCGACTCGTGATAATATAATAGGTCACATGACTTTTGGAAAACAAGTCGGTGCCATTCAACATGATCAAGCCTAGTTGTACAATCGAACTTTAGAGCGCCATGATAAACGACGTACGAAAAATCAAGCTATCAATGTCATTTATCCGACGATTAATTACCTTTGAGGAATTACTGGCGAACGAATATGTTCGCAACAAACACAATGCAATTCCCTTACTAAGACATAATATCCCTAACTAAGGAAACAGCTTTCGAGTTATTAAAGCTCATGCTAATGAGACTGAAGATGTATGCAGCTATTAGAGGCAGTGAAGCTACCCAAATAGTTAAGAACACTACAAAAACACTAAAAAATATATACAAGAATCATCAAGAAACGAAGACAAAGGAGTAACAGGGATAGCAAAGGAATTGGCTAGTCTATATTAATGACTATAACAAAAAGTAAAGACAGGTTGCAAATTATGAACATAACAAAAATAACAGCAAGATGAACAACACATTTTTTATTTTTTTCTAATTTGATCTCTTCATCCAAGCAATGCAATAAAGACACTAAGAGAAAATTAATTACAGACCGCGAAAGAATAAGGGAAATAAGATAAGCATTATTAAGGCGAGAGAACAATAAATGAACAGTTATGAAGAAGACAACATATAACGATTGACATTATATGCAAACTTTTTGAAGATCAAAGATAAATGGAAAGCAAGAGTCCTGGAAATATTTCTACCAACAAGAAGTGCGAGGGAAGAAACTAGCATAGAACTTACGGCTGTATCTAAATATTTCAAATATAAAATGATTAGATACATATATAACAACTCGTCCTGTTCTCATATTTATATTTGATAATTAACAGAGAATGTTGTACCGTATCAGTCCTTGCAAGACAAGGCCTTTCAATATACATACATACATATATATATATATATATATATATATATATATATATATATATATATATATATATATATATATATATGTATATATGACAGTTAAAAATCGATGAGTAATTGATCCAAGTATATCCTATTAATATAGAATATTAAAACTGATCCACAATAGAGAGATCAATATAATTTTTATTACAGAGCATATCGGTGAATTACAATCAATGAGATTTAAACAATTTACTCCATACAGATGATCATTTCGTCCAGAGGAAAGTATTTTTTTCTTTGGACTTAACACTGCAAATACATTTAATAAATGAATAAAATCCCACATTTCTTTACAGGAACTTTGGAAGGCAAGGGAAGGAAAGAAGGAAAAAAGAAAAGTAAAGAAAAGGAGAGGGAGTAAGAGTTGGTCTATAATAGAGGAGAAGATTTATATGGATAAGGAGGTTAAGGGTACTAAAATGGATGTCCTGGAGTCGGATGCAGATGAACGCGACTTTTGAAAATGGGCACTGACATAAATGAAACATATCAACAACTGCGCAAGGAATAATGAAAAAAATTAGGACAGGATTTTAAAATATTATGGAATGGGAGTATATATATATATATATATATATATATATATATATATATATATATATATATATAGTTGTATGTAGTTCTATATTTAGGCAGCAATCCTTCCTTTATGCATGTTTCATTAAAAACGACAGAAAAGGTACTACGGTTAAGCTTTTTATTTAATTTTTCTTGTGCTAATGGTAATATTTACACCCAAACTAATGGTGTTAGAATGGGAAATCGACTCGGTCTATGCTTTTCCATCTATTACATGGCCTACGTAGAAAATACGGTATTTACACAGATCCGCAAACCAAATCGCTACGTAGATAATATTTTTATTTTAGCTAATAACATTAAAGAAATAGAGAGACTTAAGACCACATTTGAGAAAAACTCCGTCCTTAACTTTACCTATGAACTTAGACAAAAAAGCAAACTTCCATTTTTAGATGTCCTCGTTGAATACAGCAATAACACTTTCATTACATCATTATACAAAAAAACCGCCAGCAAAAACTCATGTCACCTTCAAAAGCGAATGTCCACTTTGGTACAAAATAGCTGTAATAAAAACTTTCTAAATAGAGCACACCAGAATTCATCCTCTCGACTACTCTTCCTCAAAGAACTTAATAATGTCAAACAAATACTAATCTACAACGGCTTCCCTAACCACCTTATAGACCGCCAAATTAGACTATTTCTCCCCAAAGCAAATAATAACGATAGTGAACACACAGCCAAAATTCACATACACATTTATTACAAAAACCAAATGCATATTAATTACAAACAAGTCGAAACTTCTCTAAGCCATATTATAAAGAAATATACTACTCCAATTGACCCGAATAAAAAAAAATAAAATTGATTAACTATTATAAAAAATTTAAGACAGCTAACCTTATCCTCAAAAATAACAACACACCAGCTAAGTCAAAATTACAAAGAACGGACATTATCTATGAGTTCAAATGCCCCTTAAGGAACTGTGTTCCTGATCAAACCGGACTCATAATTACATCGGTTACACAACCACATGCTTATCCAGACGTACCTTTTCTTACGTTACATCTATCTGTTCACAGCTCCATTAGAAGCCATTTTAACACACACACAAATTTACCAGACTCCATTAGAAACATACTAGTAGAAAACACAAATATATTAACTGCATCCACCTGCAAAAAAGACTAAAAATAATGGAAGCTTTAATAATAAAAAAGAAAAAGCCAACTCTTAACATTATTAACTACGAATAAAGCCACAATGTGCTAACTGGATTCTGAAATTAAAAACATACCCACCACACACTAAGACATGCACAGAACGCAACACTCAAGTAAGCTGAAAAATCGAATCACACTTGATAATGGCTAAATATATAGCCGAAAAGTCTCGGAAATATAAAACATTTGGACAATTCTTACACACCGTTTGTCTAGAAAAGAAAGCTCTTGTCCGGACACAAGAGAATTTAAATAAAAATCTTAACCGTAGTATCTTATCTGTCGTTTTTAATGATATATATATATATATATATATATATATATATATATATATATATATATATATATATATATATGAGACAACAATAGTTGTGTCACGACAAAGTCATAAGTCATCGTGGCCGAGGGCTTGAACATGCTAGCCTTGTTCAAATTATTGATCACGCTAGATAACATTCTCTTTCCAAGAAACTCAGCATAGTTGCAGTTTAAAGCACATGTTGGCTCTCTGTGTGCTGAATAAACAGAAATGCAAGCCTCTGCAATAGGAATTGGCTAGCCGCTCTACTAGACGGGTATCCTTGAATGCGAGTGGCGAGCTATATATATATATATATATATATGTGTGTGTGTGTGTGTGTGTGCGTATATATATATATTGTTATACGTTATTTATATAGACACATGTATTTACGTGAATGTTTTCTTGATAATAAGTCTATGTGACGGTTCCGTGTACAATACAGCGATTCCTGTCGGAGAACGCATATTTTCTTTGCATTCAAGACAGTCAAAGTTTTTATAACTGACTGTTTAATATAATCAGAGCATTTACTTAAATATTTTTTGTCTATATAAAATAAGTTGTGACAATAAAATATACTAAAATAATTGTAGGACATAGTTCATTTAATATATATATATATATATATATATATATATATATATATATATATATATATATATATATATATGTATCCTTGTGCAGGTATGCAGAAAATAGAAAAGAACACGTTGGGTGCATAATCCGGGGTTCCTTAGTATTTTTGTTTTTATTTTTAAGAAGACAGTGCTCCATACAGAAGTAGAGCTTTATGTAGCGAAGGAATCATATTTTTAAACAAAAAATATTATTATAATTATATATATATATATATATATATATATATATATATATATATATATATATATATGTAAATATAGATATAAATATATGCATATATATAATAGGAGTTTTCATTTATCAGTCCAACATATTATTTTATTCTTAAACGATATTTTTTCACACGGACTTTTCCCGATAACCCAAACATACATCATATTCGAGATATATAGAAAAATATGTGCTTATCGGACGAATTCAAATGCACTTTGGACATTGCTTGATCATTAGGTCCTCCCTAGCCGAGAGATTAAATTACGCCAGATAAAATGACGATTTCCCCTCGGAGAACGCATTTTCGAATCCTACTTATGAGATTTCTCGAATTTTCAGGCCACTAAATAGAAGTAATTAAATATAATAATTAATAAATAAATAGAACATCTATTGAAATAGCTGTATGCACTAAAAATAACTTTTATGTAACAAAATAAAAATGATAATAATAAATGAAAAATCAATTCCAAATATATTTTTCAAGTCAGGATATGAAACTAATCAGAGATGTTTATTTCACGACGCTTCATACTACATTTGAATAACTCGAAAATTTTAGGCATTTAAAACAACATGTCTGGCCGCATACACAATTCCAGAAAAACCTCGTTGAAGACACAATCAAAATTAAAGATGAACACAAGGAATAAAAACTAAAAAATTCTTGATACATAAAACAGTTGAAACCTAACATGGACAAAATAAAGTATGAAATCTTTACAAATATTC
>OZ010573.1:134751609-134761609 GCA_963932145.1 Acanthosepion lycidas | reverse complement strand
CTACAGAAGGTTGCTGACAATATAATATACTTAATAAATATGCAGTGCTTTAGATGAAACGGAAGCGAAAGCAACATTCATACTTAACATTTCATTTCAAGCCCATATCTTCACAATCCTGTCTCCTTTGTGCCTTTTTTAGCCACAGGAACATCTTTATCAGATAAAATCAAGGGATAAAAACCTGTATCAGATAAAATCCATTAATTGGGCAATTCATCATGTTCATCGAGTGTCACACTTGATTTGACTAAAGTACTTTAGAAAACTCATTTTAGGGCTAAATTTTACGCTTTATAATATTGGCTTTACTGAGAGGAGATTTCTTAACAGATCCTAATTTGTAAAGTATTCTTTACCTTTTGTCCCTCTTGACTCCCTCATTTCCGGCCTGTTTTTTTCTTTTTCTTTTTTCTTTCTTTCGTCACAAAATGTCGTTGTTTCTCTATAACTAGCTTTATTTTACGTTACCCACGAGGAGATAATTTTTAATGCCCTTTTCTTTGCATCTAGTTCTAAACTTAATTATATTTTCAAAAGCAGTTTTATCACTCAAGGATCACTACGTATCTCATTTGATAGATCCAAAACAGATATTCCTTAAGTCAATTACGATATTATCTTCTGTTTTTTTAGATTCTTTCGATTATCCATGTTTCGACTAACATTATAGGAGAAAAAAGTTTTTATTAGACCTCAGAAGCCTTAAATTAATATTAGTTTAATCTACATACCCACAGACTGCAGTTTTTATAATAAATCAAATAACTTTAATAAAACATGGTGAAACTACGAAGACATTAACTCAAGCTTTGTTCTGACATCTTAATTAGTTGTTTAATCATTGCTAATTCGAGTAACTGATGTTAATGTGATTTTTCATAGTAATTTCAAATGGATTGTAGAGTGGTAGTTGGCTCTCATCATTTTACAGTTAAAATTGCTAAATATAACATTAAGTTCTACGCTAGCAGTTGTTTTGTTTTTTCTCTCGCATTTCTCTTTTGTGGGAGTCTCTTCCGGAATCTTGTTTTCCAGTCGACATTTCTCTTCAAAAATTTAAATGCAACATCAATCGTTATCTACTCTCCTTAATTGCTCGTCTATTGTACCTTCTCCATAATAATGTTTTTTGGGGAGGAGTTTTTTTTTTTTTTAATATTCTTTCACACTCAGTAAATCCTTGTGTTTAGGTGACTTCTTTGTCTTGCTTAGGGTGAAATAAGTAAAATCTGCATGACGTCCATATGAAAGTGCCTACCTAACAAATTTGAAATATAGGTCAATATTTTTATTTGTAGCATCTATCTGTATTACACAAAAATATCTCTAGCGGCGGTTGTTCACACCACCGAGGTAATTCGATGGGTCATATATTCCCGAATTTCACATCCTGAATTTTTATGATTGACTTATTTTTCTTATTCGGTAGAGCTTGCTGAGGCATTCGCGTGTTTATCACGCTAAATATCGCAGTCCACCATCAAAGTCGGGCGGTCATTAGGATGGTATTCTGTGTCATAACATTGGTGTACAATGTACGTAGTTTCTGGGCGACCAGCCCGTCTTGCGTCAGAGAAGTGATCTACTATCCTGGACACCTAGACATAGCAATTATAGATGTAGTGTACATTAAATAACAGGTTTCATTACTGAGTTTGTGTATTTGTATGTATCTATGTCATACACGTTCAGCACGTAGGCGACTATGATTGTTCACAGATTCCTTTTCTTAATGATCTGTAAGTTAGTTAATTTTGGAGATATAGTACAGTGCTCTCACATTGACTTAATTCCAGCTTGTAGATGGAATTCAGAATTAGTGGCCACTCAAGTCTAATAGACTAGGTCTATACTGCTATTTATCTATATCTGAAAGAAGATAAAATATATTTAAAACTTTTATTGCTATTTAAGTTATTTCGACGCGAGCATAATTGTGGTTCCATTAGAAACCTTCCTCAAACGAATGTTGTTGTGCCCAGGTAGAGTTTTTTAATTGAGTAGATAGTTTCGCTTATCTCCCAGTTCACAAACATCCAAGTCTTTTGTACAAGAGGAGAGTTTTATCAGTTTTTTTTTCCTGTTTAGCATTGGGTTTCCGCTTCCTACTAAAGTCCCCTCATTTTCTTTCACGCCCAGCAACACCTTGCGTCTTAGTGGTTGGGGTAACCTGATTAAAGATAAACTTCATTTTTATGTTGGTTTGAGAGACGAGCTTGTTAGCATTCAGACTAGAGTAACCAACTTCAAATCTCAAGAGATTTAACCTTGGCCTTCATTACTTAACAAAACCAAAACACGCCGTATATTTTGAATAGTTTGCAATAGGTTGTTCAACATATCACTATACAATCGTTATTATTTGTTTATCCTCTGGTAATCAACATTTTTGTTTGACTACTCCAAGTTAAATAAGTTTTAGTAATAAGGATTGTACTTCTATTATTGACATGTTGCTTCGTTTTAACCTTTCAAGCTATACCCTTTCTACTTACCATTGAACTAAAACTGAGCATTTTCCAATTGATACAATAAAATTACGCGTTTTAATATTTCCATCACTGAACGACATTTCGAATAAGATAAAGAGGTTCTTTTTAAAACATGTTTCACGGGTTTTCATCCATCGTTATATTGGGTAATGATTTGTATTAAAACGCTGCGGGATTTTGCGAGACGACCGACGCATATTTAATAGATAATTTTGTACACTTTCTTTTTTTCTCTGGTCAAACCTCCTGTCTATTAAGGTGATAAATGCCCGGCAACACATTTTAGCTTTCTATCTTTATTCATCATATAAAATAGAACGCAACATATGGCTTACGTATCGTCAAACTTGAACGTTTTGTCTGAATTGCAATGTAATTTGGATCGACTTAATAAGAAAGTTATGTGCGTTGATTACATCATTTGCGCTCGAATAGGAATTAAGTCACACGTATTTATGCCTGTAATTTCTCCAGCCCTATCGCTATATTCTTCGTTTCCTCCCTCTCTTTCTCTCTCTCTTCATTTATATATATATATATATATATATATATATATATATATATATATAAGCATGTGCGAGTGTATGCTTCTATTTCAAGCAACTTATATACATGATGACTGATATATATATATATATATATATATATATATATATATATATATTGCTTGTGCATATATATATATGGAAATGTCTAGATTTTTATTAAATCGATTTCGATGTGTAGAGTACACATTTTTATGGCTAAGATGTAGATATCAGCTTAACGTATTCACGAGAGACTCATTCATGAGAGATTCTGATTTTTGGGAGTGTGGGTTTGAGTGAGAAGGCAGGGTTAAAGCTTGTATGCTTATAGCGTGTAGCCCAGATAGCATTCCGACAATGAAACCTGGGTTCGAATCTCACTATGTTCAATTTGACAAAGTGAGGTGTCACTTTGATGGGAACGTTCAGTGGAAAGTGCTTGAAAAGCCATATCATAAGTTGCCCCTATGTCCTATGAATGCAATTGAACAAACAAAACTAAGAAGCCATTGAAACCAAGAGTTTAAGCGCACAGGTCATGCCTTCCCGAGAATTGTAAGTAAAAGCTAGGCGATGTAATCGCCATTATCACCAGCAATGACTAACACATATACATGGAATAGTTTAAAGAATTGGCATTAGAATCAACACCACTAAAGACAGCTCTATGGTTGAGATATATAGATGACACCTTCATTCATTGCCCCCACTGCGAAGATATCCAGGTACAACTGAACCATTCAAAGTCCATCTATAATGTCCTCAATGGAGAAAAGGTTAGCTTCCTTGGATGTACTAATATGTCGCAAGCCGCCGGACAATACCTCAACTTCATCTCACGTTGCCCATATAGTGAAAGGAAAGTTATTGCCACTGCCTTCATCATCGAGCAAAAGTCTTATGTGTCATCTCAGAGACATATAAAAAAGAAATGGTTAGTATAAGCACTGCTCTACAATGTAATAACTATACTGGGAAGATGACAGCAGCCACCACAAAGATAGAAGTGTACAAGATAGTAACAAAACAGAAAATGGTCTTCCTACATTCGTTAATTTAATATTGCAGGAACACTGTAAGGGAGTGGAACGAGGGGAAAACTCAATACCGGCTGACCGGTATATGGAGAGAAAAAAGCTTATATATATATATATATATATATATATATATATATATATATATATATATATATATATATATGTATGTATATATATATATATATATATATATATATATATATATATATATATATATATATATATATATATATATATTAAGAAGTTAATAGATATTTTTGTTCAGATTTTCTCGGGAAACCAAAATATTGAGTAAAATTACTGGAAAAATAAATAAATTCCTAAAAATCTAAACGTGGTCTTCAATCAACTAGTCTAAAATAATTATGTCTTTTTACTATATATATGTGCGTGTTTGTGTGTGTGTGCGTAACTCTGAAGACGACGCATAATTGCGAAGGTTATTTCATGCTTGAACGCAATCTTCATGCCTTGAAAAGTGTGTTTAAGCATGAAACAGACAATCGCCCGTCTGTGTTGTGGTATATATATCTGTTTCAAAGTTTTAAGAAAATTTATCTCTTTAACATTCTCTCTAGATCCATATATAGCCACTGGCCTCTCGTATTCGAATATACCTCTCTATTAGTATGGCTAGCCAACACCGCTCAACACCGACAAAGTCTACCTGTGATTTATACTTAATATATATATATATATATATATATATATATATATATATATATATATATATGCATTTATATATATATATATATATATATATATATATATATCCAATAATAAAATTGGTGTATACGGATAAATTCCAAGAACCCAAAAATACTATTCTTAAAAGACTGCTCAATACAGAGTAGTGCAAATATAATTAATTATTCGAAGATTATAACAGAAATATGTTATAAAATCACTAAAATATAGCCTTTTTATTTCACACTTCAGGTGCCTTATCGAGTGATGTTGTTGAATCAACATATATATATATATATATATATATATATATATATATATATATATATATATATATATATATGCAAGTATGTCAAGAGAAAAAAGTTACAAGGGTCAATTCTCTTAAAAGTATGAAACTGAGAGTGATGGTTAATACTTGATTTTTTTCCACACCCTTTTTGTCTCCAAGAGATTTATTTCGGATATTGTCTTCTTCGATAAATATGGTAACTTTTATACAATATATAAGTGTATGCATGTATATATACGTACATACCTTCATAATGAATATGTAGAGGCGTGTGTGTGTATTCGTACGTGTGTGTGTGTGTGTTTCTGTGTGTGCTTGTGTGTGTTTCTGTGTGTGCTTGTGTGTTACCGTGTAATGTCTATAATTTTCATAGAATTTCTCGTATAAATGGGTTCTTGGAAAGAATGTACTTTCGAAATTTAAATTTCAGCGTTTGCATAAAATGGCCAAAATCTTATGATTCGGCGAGTCATAAAACGTGGAAACTTATTGAACTAGACGATAAATAATGAAGGTATATAATGGGTTCCTATGAGAAATTAGTCGACAGCTGATTGAAATTCTAAAACTTCGTGTACCAAGCAGATAGAATTGATAGCTTTCAAGACATATCCAATAACCAAGAGAATAAAAGCAAAAATGACACTTTAACTTCAGCTCCTTCGCCTGCTTTCTTTTTTTATCACATGAGAATCTCATTAAGTATCTATTATATAAAAAAGGCCTAAAGTAAAAGTAATGAAAAAAAGGATTCAACTCCTTGGGAAATTTTAACATGAAAGCATATTTGTTACTTTTAAAATACCGAATAAATTATATATATATTTTTTTTCTTTCTCATCCTGATTGTTTTTACAAGCCTAGAGGAAAAAATATTCCCAGAAAATAGCCTCATTTTTCAATATTACACTAGTAGTACATTAAAAAGTTAAAAAGAAAACATATGTACAGATAAAAATAATAATTGTTTTTTGCTGTTCGACGGCTTCTTTAATAGAAGAATTTTGGAAATTTTCCGGAAAATTATTGAATAGACTGCTTAGTGTGGATGAACGGAATTTTTTTTTCTTTTATTTGTGGTTCAGTGAGAGTTACACAGGGAATAAAAATGAATCTAAAAAGGAGGAGATAAAAATTAGAAACAACAGAAAAATTCAAAATCTTTCATAGAAAAGTAAAATCCTAATTAGAATATGAATCTATGATACCGTCGTATCTGGTCTAGTTCTACATCTCGAGATATTTGAAGAAATCGAAAGAAGAATCGGCAACTTTACCGGTTCTAATCTGCCATCTATGATTCAGTTGCTTTCATATCACCATGATATAATTTGCTTTTACCACTTTTATAATTTTTTTTTTTTTCAGTAATATATTAACAGCCTCTCTTATGATTTTACATTTGAAAATAACCATAAGTTCTATGCTAAGTGTTGCTTCACTCACATTTATCGCTGGTTGAACTCCCTTCTGTTCAACATAGTCTATGAATACAGCGCAATACGTAATCTATTCAATGAAACAACGTTAAAGATTAATACTCACGAGTCAGACACTCTACTGAATCCGCCTATATCGCCAATACCACCAGCAGCTGTTCTGTAATATTTCAGTCTTCGATATCAGAGACTGCCAGTGAATATTCGGAAAAAAACATGGCCATCTTTATACACGTCGCATTGAATATTTTGAGCCTTCTCATTGGTTAAGCCTTTTATTGGTGAACTATAAAATGAGTCAGCTCATTTTGGCTGGCTCACAAGTACATCAGTGTACCCCAAAATTCCAATACCTTCCACTTTTCAGCTTTCATGTAAGCTAAGATGTTCACAATTTTAAATGAAGTGTCACTTGTAATCTTCTCCCTCCTTGAATCGAGTTCTTTTTAATCATTTTACCCCAAACAAGGCAATAAAGTCACTTTTATGCAAAGGTGACAGAATAACAAAAAAAAATAAAGAAAAAAAGTTTATTAAACAAAGAGAACAATAAAAGTAAGTAGATTAAGAAGATAAAAACGTAACGCTTGACACTGCATATAAAATTCAAAGTTGACCGGAAAACAAGATGTCAGCGAGATTTCCACAAGACAGAAATGCTAGAGAAGAAACTGTTAGCATAGATTATATTGTTACAGCAAGAAAGTAGTTTCCAATCTATATCTTCGATTAATTTAAATGCCGATATACCAGATAGGAATGCACTTCAGAACAATTGGAAATACTTATAGAAGAGGCACAGGCCAAATGTTTTGCAACTGTGGGAAAGTGACTGAAGCCAAGAGGTCAGAAGCGACCGATAAAATTATAAATTCTTCTACCGAGTATACTTCTATTACAAGAGTTAGAATCCTTACGCTATTTTCTGAGTTATCTTGATATGTATTGACAGATGTATTTGAACGTATCATCTATGTCTACTTATATGTATTTGATATTGTATTGTAAGTTTATATTCTTGAAAGAATAATTTAGATTATAAGTGTCTTAGAATAATTGCCAAATTCAAATTATGCGCTGTGTAACACTTTCTTCAATTGTGTGGTCATTTTAGATCGTTTCTCTTCGCCAATGGATGTGAGCCTATGTTAGCGTCTATTGGCGGGAGAAGGGAGATAAATAAGCTGAGTTCAAATTAAAAGTATAACATAAATGTTTATACACTACAAACAGCAAAATATTGATATGGGAATACACACCCAATATATTAAATATATATAACTGTTAGTGGTCTTGTCAAGATTAATTTCTTGGAAACGATTTTTTGCGTAAATTTCAACCGAGTGGAATACTCAATGTTCGGTCAATCAATATCGTATGTTTCCTGCACAGAAACAACTAATTTTACGAATACTGTTAATATAATGGGCTCTCTTGTCTTGAGTAGGAACAGTGTAGTAAATGAACTGTTAGGAGTTCCTCTAACTTTCCAACGAATCCATGAAATTGTCAGACATTAAAAAATGGATTATGTGGAGAGTCATAATCGTTTACATCCTAGAAGGAATATGGGAATAAAAAATCAACATCAGCATTAAAATGTGTAATTTACATAGAAATAACCAATACAGTCTTATGTGTAAAATATTAGAATATCAACATTGAAATCTACTTGATTATGAAGATATCACTTATGAAAGCACATTAGCTTAAAATATGAGATGAAGTAACACATATTTTAAGTGAAAAATCGAATCATTAGTATTTTGGAGAAAAAACATAATGCATTGTTTTATCCTAAAATTACAAATATGAAATAACCTTTTGAACTTTTTGAGCATAATTCATAATAATAGTGTTGGAGGAGTTTCTTAATACAAAAGCAGCAAAAAATTACAGTAACAAAAATCATTAACAATCAATGTTATTTTTGTTTTATTGATTAGACTTCAAAATGTTTTTGATACTTTTGTTTCTGTTGCGTTTTTGTAATGATGTCTATCAATTTTCTGGCGTTGTTTGATTTTAGTGTCCGATGATTGGAATTTATTTAATAATTTTGCTGTTAGCAAAATCCTTGACAACTAACAAAACTGGAGTTTTGTGTTGGTCCTCTAGTAAATAATAGTTGGTGTTTTATCACATAGTGTATAGCAAATACTAGAAAGGACTAATTGCACGGAAAGAGAGAGAGAGAGAAGAACAAAGACGACAGATTCAACCCAGCAAAAGAAAAATGTGTAATGAAGAGAGAATGAACTGATAAAGAAGGTAACAAAGAAAAAGAATATGAAATGAAGGTGTTTACAAGTTAAAGTTCCCTCGAGAAATAAATGGTTTCTGTTCATAAGTCGTTTGATCATATTCACCCATCCAAAACACACACGCACGCACGCACACACAGACACAGACACACACACACACACACACACACACATATATATATATATTTATATATATATGTTTGGATATATATATATATATATATATATATATATATATATATATATATATATATATATGTTTGGATAGATGTGAGCTTATGACAATGAGTTTCACGCTTTAGCGATCGTCAGAAAAACTGATTAATTAAAACTGAAAAAAACTGAAAAAATTAATCAGTTTGTCTGACGATCGCTAAAGCGTGAAACCCAGGGTCACAAGCTCACATCTATCCAACCATATATGTTAGCTCTATCTCTGATATTGAGCGCTTTCTAATAAGTACCGCACATATAATATATAAATAATTATACACATATATATATATTTATTTATATTTATATACACACACTTTTCACACACACACACACACACACACACACACACACACACACACACACACATATATATATATATATATATATATATATATATGTCACTTTATTTAGCCAGCAAATTATCTTTTAGGCATGTGTGACTGAATAAATTACAAGCTTATTTTTATCATAATCGTTTCATTCCCGAATATCTATGTAAAGATGTTCGTGAATGCGAAAGGATTATGGTAGAAATAAGCACGCATAATGTTTATATTTTATTCAATATATATATATATATATATATATATATATATATATATATATATATATATATATATACATACATACACACACACAAATATATATATAATTATATATCTATTAATAAATATGTAGATTTATACTATGAATCTGTATATCTATATATCTATATCTGTATATCTCTATCTATCTATCTATCTATCTATCTATCTATCTATCTATCTATCTATATATATATATATATATATATATATATATATATACGTAGGGTGCGGCTGGTATTTGAGGACAGATTTTATGAATTAGTAAAAAAAACTTGCTGAACAATGAATATAATTATTTTTTATTACAATCAAGTAAATATGAAATTTAGCTATTAGGTTGGTGTAAAAATAATAACGTCCTAATCTCGTTTTTTGACGTATTTTTAACGTCAAAAAACGACATTATTACGTCATTATTTTTGCACCAACCTAATATTATTTAAGTTTATTCAATAA
>OZ010573.1:134666609-134744109 GCA_963932145.1 Acanthosepion lycidas | reverse complement strand
TATATATATATTCTCTAGAACATATTGCAGTCTATTTTTGTGGTTCGGTCCTGATCTAAGCGGCTCGGCTTCATTCATTTTCCCACCATCATAAGGTTTTCTCTTTGTGTCTTTTCTATAAATACTTTCATGGTAATTGTTCGGATGATATCTGCCCTGTGGTACGTAGATATATAGAAATTAAGTGCAGTACTTACCTAGCGCTGAGATATCATTAATTTGCAGTTGAGTTGGCTTGATGTAAACATAAGTTCTATGCAGATTTTTTTTTTTTTATCTCGCGATTCTCACTTGTGGAACTCCGTTCCAGCTCTATTCTTTCCAGCCAATTTTAAAAGTTTAAATACAAAGCTAATTTCTATCTACTGTTTTTCTGCTTAGTCATTTCTCATGGCGCTCAATATTAATGTTTTTGTCCTTAATTATGCCACACCCTGTAACCTCTTGTGTTGTAGTGGATTTAATACCTTCCTTGGGGTGAAACGAATTAAAAAGAAACACTATCATCAACACAGTAACCTCTGCGTATCTTTTTCTTTATTAAGACTGTGTCCACGAATAATAAATGCTGGTGAAAATTCTCCTTCTCTCAGGACTGGTAAAAATAAATAAATCTGGCGAGAAGGCATATATTTCTTTTACTGCATTTTCTTTTATTGTGCGATTAATCACTTTATTTTATCTCCATATGCACATTTTCGACGCGACATTCTACCATTTCAGTAAGCACATATCCTCACATTTTCATACACAGTTACACACGCTTAGAAAAATATGTGTAAATATGTAAGATTTCTAACCTTTATGACCGTTGAAGAAAGAAATCATTATGTATGCACATTCCTTGCTATTAGGTTGGTGCAAAAATAATGACGTAATAATGTCGTATTTTTTAACGTCAAAAAACGACATTATTACATCATTATTTTTGCGCCAACCTAATATATTTTGATACCGCTTCGTACGCTTTCAGAAAACTGCACTTGCGCAGTTAAACAGAATACAATCCACCATCACATAAAACAGTCGCGTCTATTCACACTTTA
Source organism: Acanthosepion lycidas (assembly GCA_963932145.1). Lineage (NCBI taxonomy): Eukaryota > Metazoa > Mollusca > Cephalopoda > Sepiida > Sepiidae > Acanthosepion > Acanthosepion lycidas. The sequence continues at coordinate 134,743,063 of OZ010573.1, read as the reverse complement.
TGTCAAACACAATAAACGGATAATCCTATGCATGCGCCTATATATTTCACAAAACCGTTCTCTTTACCACGCATGCGCTTTGGGCACTCAACGGCTTTTGTCACGTGCTCGAGACAGATGCTTGAACGGTAATGCTTTTTGTTTTATTTCAAACTCTAAATTTTTATTTTTACTGGCGGGCGATTTTTGAATTTAATAATTGCGTCTGATGGATTTGATATTTGGTGTAAATCAGACTTGCCCTGTTAAACTAGGCGGTGGCTTCTCGACGACACTGCCGTAGGGCAACTAAGCTAACAATATTTCTTTAAGAAAATTACTTGAAATGACCAGAAAAGACAAAATATGCCAAAAAAGTGAAACAAATATAATATCAGAAATGCAAATGAAAAGCAAAATATCGAGGATAATATCGTAACGAAGATTCATGGGATTTTTGTCATTATGTGAAACAAAAAAGGGGAAAAAAATGAAGAAATTAATATAGAATGAGGCTCCAGGAAGGATAACTCATTTGATTTTTATCCAAATATCGATTAGGCGAAACAAATTATATTTGAATTATCGCAAATGTGTTGCGAAATAAAATTAAAATTTAAGTAAAACGAAAGCACAAAAAAAACAAAAAACAAAACCTAAAGTGAAAAACATGGCTGCCGAGAATTTGCGTGATTTTGTGTCAAGTCTCGGTACAGCGTGACGTCTTCTAGTAGCACGGAGAATCAAATATTTCTACAGATTGCGTGTATAATAAAGAGTGCAGATTAAGAAAAAACTGGAAAAATAAATTTTTTCTTAGTACACAAATAAAATTGATTACAAAATTATCATGCAAATGTTTGAAACTGATACGTATAGAGACAGCTCATACGAGCACTATTTGAATATATAAATGCATATTGCACGAAATATGACGCTGTTGCTTATATATATATATATAAATATATATATATATATATATATATATATATATATATATATATATATATATATATATATATATATTATATGTAATATTTAAGATTAAAGAAAAAGTTGATATTTTTATATATAGTGCCCAATATCAAAAATGTTAAAATAATATTAAAAATAGAGCAATAAAATATATTACTTAACTTTTAAATATCAATTTTATTCCGACATCGATATTTCTTGGTAAAATTTCCAGTCTTCATTAGTTTTGGCTTTATTCAGTATTTCCCTTTATTCTGCATCTTTTGAAATCCGCTTTTTTTTACACGTGCGTATTCGTGAATTTTATGCTTTTTACATGCGCACGTTCATGAAATTTTGCTTTTGTTTACGCATTAGATTTTGTAACTCTAGATTTTCCTTCCAGTTGTATATATTTAAACATATACCAATACCCATTAACAAAAGAACTGGAATTAATTCTAGTAATATAAAACTCTTTAATGAAAATAATAAAAAAATATATATGACTAAAAATTAAGAAAAAGTGTTTGTTTTTTCCCACTAAATTACGGTGCATAACTATAAAGAATAAATACACAAAGAAAAGAAAAAGAACCATAATCTGGTTTAACCCTTCTTATAATAACATAATAAAAACAAAAATATGAAAAAATATTCTTTAAATTAATTGAATAAGACTTCCTTAAAAATTGTAAACTATACAAATTCACTAACAAAAATACAATAACAATAAGTTATAGTTGTATGAATAATATCGAGAAAATAGTAACCATAATAAAAATGTTAAATAAAAATATTAGCAATTATAATAACACACTTCTGCAAAAGAGCAATAATAATATTTGTAATTGAGAAAATAATAATAAGTGTCCAATTATTAAATAACAAATAATATAATATATAATGCAATTGTATCAAATAGCAACACAGAAGAAAAGATTAACATTGGGTCAACCGAAACCAATTCTAAAGAAAGATTTAATAATAATAATTTGTCCTTAAAAGTAGATAAATACGCAAATAGCATAACATTGTCAAAGTATATACGGAGTTAAAAGCAAAATAATAAACCTGCTATAGTTAAATGGTAAATTATAAAAAAATAACCCTATATAATATCACCAATAGTAACTGTAGACTGTGTTTTGAAAGAAAAGTAGCGATATTATCTTTTAATAATCAAAATAAATTGTTAAATAAAAAGAATGAAATAATGTCATATAATGACATATTAAGAAATATTTACTTTGTTACTTTAATAATATAACATAATAAATTAATTAAAAAACTATTAAAAATATTAACTAAAATATTATAATTTAATTATTAATTATTAATTAATAAAAATCAACAAATATTACAATTTAATTAAATATATTATAACTTAAAACAATAAAAATAATTTAATTTCGAAAAAAAATTTATACAAAAGAAGAAAAATCTACAGGTGAAAAATGAAAGACGTAAACAAAAGCAAAATTTCATTAAAGTGCGGGTGTAAAAAGCGTAAAATTCATGAATACACATATGTACAAAATGTAATAAAAGGTGTATTCAAAAGACGCAAAATAAAGTGAAAAAATCGTAATAATGTTTAAAACTACAACCCCTGAAGGCTGGAGATTTTACCAAGAAACATCGATGTCGGGATAAAAGTGATATTTAAAAGTTATGCAATAATTTCCTTTCATATATATATATATATATATATATATATATATATATATATAGTTGATTTATTGTATTCAGCCGACAACTAATGTCTGTTTAATTTTCATTGTAAATCTTTTCAATTTTTGAATAAGAGCTTCTATATCAGTATGGAAATTGGCAATAAACTATCCGAAGGTCATATTTTCTCTGATGTTTTTTGTACAAATTCTTTTGTCAGTCTCCGGCATTATCAAGAACAATGAGCTGTCAGTGTGGTAGGAAATATTCCGTTGGCTACATCCAGATATAGCTTGACTTACTCAAATGTGACGTCTTATGTAATGCTTATAAGGATCAAAAGAGCAACTCAATGAATACATCTAATATAAATTTAGTTTTCTTTTTAGTGCGTACATGTATTTTAGTTGCTTTCGCTTTTAGTTTTTTTTGTTTTTTTTTCTAATCTTAAACACTGAAAATTAATAATTAACCGCTTAGATTTCGAAGACCTTCTAAAGAATGACTGTGCCATCGACAAGAATCGAACCTATTTCTTCTTTTTTCAATCACAGAAACTGTTTCTATAGCTGAAACACCACTTTATGAATTCGGGTACGGAGGCTGCCTTTATAGAACAATGTTTAAATTTGATATTGAAGGAATGCATAAGTTATCTCGTTGGGACTTCTACGAATTATTATCTTCTCACTCTAGTATAGTACCCGAAACTTAAACAGTAACTTTTGAATTAATTATTTATCCGACATTATTTCTATATTACAATAAACATAATATATTTTAATGGATTTAAGCATTTGATTTGCTGCAACAGTTTGTTTTATGTTCTTAAATATGAAATTAATAACAGATAGCCTTAAGTGAGATGTCCTTTTAATTGCCCCAATGTGACTACAGCAAACACATAAACATAATGAAGCGTTAATAATGATTAAACGTAATTAAAACTTAATATATAAAAAAAAGAAGCCAAAATTTAATATTGACTAGCAGCATGGCCCGGCGTTGCCCGTACTTGATTCAAAAATCGTACGACTCATACAGCAATCGCTATCACTTGACTTAAAATATTTTTGCCCTTCATTGCCTTTAAAGGAGTGCCCTTTGCCGTACTAATGTTGCTACATGCCTTATTTCTTGCCTATCTCACACTGTGAATTTTTCTAAGCTCTATACTAAACATTAAATCCGTTACGAAAAAAGAACTAAACAAAATGAACACAAAACGATCAGTTTTAAAAAAGGACTCGTAACTGGAAAAACCGAATGAAAAAAGAATGTAAACAACAAATACTTTTTCTCACCCATCCCAGTTCTGCGGAATCAGAATCAATGTTGTGTTTAAGCAAGCGAATGAGCCAACTGGGGTAAAGTGCCATGCAGATTTAAATTTTTCCCACTTATGACGAATGCAGCTATCGATTTTTTTTTGCATGCTACCTAACATTCGTGTCAGTCAGCTGTTGGCTTACACGCTGGCCAATAGAATCTTCCTGCCTATTCGTGGCAGCCAGCTATAGTCTCTCACTCTGGTCAGTAGAAAGTGGCCGCAAACTACATTAAAACTGCCGTAGAAGCATGAAAAAATAGATTATTTCCACTATCGATGGGAGTTGAGAAATGCCAAGTCGGTCTTGGACTTCCCGCTAAGTTGGAGCATGTGCATGTAAATTTTGGTGCAAATCCTTCGAAAATTGCGGCCGTACATTCGTTACACACACACACACACACACACACACATCCTGCTTTTTATAGATAGAGATATATTTATATGCACTGCCACTATTTACTGACTGTGTATCTAAGCATTTCTCTAAAAGAAAAATCTCAATCTACGTTAAGAATAACTATAATAGTAATAGATAATAGACTGACCAAAAGCTCTCGGAACGAAAGATCATTTAGAGAGTTCTTATACACTAAATTCAAAAGACAATCTCTTGTAACTAAATATAAATGGCGCAGCCGCCGACTCCGATGTTGCCAGGCTAAAAGTACCGCTAGCTAATCCTCATTGCAGACGCCTGCTCAAGAGCATTTGTCTTTGTTTAATACCGACATGGAACATTTGTGGTTAATAATGCAACTATGCTGAGTGTACCTTAACTAATTTTCCAGGAAAGAGCGGGTTATCTGGCATGATCAACAGTCGGAACAAAACTAGCACGCTCAAACCCTCGGTCAATATAAATTCTTACTTCGTGTTAAGCTCAACCAGCGACGGCTTCCAAGGGTCTGGCTATCCACTTTCACAAACAAGGCTAGGCTCAACCCGTGTTATTGCTTACAGATACCAAGGAGTCACCTTCCTGATAAAATGGACATGCGAACCCGGATGTAATGGCCAGGAGCGAGCGTTCTAACTACTCGGCCATTCATATAATTAAGATATTATCGCCATGCCTTGTCAGTCATCTTTAATGATTATATATATATATATATATATATATATATATATATATATATATTAGGACCTTGAATAAATTCTCGCTGATTTTTTTACGAAAATGAATGTGTTATTTACAAAAATTAGTAAGAAACATCGCTAGCCACTGCACTTTCCCCGTTGTTCTTGGAGAATTTGAATTCCCCAGCACGTTTTTTGAGGCTAACCACGCGTTGACCCATTTTCTTATACGAATGAAAGTGCTTCTCGGCCAGGCGATATTACATCGATCGGAACAAATGATTATCAGTCGGGGCAATGTCTGGTGAACACGGTGGGTGCGGTAGGACTTCCCATGTAAGCGTTTCCAAGTAGAGTTTCCCGAGTTATACAACATGTGGTCTAGAGTTGTAATGTTGCAAAATCATTTTGTTGCGTTTCTGCTCGTATAGCGGCCGTTTTTTTCTTCTATGCTCGGCTCAAACCCATTAAATGTAGTCGATAATGATAACCCGTGATACCATCAACTACAGAGCCTAAACCTCGAACGATCGATATTCGTCTTTGCCACCGATGTTGATGTATGGCCAGGCTTCACCGCCCCACGATCTTCTACGCTTAGGGTTCATTGCCGGTCACGATACGTTGCCAAAAAATATTTCCTTTTCTGTCGTTAAAGTAGCTGTTCACACGTTGCAATACGCCGTTCGACGTCTCTCGGTTTCAACTCGTACGATCCCCAATGTCCTTGCTTTTGAATGATTCTGCAAGTTCATCCTGACATGTGTCTTCATGAAGTAATGCCTCCAATCCTTCGTCTTCAAACTTATTCGGTGCGACAGAGCGTTCTTTATCTTCAGCGGCAAAATCATTATTTTTGAAGCGTCTGAACCAATCTCTGGTTGTTGTTTTCGACAGAGCATGGTCGCCGTACGTCTCACCAAGAATTCTGTGTGCTTCAACTGCAGATTTCTTTTAAATAAAATAGTTCAGTAAAATTCCACGTAAATGCAATGTTTTTGGCACAAAATCCAACATGTTTAACGCTATGAAAATCAAAGGTGTTTAAACTTCGGCGAAATGTCATACACGGAATTTCAAGCTTGCTTATAGCACTTTCTTATAGTTGCGTTACCATCTGAAACTATACGCATGCAGTTCTGGGGACGCTATCTGTTAAAAAACAGCGAGAACTTATCAAGGTTCTCATACAGACACACACACACACACACACACATATATATATATATATATATATATAGATAGACAGATAGATAGAATAAGAGATATGAAATTTTGTGTGCATTTATAATTTATATAGGGAATTATTTATTTTTTATAGAAATATTGCAGTAAGTTATTACGTAGTGTGAGGTTTTATTATGCCATTCGAGAGTTGTTCATCTTATTGTAAAGATATACATATTGTAACATAGTTGTTGATATTTTAAAAGGGAAATCAATATATAAATGTTACTATTAGTCATATGGAAGATATAACCTCCTTTGAGAAACAAGATATTTCATGTTATTGTATGACAGCGATAATCTCAGAAAAATAAAAATATATTGAAAACACTGACCGGACTGGAACAAGAAAGACAAAAGGGTGACAAGTGAAGTAAACTGAGACAATTTCAATAAAATTATTAATGATATTAAAGAAAACTAGATTGACCAGTAAGAAAATATAAGAAACTTGTTTAAGAAATATCTATGAAAAGTGCAATATATGAAAATAGTTCTCTCGGCATTAATTATTGGTGATGAATTTAGAGCTACATTGGATAGATCTGTTGTCTGTTGTTCCTCAGTGGAAATAATCAACGGACACAACATAGAAAAGAGAATGAGTTATGTAATAATTTAACATTGTCGATAATGAAATTTGATGTGCGTCAAATTTGAAAATGTCAATAAAATTCCTAGGAATTATTGCAATTTCTTAGACAAATCTTATTTTAATTGATACAATTCACACACAACACGTTTTAAACTAAATAGTATATTCATGTCATATAAAGTCTTTTCATATTCAGTAGAGCTGGCTACTGCCCACTTTACTACAAATCGTTTTAAAGAAACTATTCAAATGTTTTTTTCCCATCCTCTCCTGATTTTAATTCAAGACAAAACATGGAATTCATTATTAAAAGATATGTTTATGGAACCTGATATTGATGTAAGAAAACGAAACCTTGATCTAATGTGAGAAAACTCTGCTTGGGGGCCAATATAAGAAAACGAAATCTGAAATCAGTGTCAGAAAATGGACCGTCGGGCCCGTGTAAGAAAATGGAAACAGGAGCCAATATAAGATAATTTAAACTAAAGCCAGTGAAAAATAGACCCTGCAAGCAATGTGATAAAATGAACCCTGGAGCCACTGTATAAGGAGGAAAAAAGGAAGCAGTGGAAAGATGGGAACTGGGGCCAATGTAAGAAAGCGAACTTGGGGTCAGTGTAACAATATATACTCGAGGCCAAACTAAGAAAATGGAACATACGTCCGAATGTAAGACAACAGAAAGAGCAACAAGATGAAAGCGGGCGTCAAGGTAAGAACATCGAGAATACTATTCATCACAATACATTGAGGAAACATGCAGAAATTAAAGAAAAAAAAACGGATCTTTGAATGTGACCTCATAAATAAATTTCACAAATGCACTAATAATACGCAGAAATAAATTCGACAACAATTTTAGAACAAAAATTGCCACAGTCATCAAAAGAGAAAGTAATTTACTCAGAAAGATTATTTCCTGAGTGTCCCCAGTACATATTATAAAAATATTCTACACCCCTGTTATTTTCCCAATCTTACCTTTCCTGAAAGAATTGCTACTTTCCCAAGCCAACATAACCAACAGAAAATCAACAGAAAAAGGTTAAATCCATCACTACTGACTTTGAAGATGTACAGCACAAACTTCCATCTCATACCATAACAATCTAATCACAGTCCAGATAATCTTCATTTAATACAAATAAATATTAAATATTACTCGCTCATTTTACTTTTTACCTAATTTTGAATTAATACATTTTGTGTCATCCACAGGTTTTGACTGACCATTCAACCACCTGATATACATTCATGAACGTTTTCAAATTTGTAAGCAATGAAAATTCAATGACGTCCATGCCTCTGTATATAAACACGTGCAGCACAATAAATCCTACATTGCCTTGATAAAGTCCCTCAGAGAACGAAACGCGTCGGCTAAATATAGTTTTCCCTTTGTTTTTTTTTATTAATTTTGTCTCTGCTACAGATAAACTTTATCTGAGAATATTCACACACACACGCGAGCCAACACGCAAACAGACACACACCAAGACATACACACGCACACGCACACGCACGCACACACACATATCGTTTTATTGTAAGAGATTATAATAAAACACGTTGAAATCACTGCACAAAAGCTTTCATGTTTCAATACTATGATTGTACTTCTTCAGGTGATGGTAAGTAACTGGTAATTAAATGATAGTTAAATTTTTTTTAAAAAGAAATCTAAATTTAAAGGGAGGGGAATTATAAGATCAGAATCAAAAATAACCTTGTCGTTATGTCTTGATTAACCAATTAAATATGAGATCTGCGCTAAATAGAAAAGTAAGCTCAGGGATGGGTGAGTTATTTTTTCATCCCATCATAAAACGGAACATAGGCCATAATTGACAATTACGGAAAATACTGAAGCGCCATCAAATGTAACCAGGGTAAATTTAATATTATGCCAATATATCAAACAGACAATTATTCTTACCTGCAATTACAAGAAAAAAAAACTTCATAAAGAAATTTAAACCAGAAGTAAATAGATCGTTACCCCCACAGGCAAAAACACGCAACATGCACACATGGTGACCAAATACAGTGCTCAAACCACTCGCATACATTCACGCACGCTCACATGCGGGTATATGTGGAGCACGAAAATATATATATATATACATTTTGACAAAAACAATGAACTACTCAAGGGCACGTACACAAACTCCACACAACTGAGGAAGTACGTGTGTATGTATGTACGTATATACGTATATATGTGTGTATGTGTGTGTATAATGGTTCCATGTAAATTGAAGAGTATGTGTGTGTACGTATATGTGTATGTATGTGTGTGTATGTACTGATTCCTTGTAGTGGGACGGTGTGTGTGCGTGTGTGGTTGTGTGTGGGTGTGTATGTGTGTGTGTATCTTTGTATGTGTACAAATGTCTTTACTAATTCCTTGTAGTGAGACAGTGTGTATGTATGGAGAGGGAATATACACATATATACACACATGCTGACAGAAACACACGAAAATGGAAATAGATCTAAGAACACACAGGGGTCATTAAAACCTTAAAAGATAAGATACCGATAACTAATTCATCATTTCTCTCGGACCAATCTTAATTGTTTTATGAGCCTTCGCGCAGAACTCTTCACTGCCAGTTCAAGAAAGACATTCGGATTACTAACACTAAAAAAAGAGAATGTCTCATATTGAGAATATTTAACATCGAAATACATAAAGGAGAAAAAAATATTTTTAATAATATGTGGAAATCTCCACCGTTTACCTGATGACAGTCACGAGACCAGAAACACGTGTAGTAAAATTATGGAAAATAGTGTATAATATTGTTAAAAAAATACACATTACAGCCAAAAATGTTTGCGTTATCTCTCTTCTTTTTAACACACACACACACACACACACACACACACACACACACACACACACACACACACACATATATATATATATATATATATATATTGTTAAATATGACAAAAAATGAATGCTTATTATGACTGATAATAAGCCGTACTAAGATTCGTATATTAGCTTTAATTTCGGGCGAAATTAAAGGCGAAAATTGTGCAACATTTTTGATATTTTTATTATTAAGCTGGTCCTTGATCTAAGCTTTCGACTCACATGAATCACCTTCAGAGCAGTTATACAGACATTAAAGCAAAGATGACATTTTTTTATGATGACATAGAAAATTGCTATGCAACGATAATATTTTTCTTTATATTCACACGAAATAAAATCAAATATACGAACTTTAGAACGGTTCATGATCAGACATTATATACATTCATTGCTGCTGTATTTAACAATATATGTTTAAAGAATTATCTGCTGCCCGAATACACTATATATGTGTGAGTGTTTGTGTGTGTGTGTGTGTCTGTTGTTTGCTGAACAATACTGAAAATCTAATTTTGCTTAGTTTACTTTTAAAGGTTTCCCTTATATACGTTTAATTGTCTTCTTTTCTGAATGCAATGATTGTAAAATCTATTCAAGCTTTCATGTTCTGAGCGCTTTCGGCGAAAAAGTAAGCCATTTTCAAGTATTACATTTTGCTTTGCTGCTATAATAAATACAGTGTAAGTTTTAATGTAGATGTATAGATATTGCTGAATTTTTTTTTTCTTAATTTCAAAATACAGTCGACATTTTTCTTGTGATCATATTTACTATTATTGAGAGTTGCTCTCTTGTGTTTTATGATTAGGGCATCCATAACGATTTTTACAGTGGGACAGAAGTGTCACATGCTTTTTGTTGATGTTTTGATGTCAGTTTTCTAAAATGTCTCCAAACTATGCTTGTATAACTGAACAAATATTATATCTGTAGAAAGAAGAAAATGCCATTCATGAAATGATTTAATATTCAAATATATTATTGTTCCGATGCCTGAAGTTTGGGAATAAAATCTTTTTTTTTACATTATTATATTTGTTTTACAGTTAAAACAATTTATTCATGGTTTAATTAAAGTAATTCATTTACGCAATTTTTCTCAACGAATATAAATTCTTCTATTTGAGTTAATTCCAACTTATCATTTTAGATGAATGTTAATATTTGATACTGAACGATAATAGTTTTTATATATCAACCATTAACCAGCGTGAAATGAATTTGGCAATAGTCATGTCAAACTGGTACAAAACGATTGAAGCTCTTTTAAAAATAAGGTTTTCTCTTTATTTTACCAACTATGTAAATGATAATTTATCCATCTTTCCTACAGCAAACAATGGAGGAAATAATATATATATATATATATATATATATATATATATATATATATATATATATATATATATATATTTGAGTATTTAGGCAGCAATCCTTGTTTCATGCACATTTCATTGAATACGACAGAGACAAGGTGCTTCTATTTAGTTTTTATACACTCTCTCATGCGATCTTTTTTTTTTTTTTTTTTTGATGATAAATTATATAAAATCTGTCCGAATGTTCTTCTTTTCCGAGCGCTTTCGGCTATACATTTTATAGAATATACAAACTACAAACTATTTCTTATTTAACAGTTAAAATATTTAATCCATGAAAATGGATACATGTATAGCCAAAAGCGCTCGGATAAAAAGAACATTCGGGCACTTTTTATATATTTTATCATCCGAAAGGAAGAACAAATTATTAGATCGCATGAAAAATTAAAAACAAAAACTAAATAAAAGCACCTTGTCTGTTGTATATATATATATATATATATATATATATATATATATATATATATATATATATATATATATATATATATATATATATATATATATATACTTAACTTCAGTATTTTCTTTAATAATATGGTACTCTTTGAAGTCTTCCATGCTCAACGGAACTGGGGATTATTTGCCCAAATACGACACAGATTTTTGTCTCTTTTCTCTTCACGTATTCTTGTGAATCCTTGGAAATAGTAACCTCAAGTATTCTTGGAATTAGCAATAAGTCATTTTCACACAAATCATGAATGAACGGTACCCCTAACGTTAGAAAAATAAATAATCAGTCGCTGTTATTTAGGTGTATGCTGGGAAACAGCAAGTGGTGTTACCGAAATTTAACCAATCTGAAATTAATCAAATATGAAATACTTGCTTTATCTCATGATATATAACATATAGAATGATAATACCCTTCAGATTTCACTTGAAAATATTCTGAAATTAATCATGTTATTCGGCAGCTTTTCTGTGGCTTCCCCCTGTCTTTTCTACAAATATTTTCATGGTAACTGCTCCGACGAACTACGTTCACTGATACCCTTCCTCTTATTTGCTTCCCTGATAACTATAATCTTCAAATATTCAAATATCATGTCAATCGACATTTTATGATGCCCTAATCTAGTTCCCAGTCTTTCTCGTTATCCTTTCCTCAAACACCCCTTTTTACTCATGCTGTCACACTCTGTAACCCTTTGCGTCCTAGTTGCACTCCAGCATTGCTTGGGTTGAAATGCTTAAAAAAATATTTTTTATGGTAGCATCATTTGGTCCTCTGCAGCATTTCAAGAATAATAAAAATAGAATAATAGACAAAATATTTGATATAGACAAATCTCTGGAAACTATAGCACCCATCATGGTGTGCAAGTGAAACATTAATGGTTAGCAGAGGGCGTATTTCTACCATAATGAAATCTATGAATGTGAACTTGTGTTGTCTCAATTGCAATTCGAACATCTTTCGTCGTTTCGTTCATTATTACAGACATAAGTCATGGGATGAATTTGATTTTTAATAAATAGATATCTTTATTCATATATATTTGTTCTATGAAGAATATTCGTCATATATGGCGTAAAAATGATCTGGCTATAAAAGTTTGTCAGGATAATTTATTAGGTTGGTGCAAAAATGATGACGTAATAATTTTGTTTTTTGGCGTAAAAAATACGTCAAAAAACGACATTATTACGTCATTATTTTTTGCACCAACCTAATAATTGATTTTATCTAAGTGTACAATTTCGGGGTTAAGTAAAAAAAAAAAAATACAATAACAAAGAAAGATGTTCAATTTAATAATTATTCATTTTTTTTGTCTTTTTAAGAACCATTTGCCCCGCCTGTATCGGAAAAAAAAAGATTAAATCGAAAATCATTTCATTAACTAATACTTGAGTCTGTTCTTAAGCCTTAAAACTATCACCTTAAGCAAAATCTGATGGATTTCGGGATTAGCATCTTACGAGGTCATTTCTCAGATTGCATTCGATTTTAGGAATAGTCTAAATGTTTGGCAACTGATGGACATCCATTGTGTGTCAGATGTTAATGACTGAAATATGATATATTCAATCGATCTTGTAATTAATCGATAAAGTATTTTAAGAAACCGTTTTGCGAAGCGAATTTACCGGATATTATTTCAGAATACTGAGAACGAATCGGGATAATACATTTTTTTTACTTAGTCACTTCAGAGATGACAGGGAACTCATAGAAGAGAACAAGTATTGAGATGATTGATTGCTTCACAAATAAATGAAAATATCCATGGCCTCATTTATATAATGACAATGAATGTTTATAAGCAAAATTGAAGTTTCACTTGAATCATATATAATATGATAGCTATCAGTTTTAAAAAAATTCCCCCCAAGAAAGACAATAAAGATACTAAGACGCAAGCGGTTACTGAATCTGTAAGAAGATGAGAAACAGAAGAAAAAATTATTAAGAAAAGTAAAGCAAAACATATAAAGAAAAGCATTTAAGGAAACAAAAGATAACCATTGATATTGGATTTGCATTTTTGAACATCAAATTTGACTGGAAAGTAAGAAACATGAAAAAGTAAACCACGAGCTTGAAGGGCAAAAGAAGAAACCTATAGAATAGAAATTACGGTTGAATCGAAACATTTCAAATGTATAAGGATGAGGGTTAGCTTTCAAACTAGTATTGCGTTGAATGCGTACATATGAGGGACAGAAGAGGAAAGATCATTGAAATAATATGCAATAAATCTATTGTAAATATATGAAAGTTGGCAGCCAAAAGGTTTTCGTTGCAATTGAAACCAATTGGTCCGCTCGTAATAAAAAAAGGAAATCATTTTATAAGATTTATTCTTTAAAATCACCATTCATTCAACTTTCCCCTACTCATTACAATAGCCACATCCGAAAGATATTTGTTTTTTACATTGTAAAAAATACAGTGTCAAATTAATCCATTAATTTATACAGTGCTATTTATAATGTGACGTCCCCCCGGTGTCGCTGCGCCAAATGTGACGTCTGCCTAGGCGCGTCCGTCGTGCTATCCTGTCCTGTGACGACCAACTGGCTTGGTATTGGTGGCGGCACCAAATGTGACGTTCTAACCTTTTGGTGATTCGGATGGGAATCTGGTTAGATTCGCTATCAGCCTTGTCGTTCCCAGCTCGCCCCAAACGTCTGGTTACCGAAGTAACTGTTTTAATTTCCAGTCTAACCTACCCACGTTGTGAATTGATCTTAGGCAGACGAAATCAATCAGTCGCCGGGCCGTAATGCAAGCCGAGTTCGATCAAGGGTAACACCGCACAAGTATATGTAAAAGAAAATAAAATAATAACTCGAAAAGTTCAAATGTGTAAAAAAAGGATAACAATATTTTATATCTGGTTGCTGAATACAGGACTGTGTCTTCTTCCCAACTCGCTATATGGATTTGTGACACTTTGTGTTTGTCAGGCAAGTCTTAATATCTTAAGTTGTTTGTTCTTTAAGAAACTGGTTCTTGGTGTATCTTCAGGTGATATTCGTAAAACATATCGTTCTTCAAAAATAATTGTTCTTGGTTAGAAATTGAGTCGTGATTTGCGTGGAAAGTTTCGGCCAGGTTTTGGCCGGGCGGGTGCAACTCCAACTGCGAACTTGAACTCGAACTGGTTTTCACTCGCTGAGATTCTGCTTATATGGACGCCGACCAAAACCGGGGTGGGCTTGTCGGGTTTTGAGGTTCCTTGATAATTTTAAACCCACAATCCACTTCTTTGTTTTCGGTCAGGAAAATTTTATTATTTTCCATTTTTGGAAGTCTTTCGTCTACCCACCTTCTGTTCTCATATTGGTATCTCACCATGCCCTCAGAGGGTGTCAACCAGTTCCCCCTCTCTCTCACAGTATCATCTCACACCTATCCCTTCAGGGGGGCGCAATATGCCTCCCCTCCTTCTTCACATGATTACCTCCGCCTAACGCTCTTCCCACTATTCAGCCAATGGACGCTCAGCAGCGTGGGTGTGGCCAGACTAGCCTCGGTTTAAAAAATCTTGCTCAAAGAAAAAAAAATGATCTTCCTTTTTCTTTTTTCTTTTTCTTTTTTTTCTTTCTCTTTCTTTTCTTTTGCCCGACCACAAAGCCTTGGACTTTTATCTTAGCCAAATGTCACTTGGAATTTATCACCCGGGACCTTCGCCAAACCAGTGGGTGGTCAATTGGACGTATTTGCATTCTTGGTGCCAATTACTGATCCGATAAAATAGTTTCGCTATCATAGCCAGCCCTGATAAAAACCAGATGCTCCTCTCAATGATATTCTGCATATAGACAAAGGCTTAAACTTTCCTTCATGGTGGTCAGCGGACACTTTTGTTTTTCTCGGACAGTGCGTCTTTAATTAATATTTATTTTTATCTCTTTAGAATTCTGCGGGAGGTCTCTTGTCCAACTTGAAAAAATCTTTTTTTTATCATTGCCATGGGCAGATTGGATATATCTTACTCGCCGCCCCGTAACAAAAATCAGATTAAATTCTGTATTTTACGTTCTCGACAATGGAAATAAAAATCTTACCACTTTTCCTTGTCAGAAAAATAACACGGTTTAGTTTCCTTTTCTGGATGGCTTCTTATCACCTAAATTTAATTCTCGCTCTTTCTTTTTTCTTCTTTCTTACTAGCGTCATAAATAGTGTCACAATAAATGTAAAAGACAGTAGGAAAACTTTAATAGTAGCCGACGTGTTTCTTCCAATGTGGACATTTTTAAGGAAAAAAGACGAAATGAATTTATTAAACAAAATAAATATTAATAACAAAACAAAATGTCCTTAGCAACTGGAAGAATTTAGAAAAAGTTTTTTCATACTGTTAACTGAAAATTACGTCAAGTACTGTCATATGTGGAGATATTGTTTTTATTGTCGTGTTGACGGATTCAACCATTTTCATTTGATTTCTTGATACTGTAGTGTACATTTGCTTGGGATAGTAGTCATTCTGTTAAGAAAGGGGAAACAGGGAAAATGCCTGGGCGCAGATTAATATTTGGATAATGTTCAATCGCGGCACTCTCGAGGATTTTTCTTCTGAGTGAGTTATTTTATTTTTTGTGAGTGTAGCATTTTAAAAATCAAAATGTGGTTGAATTTACTTCTATGTATGACTCGTGCATTATCTAAGTTTTTATTTGTGTGATCTCTTTTGTGCCCATAAATTCGTTTTTTTTTTTTGTTGTTGTTTTTTTAATTTCTACTTGTTTCTCCAATATATTGGGAGGAAGAGTTTTTGCAATTTATTTTATAAATGCTTGCTTCAGAAATATTATTGATATTAGTGTGAGTATATCCATAATGGTTTTACATGTGTTTGTGACTATTTTAACATCATTTAGATGGGATAGGTTGTTCTGGATAGTGGATTTTATATTTATAAATATTGTCTTTTTCTAAAGGTTAATTCTGAGAAATTTTGACAGTGTTATTTGTATATCGTTTTTTTTATAAATATTTTATATTATATTTTTTGTTTGAAACATCATTGGCAATTGCAGACTCCTGATGGTGACATTTTTTCTAATCCGTTATAACGGAAAAGTTAATTAAGGTGGTGTTAAAATCTCATAGCTTTTATTTTTTTAATTATAAACATCACCAATAAGGCATAAACTATATTTTCTTCTTAACATAGCAATAAATGAAAGGTGCTTGATATTTCCACTTTCTTAGAAGTCAGTAATCTTTGTATTACAAGTAGGAACAAATAGATTTTGGTTAGATAACGAATAAATGGTGGAATTAGGAATGAGGTTTCTGATAAATCATATGACAACCATCGAACTGATAGGAACCAAGAGAAAGCTGACTCTCATTTTGCTGCTGAAGTTTAAATCGATTTGGAATTGATAGATTCTGGCTGCAGATCTGGTTGACAGTTGCCGAGCATGGAAATAATTGGATATTGAATTATCCGAACTCTCTGCATGGTTATCTAGTCGATGGGTTGTACGTAATTTTAGTTAAAATATTATACTTTAATGCACCGCTTTATCTATACTCTCTTTTTTGTCACACACACACACATACACTTATATATACTTATCCCGTTTATTTTGTAAGCAAATATACTTAAAATGTCTATTCTTCTTCGTAAGGCAAGACGCCTTACGAAGAAGAATAGACATTTTATCTTTGCTGCATTTATGTTCTTATGTAAAATTCGAGTACATTTTCATAAATGTGATTATTTTAGATTTAAAAAAAAATAGTAGAAAAAATAATTAGGTGTAATCTTTTGAAACACATGAGTCCTCGTCAGCGTTTTTGAGAATTGAGTTAAAGAGAAATATCTGAGACATCTGGAAGAGGCATGGCACGTGAAACTAGAACAATCAACCTGGGCGGACGAAATAAAGGGTACGGTTCGAAATTCCAATCAGCTGACATAGGTCGGAGCGTATAACGGCCGAAAAAGTTGTGAATATGGCAATGAAGATGAGGATAACAGTCCGAATAATGTAAATAATGCATGTAAAAGAAAGGATGTTCAGTAAAGCGATGCTCGCCGCAGTCTTGATGAGGCACGAATATAAAAGAAGATTATTTCATTTTTTTATATTATTTATCAATTCTCTAGTGAAGAGAACAAAGATTCGTTCAAATTGTTGTCGATGTAAAATTTCAGTAGAGTAGAATAAATGCACTTCGAGGAGCGGATCACAGCACAAGATGACAAATATGAATGAAGCCCTGTTTTCAATACCTATTTAAATATTCTCGAGAGAGTTATAATTCTGTTTGACACTGTATTGATATTTGAATGTAGTTCTATTCATAATAAGTGTTGATTTTGCTTTGTTTGTCTTGATTTTTAGAGATTATCAACCCTTTTTCACTATTTAACACAAACTTTCCATTTGAATTTTCCAAACTGTCCTTCCTCATCATATGTTCTGTAAATGTCTCTTATCAAGTATGAATGTCTTTCAAGTTTTAATTCTATTTGTAATTTGATTGTTCGCGTAATTTGCCCATGGTATTCTCAGCATCCGTATATAGAACCACACCTTTAACGCTTCGAATCTTTTCTTTATTTACAACGAAATTTTCCAGAATTCACATTAATATAGGTTATTACATAGCGGTTCAGCATACTTTTTGTTGGTTTCCATCGAAATATTTAGATTATAGGATTATTTTAATATATGAATTATTAATAATTGGATTATTGATTATTTGGATTATCGAATTATTTGGATTACTGAAATATTTAATATCTGAAGTTGTTTTAAATCCGTTAGAAATCTAAAAAGTCTTTCACTCGGTTAAATACAAATTTATGTTTGACATATTTTAATATTTCGAAAAAAAACATTTGAACCCTACGTTCCTGAACAGTTTTAACCCTTCTGCCCGAACTCGTGAATTAAACTTCGCAAATTATAGATATATTATGTTTCGCGGTAGATATAAAAATAGTTACAAGTGTTTACCCACCATTCAACCGGTGGCTTTGCATTAATTTAATTTTCTACTACTGTTCAGCCGGTGCCTGGGCATTACGTCATTTTTCTCTACCACCGGTAAAGCGGTGATCGGTCAGGGCTCAAAGGGTTAAGAAAACCTTGACATATTTGGGAAGGATATTACAATAACCTGACTGCATACGGACAGAAAATAATTTCATTATATATATATATATATAAAAAAACAAACAAACATAGAAAAGGGTTTAAGCATGTGTCTTCATAATAAACTATTGTGAAGACGCTATTAGAGTTACACAATTCTTATATAATTAAAAGCTAGCAGAGGAGGCACGATGGAGTAATGGATAGCAGCTCGGGTGGAGGAATTGGAGAGCCGAGTTCGAATTCCAGTGAAATTCATTACATTTACTTACGTGTTAATACCCATGGGAAAGGTATGAATCTTCTTCTTCTGCACCAACCACCATCTACCGCAGAAAGAAATGACAACCTACCGCCGAAAAAAAAACAAAAAAAACAACCTGCCTCGTCAGTCATGTATCTTTCGATGCTTAATCACCTAAGCGTGTATCACGCATAGCACATAAAAGACTGAATAGGATTCATAGCGGCATCAAAATTAACATCATAAGATATGCATCTAAAAATTAAGCATCTAAGAAATATTCAACAGAGGACGTAAAGTGTGGCAACGAAATCCGAAGTCGCATTGAGATAGACAAAGTAATCTTCTAAGCTTTAATGTATTAAGAAACAGAACAATTGAATTAGCAACTGAGAAACGTGTACTGAACTAGAGTATAATATCAGCCCGTCTATATGACATTGAGTTCTAGATCATCTCCATAAATATAAAGAAGAAATTAGAGGTGGTTCTCCAGAAGGTGATGAGAATATCATGGACTGGACATGTGAGGAACGACAATGTTTTAGAGAAAATATAATCCAAAAGAACATTTATAGGTAACGTAGGGAAGTGAAAATTGAAATTTCTAAGGTACATAATGCGGAAAGACAGCTTTGAAAATTTGTCATTCACAGGCCATATCGAAGGCAAGAGGGACAGAGAGCAACAGCAAATAACCTACCTAACGAGCTTGTGTAAATGGATGGCATTATAGGGTTTAGGGGAAATGACAAAAAGAGATTATTTACTAAGAGTTTCAACGGACAGGAAATCGTGGTGAGTCATGAACGCCAAATTTCTGAAAGGAGAACGCATATATTAGGTTGGTGCAAAAATAATGTCGTTTTCTCACATAGTAACATATGTGAGAAAACGACATTATTTTTGCACCAACCTAATAGAAGACGACGATGAAGTTGCTGTTTGATATTATATTAATTTCTTTTCATTTATCGAAAATAAAAACTGATCGATTTAAATCCGAAATTTACATGTAGTTTTTTTTTTAAATATAATCATCAAATATAGCCCTCACGATCCCAATGAAAAATCACCTATTCAGTTTAAAAGGTATTGTATTGCATTGAATTGTATTGTATTTAGGCGTACTCAGCTGTAGCAGGAATAACTGTGTCTACAGCAAAATAGTCTGATGGAGTCAATCCCTTTCCAAATTACTTCAGTTTATCCTTCTATTCAAGTGACCGATACCCAAAACAAGAATGTCCAGTCTGCAATTCATGTTTAACCATAGATTTTGCACCCAGCTTAATTGATAACATACCGAAGTCATAGCTAAACTATTTTTCTGTCTTGTCGGACTGTGATGTTTATTTTTCTATATTCTTTGACCAGTAAAAATTTACTTTAAAAAAAAACAGGAATTCCTCGATTAGTGCGGTTAATGTGAACATCAACAGATACGCACTAATCGAAAACCTATTAAACAAATATAATAATATATAGGAAATGATGTAATTTGTACCTCAAATTTTAGTCTCATCCACAATTTCTAATTTGCTTACTTTTTAATTAAGATATTGGTAAATATAAGAAGATACAATAAAGATTCTACGAAATAATGTTTATTAGTTTCCTTTTTTATGAGAAATATATTTAGAGAGGTTTGCCGAATAGTATTCTTCTGTTTTTCATATAATTGGTGATACCGAGAATTTGTCCCTTCAAATTTTCTAAATATATCATAATCATTAGTATTTTAACCTGAAAATTTTGTTTATAATCTTTCCATAGTAAATGCATACATCTTGTACATTTCGTTATTTTTAATAAATGTAAAATTCTGTATCTAATTAAATCCCCATTTCTTTAGCAAAAAATAAGAAATTCCCTTTTAAGACCTTTAAAATAAATCAAAATATTAAAAAAAAAATTAATACAAATATTCAAATATGTATTATTATAATCATCGGTTTATATTAAATCATTTATCTATTTATAACCATTCACAATTACAGTATAATTACTTCGATAAGGTAATACTTGAAAAATAAAGTAGTTATCAATTTTCCATTTTTAAATTTTAAATAATTTTTAGTAAATCGATATCCCCAAAAAATCAATTTTCAATGAATATGGTTAAATAGAATGAAGTTTTACCGCAATAATCGGGCATTATGTATGCACTAATCGAATTTTGGAATACGAACATTTCAGAGCACTAATCAAAAAAGCATGAATCGAGGGAGCGCTGTCTGTAAGATTTACTGTTAAATTTTTGTCTCCTCGATAATCGGGATATCTAGAAATAGTGGTATGAAAATAATGTGACTTTATTTACAAAAGTATAAATATAGAAGAAGTGCGATTAAAAGATGATCCGTTAATTGGTAATCAATGAATTAAAATGGGAAAAATGTAACTTTTTAGATATTATATGTCTCGACTGGAGTGGTAGATAGCTACCCGACCCCGTTTTTTATGTGTTCTAAGGGATATTTTGATACAGCACATTAAACACCACACACAGCACATTAAACTTGGCATTGTGCGCATCTGACCGCGTGTTGTGGTTAGTGAATATCATCATTATACGGATTACAATACGGATTACTATTCAGTGGTTACTTTTCGAGTAAGTATTATCGAACAAATACTGTTGTGCGAGCGTTATTCGAAGGCATCTGACACCAGTATGGTTCAAAGGCGTTACTATAGTTGCATCTGCTATTACAAAGTCTCTACTACAACGAGCATTACGAAAGTGACAATTAGTGTTCATTGACATCACTAAGATTCGTAAAAATGTAAATAATGTGAATTTATTTACAATAGTATAAATATAGAAGAGGTGCGTTTAAATGATTATCCATTAATTGGTAACCAATGAATTAAAATGGAAAAATGTAACTTTGTAGATATTATATGTCTCGTATGTGGTGGTAAATAGCTACCCGACGCTGTCTTTACGGGTTCTACGGGATATTTTTATATGTCCCATTAAACAACACATACAACACATTAAATTTGGCCTTGTGCCGCATCTGACCGCGTGGAGCAGTAGGTGAATATCCGGATTATTTCGGAAGTGTGCTTGTCAAACTCTCTGCATTCGGGCAGAAAGGAACCCAGACGAAGTTGTGTCGAAGGGCAGCTTTTTGTCTGGGATGGTAGACAGCTACCCAACTCCGTCTTTACGGGGTCTACGGGGAATTTTTTCCAGAGCCTACGGGCTCGGATACCCCACATAAACCTGGCCTTGTGCCGCAGACGACGGTGTGAGGCGGTTAGTGAATATCTTACTATACGTATTGCTATTCGGATCACTATTCGGTGGTTACATTTCGAGCGAGTATTATCGAGCAAGTACTATTAGTTTGAGTGTTATTCGAAGGCGTCTGACACCAGTATTGTTCGACGGTGTTACTATAGTTGCATCTGCGATTTCAAAGTCTCTATTACAACGAGCATTACGAAAGTGACAACTAGTATTTGTTGACATTACAAAAGTGGCAACGAGTGTTCGTTGACATCACAAAAATTTGTTTGGTGATCTTGCAGAATACACGGGATCCAATTTGTTTCTTTTCCACCTTGATCT
Source organism: Acanthosepion lycidas (assembly GCA_963932145.1). Taxonomy (NCBI): domain Eukaryota; kingdom Metazoa; phylum Mollusca; class Cephalopoda; order Sepiida; family Sepiidae; genus Acanthosepion; species Acanthosepion lycidas. The sequence continues at coordinate 134,720,550 of OZ010573.1, read as the reverse complement.
GGACTGTGCATAGCGGCGCTTGGCGCTTTCTAGAACTATATTGCAGCGATTAAGAGCAGTTATAAATGCAGTGAGAGCAGAACTACTTCGCTCATTGCAATAGATATTGAGATAATAGTTACGATGCTATATGGCTGTAGCGAATTCTGGGGTGAACCAAGTTTGACTGTTTTTGCTGTAATTTTTTATAACTTATAAAACGCTCCATTTCAGAAAAGATCGTGTAGTATCAAAAGCTGGCTCGGCCTGCCATTGAAGACCGAAAAATATTCTCTGAAACAGTACATTAGGGGATGCCTAATGATTGGCATCAACCTGGACACTGTTTAGGGAATGGTCTGACGTGCCTAGTGGAGGTAAAAAATGTATAGGCATTTATCAATGCAGGTTACGAAGAGGTCAGGTAGGTTCGTCTGATGTTCAGTTGTGCCCTGGACCCGGGTGGTTCTCCGATGATCTGTTTTAGTTCATAGGCGATAAAGTCTCTGAAATAACTGCCTTCAGCATCAGTTTTCTTGGAGTGGACGAGCAATTCTTTATAATGTATATGGAAATCACCGCATATATGCAATCTGTCTGAGGGGAATTGAGTGAAGTTGTTATCAATCTTCTCAAATTTTCGGTCGAAGATTACCGTCCCTTCCTCTTGACGACGCTAGAGAGCAAATGAAAATGCTGTAATATGGATAAGTGGCACGCGGAACCACATATACGGGAGATTGGGTTCCTCGTTTTTTTGCATCCTTGTCACAGGGAAACTCGCCCTTGATAGAGGCTCCAAATCGTTGGCCTTGGCAATTTAGGTGGTCATGCTTGGCCATAAGAGGTGAGTAGCCCAGGACTCTGAACTCTGCTAGTGTTGATACCGGTCTCAGAAAGTAGCAGGATATCTGGTTTAGATTGGAGAAGATGGCGTTCCACTTCTGGAAAGTTAGAAAGAAGACCCCTCAGGTTTGGTGTAGGAGATGTTATACGAGTCATCTACTTTGTTTATTTTTAGATTGGGTTTGAGAGTTTTGTTCCTTTGTATTTTGACTGGTTGATTTTTTTAGTGTGCGTTGGTTGGTGGGAGAATGGTAGGCAGAGAGAGACAGACATATTCGCAGGAGTCGCATGTATAGATAACCTGGATAGTGTTGTCAAGAGATAAAGACTTACCAGTAAGTTTCATCATGGCATCGAAAGGTCCCACCGGTGACGACTGCACGGTCCACAAACCATTCACAAAATGGCACATTATTCGCGATATTATACACCTGCTGATAGGATAGACATGGCGTTACTGGAAGGATCGGATCACTGACTATCAGCTGGATGATGCAAAACACATGAACAGGATACCTTCAACACCCTTAATTACAGGACAATCAAACTAGGAAGGGAAATACATGCGTAATGTTCCGAGTAGACATGTGTTTACACAGAAGTCGAGGCAACACAACTCCGTCTTGGGTCAGAAACATCTTATTTTCGAGTCCTAATTGTACCGAGACAAACGAGCTTATTCAATAAGGACTAAGGGACCCACTAGGAGAAGGGGTTGGGTAACGTGGGCTGCTAGGGGAAACATGTGCACAACCTACACATTTTTGAATTAGAATAGTAGATGTTTTTTGATATAATGGAATATGTATACACCTGAGTTCCCCCTCACTGGAATATAATTGGCTGGTGTCCGTCATAAATATAGACGGACGTGTAGGTACGACAGAGTTTAAGTCTATGACGACGCCCATTGGACTACGCCATTGGTTCTACTATTACCTGCGACTACGATGAGAACCAGTCGATCTGCTACCGTGTACTATTTGGTTACAGTAGCCAAACCCACTTAGCTACTTCGATTAAATATATCCCTTTCCGGGATGTATCAGTTTTAAGGGCCGGAAAGAGGGCAAGTTATCTATTTATGTGTAACAGGGGAAATATTTCATGGGTCAAAAGAGAAGCATGGTGGATCAGTAGGATTATGGACAGAGTGTGTGAAACTGTTATAAAAATTTAAGGTTTTACACTGTAAGTTCAAGTATCCGCGTTTCTGGAAAGTGGATAGATTCTATTGTCCACTAGAATAAATGCTATTAAACTTGTTCACCACGAGTGTTAACAGTATATTAACTTGCAGGTAAATGTCTTAAATAATAGTTTAACAGATGATTACTTTTAGAGGGAGTGTATCTCAGCTTCGACTTCCGGAGTTTGTCAGCTAGTGTCAGATGTAAGCCATAATAGGGAAGTGTATTTTGATTGGTTGCGCTAACGTATGAAATATAGGAAGAAGAAAGAGTTCAGCTAGTTGTTTCTTACCCGTCAACAGATGTAAACATTTTCTCTTGTGTGAAACAGCTCCCCGGTGAGAAATGGGTGGGGGGACAACCACCACTGGATACATAATGTAGATGTCGACATGAGGAACAAAAATAATTAAGTTAAAATTCTCTGTGTTGAAATTTTTCATTACCGAAAAAAAACAATCGGCGATCGGCGCCCAAAAGAAAAAAAAATCGAGTTCAGATCCTTTGCCGCTGTCAACATGCAACAATTTATGAAGACGTTAGCATGCGCGCATATATATATATATATATATATATATATATATATATATATATATATATATATATATATATATATATCGAGAGAGAGAGAGAGAGAGAGAGAGAAGGTTGAATTGATGTGAGTTTGTGACCCTCGGTTTCCCGCCCTTTGAGATCGTCAGACAAACTAATTAATTTTGGATTTATTGCGTAAATCAGTGTTTTATAGTAGACGGAGAAAAAATGTAGTCAGAACGCCACTCACACGATATACGCAAGCATAAATAAATACAAAATTTCAAAGTTAATCAGTTTGTCTGATGATCTCAAAGGACGTGAAACCCAGGGTCACAATCTCACATCAATCCAAAATATTTTAGCTCTATCACTGATATTGAGCGCCTTCTAATAAGTACCGCGCATATATATTATATTACTGTTCTTTCTTTTTATTTACATATATATATATATATATATATATATATATATATATATATATATATGTAAATAAAAAGAAAGAACAGTAAGATATATAAATAAAGGATGTCAGATTTCATTGAAGAATACATCCCTACCCCCTAGCAAAACGTAGCTAATAACGGATACATTAAAATACAAACATAAAGAACACGCAAACACTCCTGTCTAGTGGAAGTGAATTTATCTGTAACCCTGGAAACGTGAATTATGATTTTAGCTGTGTCATTAAAACCCAACAATTTTAAAAGTTACTCCAAAATTCGCTTGAGGATGAAATGGAACTAATGACTTTAATTTAATTACAAAATTAAATTCGGACCTTTCATTTTTGAAACATGGTTAGAACTGTGTAGCGGAATAATCATATTTTAAATCAATTAATTTATAATATATATATATATATATATATATATATATATATATATATATATATATATATATATATATATATTAACATACTTTCTGTGTCAAGTTTTAACATAAAGTTTAAAATGAAAGAAGGAACGAGAAAAATAGGCATTAAGTGAAATGTTAAGGTAAAAGAAAAACAAAGAAAAAAATGACAAAAAGCGAAAATTTAAAGAAATGTGATTAAGATTACCAACACACATTTAAAATGGGCTAACTTTTCTGGTGCGTTCATTGAACAAATCTTCAGGTACGATTGTATTAATAACATATAGAAGCGGAATCTTTTTTGTTAAAACTCGAATGTCAGAATAATTCGAATTAAAGTATCTCACCTGTCAGAGAGAAAATCTTACTGTTACATTAATCAGAGGATTAAATAAAAATCTAAGTAAATGGTATAAGACATTTCTAGGACAGGATATTCTTTACATGTGCATTTTACAGAAAATGTGAGTTTCGAAAATGTCAATTGCTGCAAATTGTTCAGACTCAGCTTTCTTGCCACATTCTCATGTTCAATTATTAAGAGCATTTTTTCCAAATATATATTGGAATGATTCAGCAATCTCAAGTATAGCTGACATTTTTAAGAAATCTGTCATATGAAATGTTGCGTGAAGCTCGTTCGTGGCCGGACATTTGGCCGACCGACATTTGACAGACGGACATTTCGCCGAAAAAGTACAAGTAAAAATATTAACAAGCAATACTTTAAGTATTATAAGATAGAATAGGACTAATAATTACCACTGAATTTCTAGTGATTAAATTACTGAATCTAAATTTAAAGTTTAAAGTTTTCTTATTTCAATATTTGTTTATTGAAATTGTTATTTTTAAACATATTTGAGTGTATTTGGGTAAAAAGTAGCACCTGATTTCTTAAATTTGTATTTAACAGTAAGATAAAATCTAGTTCATCCCTTTAAGATAATGATCATTAAAAGAGAAATTGAAAGATCTTTTATATCGTTAATGCTTAAGATATTTGCTGTAGTAAATAAGCTTTTTTCTCAAAATATTTATTAACTTAGAGTAATATTTGAAGTAAAATATAATATATACAGAATAGATTCTGTAAAAGCCTGAAAAAAAAAAACGAAAAATTTTAAATTAATACAGCAAAAAATATAAATATATATAGCACATTACGATGAAAAGCGTCACATATATGTAAGTACGCCACTACATTTTCGGCTAAATGTCATTACGATTAAATGTCCGTCAAACAAATGTCCGTTCGGCCAAATGTCCGTCAGCAAATTATCCAAGTACCAAAGTCATTAAATATCATCTGAAATGGTTTCGCTTTTTGGTGAATATCTCTTCGATCGAATTGTTTTTAGTGATCTAAACTTTTCAAGTATTTTTGTTGTCCGGTTCAATATACTGAGAGTTCAAGATGAAGAATCAGTAGCAAAACCTTAGAAAATAAGGGAAAATATCGGAAAACTAGCGTTCAATGGGCGAAACTCTGTAATAAATATGGCGAAAAAGATGCGGACAATAGTCCAAATAATGTAAATAATGTACATAATACTTCGTCTCAGAAATATAGACAGATACTGAAAGGCCGTAACGTTGTAATAAATATGGCGACAAAGATGAGGACAATTTTCCGAATAATGTAAATAATGTACATAATACCTCATCTCAGAAATATAGACAGATACTGAAAGGCCGAAACGTTCTAATAAATATGGCGACAAAGATGAGGACAATAGTCCGAATAATGTAAATAATGTACATAATAAGGGATAAGGTCAGGTCGGTGGTGTCTGTAATGTTTCTGTCACTATGGACTTGTGACGTCTGTCTTCTCCACACCCTACACAGTAACTGGCTTGGACAGACACGTCTTGCCCCAAGATGTGATAAATAGCAACTTTCCTGGGCAGATATGTCTTGACTCGGCATCATTAATTGATGTCACTCACTGGCCATTATGTGACTTTGCTCAACTAAAGGGAAATAATCATCATTTGTTAATAATTTGCAATAAAAATGGAGCAGTAATTATTTACTTAATCAAGTTCAATCATACATTTTCAATAACATCAAAGTATATATTATATTAATATTTTGCTAGATTATCAGAAGAACTACTATCTCAGTGTAGTGACAAACATTTGCCTAATCTGATACAGAGTTACACTAGGTGTGAACTAGTCTACTTTTAACATAGGGCAATAATAGTGGTTGCAAAACCAGTTTGATAAATATTAAGCGAAAGTGAGGTATCTTATTTAGTTTTGTCTTGTGGGAATTGCTTCACTAAGCCTAACGAGACATCAGTTTGGTGGCCTCTTTTGGCACTATAAAAACTCGTACATAATCTTCCTATTTTTGTTGTTCCTCTCCAAGATTTAGTAGCGTCGACACTAACATCTGTTCCTTACAGGGATATGTTATTTTTCACGCTTGACCGAGGATTGAACTTTTGAATACACACACACACACACACACACACACACACACGCATGCACACACACACACACATGCACACACACACACATACTTCTTAATAGATTATATTTTATACATTTCTTTCGTTTTCATTTGTGTATACACTAGTGTATTTTATCTTTGTTTATTAATCATTTAGTCGGTATTTAAAAATAGATGAAAATATATATATGTATATACATATATATATATGTATATATTTATATATATATATATATATATATATATATATATATATATATATATATATATATATATATTGTTTGTTTAAATTAACTTGTTTTCTTAAAATTAAGAAAATGGCCGCTTTTAAGAAAATTTTAAGAAATCAAAATTAAATTTGATATTCCAAGCTATATAATTTCTATCTGAAATACTCCAGAATAGTTGACTTAATGGAAATAATAAATTTAATTACTAACCTTTCAATTAAAGCTAAAATGAAATCTTCAAGAAAGATTTTTCATTTTTAAAATTTAATTTAAACCTTAGATATCGAAAATTTATGCCAAAAAACCGGAGCTCCCTATACTAGTATAATGTTCAGTTTTGTAGGCAATTAAACGGCTTTTCCACCAAGTCTTTTCTAGTGAGTAGGGGTACCAGGCACCCAACAGGATTGAAAACAAGATTTGTAAGAGGGCCAATGAACCTTTTAGTAGAATCTAACTCAAACCAGTATACTAGAATGCATGGGAATATATGCAGCCAGTGCGGAGATGAGACGACATCACTGCACTTCCTAGACTGGAGTCAAAGGCAAGTGCAGAGTTTCTACCCGATGGGATCAACGACTACGTGCCCGTGACCAAGGTGAGCTTTCAAGATGGAGGAATTCGTCTTTGGTTTCTTCAACGGAGGGATCGATTTCGCCAGGTCTATTTGCTCAAGTCACGCTATGCATGAATGAATACCTTTTCGGCATTCAACCCAAAACATTCGCAGGCGTCAGGAATCCAGCCGTGCAAATACCATACTATCATATCCCTTCATGAGAATTATATTAATGATGATGATGATGATGATGATCACGACGACGGCGATGATGATGAAGATTATGATTAAAATTATGACTATGATATGAAATCGTAATTTGGAGGCACTCTACCAGACTTCTGGTCAGTGAAACGAGTTAGCTAACCATCTCACGAATGTCTCTATGCATTTACTTTGTTGTTCTAAACTTTAATTTTGTTTTTTGTTGTAATGTTTATCAAACCCGAGATACGTTTTCTTAGACAGGCGACTTGCGAACTGCTTATTTCATTTATTTGTTTGTTTTTGTTTTTGTTTTGTAGTTTCGCATCGACACTTTTTGCAGGACAACATCACGCCCGGCGACACATGGCATCATTAAATCAGTGATTCATTTCGGCATGATTAAGTTAGCCCGAATTGCAAACATGAAATATTTCCGCAGGATATCCTGTCAACGGAGGCAGAATAGCTGCAATGAAGTAACTAAATTTGATTATCGCAACATGTTAACCTTTTGAAATCTCTGTTGAGCGCTCAGCACGACTAAAGTTTTCTGCTCGGGGATAGAGTATATAGAGCATTGGATTGGAGAAACAGGAGTTCGAGGTTCACGGCCTAGTAGAATAGTATAGCATTTCTGTCGGTCGTGATTCATTAAAAAGTGTTGAGAATACGACAAGTTTTAACGTGCATTATTTTGATATCATTTTTCCTGAATACTCGACTATCTAAAAATACATAACATTGGTTATTATTGCTTATTGAATAGCACATGGAAATAGACATTTGTCGATATATTTTGTGAGTTTAATCCTTTGAGTGCTAAACAAGGAATCACTCATTATTCATTATTTTTTTTTAGTTTCCCAAAATTTTAGAGAGGATATTGCAGTTTATTCACTCTCAGTTCGATTCAAACACAGTTATCATTTAATCAATAAAAAAAGAATGTTCTTTGTTAACTAAATTACAGATAAGAACCAACATATTAAAATATACGGAAATGTTGCGCAAGATTCAGAAACTTTGGTTTTTGATGTAACTTGCGACTAATAGATATTAATCGTAAACAAATTCTAAATGAGAAAAAAATTGTGAATATTCTAAGAGACAGTGAACATGAGTTCAATATAATCAATGTATTAAATGCTGATTTTTCAGTTTATCAGGCACACCTCTCTTCATTTTGTTGCTATACGATCTTCCTATATTAATATTGCTATTAACGTGAATGGTTAAGTTTAATCCCTTAGTAAATGTGTAAAGGGATTATTTGTCACGAGGGATATTTGTAAAAAAATATCTTCTCTTTGATTAATTTGAAATAGTTTTCTAATGGATTTGACAGATTATAATATAAAATTCATGTTTTCATTATAAATCTATAATTAACAAAACAATCTTGGTACTAAATAACAGGGTATAATTATATTTACATAAACAGTATCTCACACGATTTTCAGCTTATAATTGTCTTCCTTTTTAAAAAAATATTGATACTAACTGATTTGTAGCTAAATCAGGTCATGTTATATAAAGGAAGTTAAGCAACGTTAACCTTGGTCAAAACCTAGATGGATGACCACTGGGGAATATCCGGTGTAGTAAACGTTAAAGTGTGTGCGATGCGAGTTCGAATTCCAGTCGGGTTTGTTACATTCACTTCTACAGTGCTACCCTTGAAGAAAGCTATGAGTCAATCTATTCTCCTTCCAGTTTATGGGTAAATTACTAGGTCATATAGACTTGGCTGGCATCCAGTCTACCAAAGAAAGTAACGGCAGCCGACTGTTTGAATTATTCTGCCAAGTCAATCATGAATCGAATTCAGACATGATTGCCTCAAAGTTTGTCACGCATGACGATTAAAGAAGGAAGTATTAATACATAAATAAAAAAAAATAGTATATACCTGAATTAGTTATTTTACATTTATATATTTGCCCTTGACATACAATAACAAGGGTCGGCATCCTTATGATAATTATGTGCCGACTTGGGCTTTTAAAATCACTCAGTGAGTCAACAGCAAAACTACTGTTGTACAGGCCAAGGTCAGTATACCTGTTCTAAATATATTTTATATAGTAATATATACAATATGTAAACCACATTAATAGAGATAAAATATTTCTAAAATAATTTTTAAGTGTTTATTATAGTTTCAAGGAGTGAGCAGTTTTGAAACAGTTAAATAATTTCTTTGCGTTGAATTCGGACTTCGTTATGTCATTTGTGGCTGTGTGCCATTAGAAATTGATTGGCATGCCACATGTGGCATGGGTCCCGTAAGTTTCCAACCATTATACTATAATGTTCATCATTGCTTCAAGAGTTGGTTAACTTTTTAACTGTGTCAACTTATATAATACTAATAGAATATTTTTAAAACTGTTTTCCAATACATTTGAACAGTTTTTCTATTCTCATATTACATTAAAGGCTAAATATTTTGGACCACCTTTTCGATTTAATAATTACCGTTCACTGTTTTGAGAAGGGGGGTTACCTAAAAGTTGAAATTCGCTATTTCTAAGATTGCCGAAAGGTAACAAGTTACATTAATCAAAATAGCTGAAGTTTTAAGGAAAATGTATGTACTAATGGGTTAATTTGATTATTAATAATATTATTGAATATATGAAGAAAACCTTTATTAAGAGAAAGAGTTAATATCTTAGTTTTGAAGAAAGCGCGCTACCATGAATTTTTAGGTGATTCTTCAAAATCCAGAATTTTGTCAAACTTTTGCTATATAGTGTACATATTTTCAAGGATGCACTATATCAGAACGGTTGTATCAATATCTAGAAAAGATGCGTTTCTTCCATTAAACTGGTGTCTGTGAAAGTTTTTTTTTTCTGTTCAGGCGAACACTAATCAGATTTGTGGAATATCAAGGAGTATTTTGCATGAAAAAACACTTTAGCTTAACGCTCTAACACCGGACATACTGAAACTACATATAACTAAAATTAGATGAAATCTTCATTACAGCCAGTGCGACTTGAACGTCTTGCTAGCATAAAATTTGATATGAAATATATATTGCCTACAGTATTAACCCCAGCAAAGAAATGTTTTCTCTAAGTCGTGTACGTTGTCAAATTCCTAACGTCCCAGTTGAGAAATGATTTTCATGTATTTCTTGAAGAATCATGAACATGTATTTTTTCGGCCAACGTATGCACTTCTCGTAGTGTTGCTTACTTTAAATTGGTATTTGTTTTTTTAAATTCAGGTTTGAAGCCATGATAATTGCTAATTTCTGTAATTCAGTCTGACTCTAAGGTGCAGTAATTAACTTATTTAGAACATTTTAGGGCTACTAGCTAATCCACATTTCATTCGCCTTCTCAAGAACATTTGGCTTTGTTCAACACCCACAGGTGAACGGATCTTAGACTTTCTGGGAGAAAGAGCGTTATATAGAGTGATCAACAGTCTGAGCAAGGCCAGCAGGCTCAAACACTCGGTCACGATGACTTGTGACTTCGTGCTAGCGCAAACACCGATGGCTTGCAATGGTTCTATCTATACAATTTTCACTCAAAAGGCTTGGGTAACCTGTGGTATAGTGTACAGGCACTTTCCTAAGCTGGGATATCGGCTTCCAGACCGGTAACATCAAGAAATCACTTTCCTGATAAATCAACCATGGTAAGATTCGAACCTGGTTCTCATGTGCAGAAACCGAACGTTCTAACCACTCGGCCTTCGGCATGATATCATTTTTTAAAATACCATACACACGCACACACGCACGCGTGCACACACACAGATATATATGGTATTTTAAAAAAAATTATATTTGATATTTAACTGAGTAACTACATGGTCGAGACAAATGAAACAAAACATACGTGTCGAACAATATAAGAGTTATTCATCATTTTTTTTTTAGACTTGCTTGCGCTTGTACTTGTCATCTGTATTTAAGGCCTGAAGGGGCAGCAGCTTGAACAGTATCATTCGCAAACATTTCCTTACTATACGGTGAACTGTTGTGTCAGCACTTTTTTTTATGAACATCCTGTGGCTTCGCAAAAAAGTTTCCTGAAACCGATCAGCCATTTCTTCCGGTGATGGTCGTTGTTCTGATCATTTCGCACTGCACAGAGAGCCTTTCCCTTTGTAATGGTTGTATCATGTCTAAATCGACATCACAGTTGGTGTATTTATAGCGAATCTCACATATGTACGCTATACAGTTTTGTTCACCTGTGTTCGGGCATAATCTAACGCCTTTTCTTTTCTGGTGAGTAGCTTCTCTATACCTGAACGCCCCACTCCCCTCAAAACAAAACATAAAACAATAAACATAGAATGCTGATTTGTTTCTATATCGGTTGATAAAATTTGTGAAGGAGAATAGGTCAAGGTATTTGATTAAGAAATTACATAATTTTGTTGAAACACCCTATATATATATATATATATATATATATATATATATATATATATATATATATATATATATATATTAAAGTTACAAGTTACTCTTGTCTTAATAGTAGTCTGATCGGTTTGGTAAGGTCAAATTGGTAGCTGATCTGGAAAATGATCTACAGTCTGTTGGTACATGGGCAAGAAATGTCTTGTTAATTTTAACGCTTCAAAAGAGAAACTTCTCTCTTTTAATCGTCTAAGAGAACCCTCTTTACCATAGATCATCATGTCTGATTCTAAACTCCAGGAGAATGACTCCTTAGGACATTTCGCCTGAAAGAAGTGGAAAGTGTATATTGAATCAATTGCTAAGTCAACACCTAAGTAAGTTGGTTATCTATGTCGTGTGGGAAAGGTTTTCATGTCATAAGCTATCTTACATATTTATAAATCTACTATTCATTCTCGTTTTGAATATTGCTGCCACATCTGATCCGATGCTTTTTCTATATATTTAGAGACTCTTGATAAAACCCAAAGAATAGTCTGCAACGTTATTGGTTCTCACCTAGAATTTCGGCTTTAGTCACATGCCTACCACTCTAATGTAGCCTAGCTGTGCCATTTCTATAAATATTTTCATTGTTCCACTATGGTACATAAAGTTTATGAATTTTAGCGCAGTAGAAGATGTCAAAGGTCTCATCATTATACAGTTGAAATAGATACATGTCACAGTAAGTTCTGTGTTAACACGTTTTATATCGCACTTCTTGCTTGTGGAACACACTTCCGCCTTCTAGCTTCCGGTAAATTTTAGTCTTCAAAAATTTAAAGGTTTTGTGAATCGTTATCTTCAGTCTTCTTAATTCTTTTTCTTTTACTGTCCTCTCTCATTAATGGTAATTTTTCTATTTTTTTCTGACACTCCTTGCGTCTTAGTGGCTTTAATGCCTTGGTTTTGGTGTAATCATTAAACGCACCCACGCACACACATATCCCCCATATATATATATATATATATATATATATATATATATATATATATATATATATATATATATACACATACAGATTGCGATGGGAAAGTGTCGCTATTTTATATTTTAATTTCGCGCATGCGCAGTGTTTTGTCGACTGCACAGTATAATAGAGCCAGTTGGGCACCGTCTGTTAGAAAAATACCACAATGACGTAATTCACTTCGCCAGAAATTTAGAAACGGCGTTTTGTTCTGGATGACATTCGCGCCGGAAGCTCCGATACGAACATTTCAGGGCGTTTTGGGTGTCATTATGATGACAGTGCAGACGGTTTGGAAAGAGTTGGATGAGTCTAATTGTGATAATGAAGGTGTTTGGAGTGATCACTATTGATGGCGACGTTATGCCGCCATTCACCTTTCCACAGGGCCTCAGAATCAACACTGAAGTCTTCATCAAGTACCTTGAGGACGTAGTGCTGCCTTGGATGAATGGTATTTCTGTTGGAAGACTATGTCTAGCAACATGACTCTAAACCATGCCACACGAGCAAGAGATCCCAGTCATGGATGTCAGACAATTTCTGTGACTACATCACGCTTTACATCTGACCCTATAACTCCACAGACTGTTACCTACTTGATTATTTTGTTCTTAAAAACTGGAACAATAAATGAGCATTTCCTCGAAACATGAATGCAAGAGACAGCGGGGCATCTATTTTACATTTTAGAGAGAAGTGGTGTCGGTTTGGGAGCAAACCTTTTAGGGACTATTACAGGGATACCATCAAGTCCACATGCTTTGAGGGGACCCAGATTAGAGATGGTAGCAGAAACCATTGAAGGGGTTATATGCATATCACAGAACAGATATTATGACGATATAATATGTCTTTATACAAGAAAACTTTTGCCATTCATTGACCGGAGTTTTCGCGTTACTGTCTGTTACATTTATAACTTTTTCTTAAACCAGGTTTTCAGGAAGATATGATTCTCGATATTAATTTTATCTCTCTTTTTAGCATTTATAGGAGTTCCCTTTCTAATCTTTGTGGCAGTGTGCAACGTCATCAACTTGATGAACATCATCTTTTTTGTTTCTACACACACGTGATAGACATTTTTAATTGCTGCCTTTAAACGTCTTTAATTGTTATAGTTTCTCTCATTTGCTAAAATACTTTTTGTAATACTGTTGCGTCAGTCTACGAGATCGGTTAATTGGCTTGTATCCATTTTAATAATTGATCTGAGGAAACGGTTGTATATAACTGAGGGTTTAGACATTTCTGAATGATTTGGACATCACGTATGACATCCATATATGAAAGTTTCGATGTGACAATGTTCATTATTTTTGTTCGAGTTTTGAGGGTCATATTTTGATTTATATCATTTTCGAAAGTTGTACAAAAACGCCCCGGGTGCAGTGTATACATTGTCAGGATAAATGGTATTTTCCCTTAATATACAATGTTCATGAGGATAAAAAAGTATAATGCTTAGAAATTCCATGGGATTAAACAATCTAGCCGGGGAAACCGGATATGGTCGGTGCAAAGAAATAGATTGGAATCAAATACATAAAAATCGTGCTTCCAGCTGTCAACAATGGCCTTGTCTGGAGAATAAAATCCTGGTAAATGACTGAATAATGATAGAGAACTGTAAAAAAATTCTTAATTAAGTGTCGCTGTCCTCCATGTGGTTTTTGGCGCACATGGTGTAGATGAATTAATAAATGAATTAATGAATAAATGATAATAGCAATAACAACAACCACCACCAACACAACAACTAAAACAAGTAGAATACATTATTTACATTATTCAGACTATTTTCCTCATCTTTGTCACCATATTTAAATAATGTACATAATACCTCATCTCAGAAACATAGACATATAATGAAGGATAGGTACGGGCCCGATATACCAAAAATATGGAGAAAAATTGAAAAATCCTGCCAGAAACTGATGCAGAGATCTACAACTCATCCCTTCAGGCTTGGCACCAAAGCTTTCCGTCAATTCAAGGAGATCCCATCGGGTCGCAGAAAAAGCGGGACACGCTCTTGCCCAAGAGAGAATCCAGTATAATCCTTTATAAAATAGAGACTATAAGCTGATATCTCCCTGATGCTCGAGGATTTCTTCAATAGAATTACTAATGAAGAAGACTAGAGAAGGATACAAAATGATCTGGATAAATGCTCCAGACATGAATTCGATGTAGTCAAGGCTCGCCAAGTACAAAAATTAAATAGAATGAACGATCAGAAGTTGACGCACATGGTCCATCACCACCAGTGAAAGCAGTAGTCAACATCAGCCAATATCAGTTGAGTGCCCCTGAGGAGTCAGTATTGAATAAGGATCTCAACTTCGCCACAACCATCAAGCGAGTGCCATAATTGGACATCATTGCCAGAGTTGAGGAGGTGGCCTTGAACATCCCACAGCCTCAGGCGGATGAACTGAGATGGGAGGTGAGGCAGACCTTGGAGAAGGCCAAGCTGCTCAGGTCTAACATAACAAAACAGGAGAGGCTGGCGATTGGATCCCTACAGAGGAACGAAAACATCATTATACTACCGGCTGACAAAGGAAATGCGATGGTAGTGATGGTCAAATCAGATTATACAAGAAAGCTGGAAGACCTCATTAGCAATGGTAGCTACAGCAAAGTAAAAAAGGATACTACAATGAAAGCGGAACGCAAACTGTCACAGATACTAATCAAGAACAAGGATCACTTCACACCTAAAACGTATAGGCAGTTATCGCAGCGTTACACCAAGATACCTCACATATACGGTTTCCCTAATATTCACAAAAACGGTATTCCGCTCAGGCCGATTGTTAGTCTCAAAGGCGATCTGTGCCATCCTCTGAGTCGCTTCCTTTTAGATATAATTGACCCATTGATCGGAAAGTCTCCTTCATATATCCGAAACTCCACCTACTTCGTGGAAATAATCAAAGATGCCCCCATCCTATCCTACCAGATGTTGAGCTTGGACGTGGTGAGTTTGTTCATCAAGGTACCCACGGAGGAGGCACTCTCAGTAGTCAGAGACAGATTGGCCTCTCACTCATCCCTAGAAGAACGGACCAGTATTCCAATAGATAATCCGATGTAGATGTTGACTTTCTGTACACAAACAACACACTTTGGAATGGGCACACACACATATTGATAGGATGAGGGCTTAACAATGGACTCGTCATTGTCACCAGCAATGGCGAATATATACATGGATTACTTTGAGGAAATGGCATTAGAATCTATATCTCTAAAGCCAACTATATGGTTAAGGTACGTATATGACAGCTTCATACTCTGGCCACACCAGGAAGATGTTCAGGTTCTACTGGACCGTGTGAATTCAGTAAGACCTTCGATAGAGTTCACAATGGAGAAAGAGAGTAACGACACATTTACATTCCTGGATGTTCTAATATCTCGAACAGAGCACGGGTTCAAGACATCCGTATACCGTAAACCGACATTCACTGGACTACCTCCCACGATCTATACAGCGTAAAGAAAGGGATCGTCCGCTGCTTACAATACCGAGCAAAAAGTCATCAGTGGCGGCCCAGAGACATTAGATAATGAATTGGTCAGTATAAGTAGTACCCTATAACATAACATCTACCCTAGGTACATGGCAGCAGCCCAACAAAAACTTGGATTGACAGGTACAAGAGGAGGAAAACAACACTCGGAAAACAATCTGCCTGCCTTATGTGAAGGGTTTACCAGAGAAAATACAAAGTATCTGCGGTTCATATAACATCAGTACAACCTTCAAAAGCATGACGACTCTTCGCACATATCTTTCCCGAGTAAGACGCTCCATAGCGGAGAACATGACTAAAGACTGTGTGCACAAGCTATCCCGTGCAGCTGCGGAAAGAAATATAAAGGGGGGCGAGGCAGCCACTTTAACGTAAGGCTTCAAGCACACCTCAAAGCTGTAACACGAGGAGAAGTGGAAAAATCAGACGTGGCTGACCACATATGTAGAGAGAAGGGAGATCACCACACTTTGTGGGATCAGGTTGAGATCATAGACAAAGAACACTACTGGAAAATTTGTAAAGTTAAGGAATCAGCATATATGCTAAGCCACAAAAATCTACTGAGCCGATCAAGCATAGAAATGTATACATTATGGGAAATAGTAATAAGTGCCAGAGAAAAGCGATAATAACAACAAAAATTGCAATATGAGCTCTGGTAAAAACATGTAATGACAACAACAAAAATTGCAATATGAGCACTGGTAAAAAGGTTGCTGAAGACGTTAGGTTTATAATAGCCAGAAATTCATACACAGATATCCTCAGAGACACATGACACAGTGGATAAAGACGTTAGTTAGATTCAGTGACAAGACCAAGAGAGTGTGAGTTCAATAGCTGGTTAAGGCAGTAGAGAACATTACTTTTGTGCATTTATCTAATCCGAAATCCATACACATTTCGACATTGAAACATTTTACAGTATTGAGATCCTTCAACTCATTGTTGCCTTTGTCAAAGAGTTTGAGATCGCCCATGTAGAGTAGGTACTTGAATACTTTTTGCCTAACCTGCATCCATAACTATTATTGTTTAGTTCATGAGTAATGGGGATTAAGGACACGCGAAAGAGATGTGTCAGGGAGTCTCCTTGAAATAGTGCTAGTCGGATACTCGGGCGGCTGGAGGTAGCGGTGCCACTTGTGTTATTTAGGTATAATGTAGTTTTACACATTCACATACTGTGTTTAAGGAATTTACTATCACCGAGGAGACTTCGTACATTTTTAAAGTCTTAATTATCCAAGTGTGTTGCATACTATAAAGGTGTTCGATGGATTAATAAGAGATGATACAGCTAGAAAATGGGCACATTGTAATTTCCTGGGGACTTTCTATTTTTGGGAATATCGTTAGAGATTGCCTATATTGTCCCACTCTTTTGTAGGTTTATCCATAATTCGTTCTTCTTCACGTTGGATCAATTCTGTGTTGGGGTTATTTTACTTTGGGCTGCTCCATATATCCTCCCATAATTTATGTAATTTGTCACTAGATGGTGGCTTTTTGAAATGTATAACTGCCTTTTCCAATTTCCCTGTAAATTTTTTTAAGGTATGTTTGAAATATTTTATTTTGTCGATAGGGGGCGGTGATCTCCCGTTTTACTCCATATGTCGACAGCTACGCCTGATTTTCCTATTCCTCCTCGTGACCTTTCAGTCTTATCTTAAATAGGTAGTCTGTTTTTCCTTTATATTTCTTACCACAGCTGTCTTGCTCGGAATAATTGTCTTCGAATTGTTGAACCACTTTAGAAGGTCGTGCAGATGTCACATGGACGACAGATCTTTTGTATTTTTACCGATAATCCCTTCACATACGGTAGGCAGATTGTTTTCTGGCTGTTGTCATCCTCTTGTACCCTTCTATCCCTGGTTGTCGGAGCTGCTGCTATGTACCCAGCGTAGTTGTTACCTTGTTGGGTACTGTTTATACTGGTCATTTCTTGTTCATATGGCGCTGGGTCACCACTTTGTTTGAGGTTGAAAGCAGCGAACGATCTCTTTCTTTACACTGAATTGGTGATCGGAGTTGAATTTGAGGTATCGTCCAGTTTATTTTGAACCCATGCTCTGTTCGAAATATTAGTACATCCAAGAATGCTAGTTTGTTGTCGTTTTCCCTCTTTTTTGTGAACTTTATCGATGATCTTATTAAGTTGATATGGTTCCGTAGTAGTATGAAGGTGTCAGATACGTATCTCAGCCAGAGAGTAGGCTTTAGTGATGTGGATTCTAATGTCGTTTCTTCGTATTACTCTATGTATATGTTTGTCATTGCTGGTGATAATGGTGAGCCAGTTGCTAAGCCTTCATCCTCTCAATATATGTCAATATATGTATGATCCCATTTCCAAAGTCAGTATCTCCATCAGGTTATGTATTGGTACACTGATCCGTTCTTCTAGGGATGAGTCCGAGGCCAGTCTGTCTCTGATTATCGATAGTGTTTCTTCGTGGATATCACCACTTAGAGTCTCACCATCTGGTTGGACTGGATGGATGCATCTTTGATTATTTCCGCGATTAGGTAGATTTTCAAATACATGAAATTCACTTTTCTAATAATGGGTCAATTATATCTACAATGAAGCGACTCAGAATGTTGAACACTGAACCCTGACACCTAACAATTGTTCTGAGTAGAATACTGTCTTTGTGAATTTTGGAGAGACAGTGTATTTGAGGTAACTTGGTGTAACTTTGCTACAACTGTCTATATGTCTTCAGTGAGAAGTTGTCCTTGATGTTGATTAGGATCAGCAACAATTTTCTTTCTGTTTTCATTGTTGAATCTTTCTTTATATTACCTAACATTTCTGATGAGGTCTTCCAATGTTTCTGTATATTTCGTTTTGTCCATCACACTATAGTCGCATTGACTTTGTCAGTTGGTAGTATGATGGTGTTTTCATTCTGATTGACAACCTGTCCAGTTTTGTGATGTTTGATTTGGGCGGCTTGGCTTGTCCAGTATCTGTCTCAATTTCCATGTTAGCACATCCGCCCGAGTCTGAGAGATATTCAAGGCTATTTCCTCGATTCGGGCAATGATATCGAAGTATGGTATCCGCCTGATTGATATCAATCGGTCTAGGTGTCTTGGACTTGTTTCATGGAAGTTAATTACATCGTTTTCTCTGTAATGTCCGCTGTTCTTAATGTCGAAAATATATCGTACTTGCCCTAAGAACAGAATTTCAAAAACTTCACATGTTTAAGCAGAATAAAATGCATACATAGTAATGTTAAATTCTGTATTATTTCTTTTGGTTCACAGGTAACTATTATGGGATAATGTAGATGTTTGTGTCAACTTTATCAGTTTAATTTTGCTTTTTTCTAATAAACAGATATTTTTTGCTAATTTTGGCAGACAGCAGATTCTCGGTGATGGACGGCTAAAATCACAAATATTGAATTGGATGAATGTACATTCTATCTTCGTTTTTATGTTAGAAATTCATTCTATGGTTTAAGCAGTTTTTTGCCATCGGTTGATTCTAAGAATGCCTTTCGTATATTTGTATGCACTTTCAATGAGGTTTTTACTAATTTTGACGATATTATTTTTAGGTTCAGTATTTGTTATTGGGGGTTGCTTAGGAAATTAGTTTTCTTGTCTTTAACTGATGGATGCTTGCTGTTAATGGAATTTGTAAATACTATCAACAATTTTTAGTTCGCTATATTTTGGCTTGATTGTTGAAATTATTTTCCCAGTTGTTGGGAAGCTTTTTTATAAAACGTATAAATTTCGATGTTAACTTCGTTATGGTTTTTATCCACATCGACTTTGTGATGATTACCCATCTTGTCTGCTTTCATAACTAATTTATCTGATTTTTTAATCACTGAAACGTCCTTTTGCATTTTTCGTTGTAGATTTTTGGTAGTTGTAGTAAATTTGATTTTGTCTTTTACCGACAAGAGATCCTTCTCGAAGTTCAATAGCTGTTCGTCATTAAATCCATAAAGACACGCAGCGTTTAGGTTATTGTAAACGTTCTTGCGTTTAAAGAAAAAGAATTTCTAATTCATTTTATTTAAATGCAACGTCAATCGCTATCTTCTTTTATTTTGAACCATGTTTATCTTTTATCCTTTCTTTTAGCTCTCTTTCTACCCAGTCTTTTCGCTCACTTTGACAATTTGTAACCTCCTGCGTGCAATAGGCACCCCCACCTTGCTTAGGGTGAAATTACTACTACTATTACTACTACTACTACTACTACTACTAATATTACTACTACTAATAATAATATAGATAGATAGATAGATAGATAGATGATGCGATGAATAAATTTTCGTCTAAATTTTGCAAAAATGAAAAAGAATACTGGCATCTAATTTTAATAGATATATTTACCAAAATTACACAAATATATCTTCAAACGCCAAAGAGAAAATTTATTCAATAAATCGCCATCGACACCATCCACTTTTGGTCTCTCGCTCAACGGTACCCCAAACATAATAATCAAGATGGTTGCAGTCTGTGAAGTTAGGGGGGCCAGATATAATAAGGGGTGTTGTGGTTTCATTGTCTGATATCCGTGACTGGATTCTCCTGCTATATGGCATGGTGATGAATCCTGTTGCTGAGATATAGTCTATCGGCAGACATTCTCTTCACCCAGGGCAGCACTAGCTCCTCAAGGCATTTGATGTAGATTCTGACGTCTTGTGGGAAAAGGAATGGACGTATAATGTTTCGATCACAGGTGATCACTAAAACATCTTCGTAATTTCTATTAGACTCATCCGGCTCTTTCTGAATCCTCTGCATTGTCCTCAGATTAACACCGAAACATTCGAATAGTTTCCGGTGTGAAGGCCAAGCAGTATAACATGCCTTTCCAAATTTCTGGCTGAGTGAATTGCGTCATGGCGCTATTTTTCTCACAGACAGTGCCCCACTGATCCTACTATACTGTGCATTTAACAAAATGCAATATATATATATATATATATATATATATATATATATATATATATATATATATATATATATATATATATATAAGGTGCATGCGCAAAATTAAAAATATAAAACGGTGACAATTTACCCATCGTAACACTATGAAATAGAGTGATAGAACTACTTTTAATAATAAAAATATTATTTATGTATATTATTATATGTATCTACATCTAAAAGCGATAGAGAAAGAAAAAGAAAAGAAAAAAGGAAAGAAAAAAGAAAGAAAGAACGAATATGATATATAATAAATGAAATAACTCCAAAATAGTTGTTGTACAAATCACATTACTGGAGTCGGCGTTCGAACCGACGTCACAGAAATTTTAATGAATCGCCCACAGCGAGACGAATGTGTATTTGCTAAATAATTGTGACTTCTTTCCATTAATCGATATATAATGATTTCTGTTGATAGATTATTGAACTTTCTAATAGTTGGAAACATAGTGACAAGTGAATAAATGAATAAATCGGTATTACGATTAATTCTTTGATTATTAATTGAGAGAAGCAGGGACAAGCGGTTAGTTATCTCCGTCTGATCCAGCTGCAATTATTCTGCTGACTAAATGAAAAGGAATAGAGACGTTTCTTTACATATTTTTTTAATGATGTCAGCAAGAAAATAGTAAAAGGAAAAAGAAAATAATTTAATCAAATTAACTATAAGTCATTAGAAGACTAATGAAAAAAGAAAATTGTGATGAGAATCTTGGGCGTGGAAACAATTAAAAGACGGTGCTGTCAAAAATTTTAAACAAACTGAAGTAACAACACGTCAGAGAAGTCGCATGTGGAAATTAACTTTGACAAAGTCACGAGAAAATAAAAAAAAAATATATAATTGGAAATCTATAAATATAAAAACAAAATATAAATAGCAAAATAATTAAATTGAAATGAAAGTGATTTTTGTTTTTTACTCAATAGGTTGACATTATATTTCCCCAAACATGTGGTATCCAAAATACGCTGGAATATATAACAAAAAATATCTTTATATCCTGTTCGACAACAAAAAGAATATCAAATTAAAACCGAAAAAAGTGACATATTTATAAGCGAATGGCGATTTGAATAACACACAAATCATACTCCATCTTTCAATACAGACGGGTACTTGAACATCGGGTAATGGTTAACAAGCTCGTCTTGCTAGATCAGTTACAACGGACTAGTGAGTTTGTTACTCTGTGGTTGCCCCATATTTCCAACTTTGTGCCACATCCATACTACGTTTAGAAAATCACCATCTTCCGATACAGAGAGTGAGTTTGAGTGGCAACTATAATAAAACTGTGAAATATAAAGGTATAAACGAAAGACGATATTTCATATACAGTTATGAATATACAGAATATATATATATATATATATATATATATATATATATATATATATATATATATATATATATATATGTGTGTGTGTGTGTGAGTGTATATAAAATTTGACAAAAGGACCAAACATTTAGAATCTGATTCCTTACAAAGTCTACGTGGAAAACATTACACACGCACACATATGTAAATTGCTAGTACCCAGTGAAAAGTGGTCCAGCTACGAAACTCTGGAGCCGGGAGGCTGAAGTTAACATCAATAAGCTATGTGACAAACTTTTAGTCATATTAATCCTCTTTTTCTCTCTTCCTCTCTGTATATATATATATATATATATATATATATATATATATATATATATATATATATGTGTGTGTGTGTGTGTGTGTGTGTGTGTGTGAAGAGAGAGAGAGAGAGGTGTATTTAGGCAGTAAACCCTCATTAATACATGTTTCTTTGAACAAGACTGATAACTGCTTTTATAGTTTTCTATTATTTTATTCTTGTACACCTACAAGTAGCTTTCATGAACATAATGAATATTATAATTGACCAACGTTTTGTTGATTCCTAGTTTGTTTTGGGTTTTTTTTTCAGCTAGACTGTTAATCATTTTCAAGTATTACATTTGTTTTGCTAGTACATATAGTATGTAATAATTTAGAAATTATAAAGTATGTTGCAAGTAAATATATTCTTAATCTACAAGTACGGCCAGTATATTGTGGCCGTGTTTATAACTGATTTTATTTTTGGCTTGTGCATATGATAAGGGCTTCGTCATTTTTAAACTCTTTTTACAGTGCGGACTACATAGCATATTAATGCTTGAGTAACATTGGTACAATTCAATGCTGTTTAATGTGATTCTAGTCTGAAAGAGGTAGCATCAGTTGAATTCACAGACAGGTTGTGGCGTGTCTAAAATAATTATTTATGAGTCCGTTTTTGTCGGGAAAGCAGCTATGTGGCATCTAAATTCATATATTATCTTAGTCTGTTATAGATTTGAATTCGTCGGCAAGATTTTATTTATGTAATAAGCTTAGATTATTTTAATTTCTCTTGTAGATAATTAATGTAATTTTTACTAAAATAGAAGTGATGCATTTTTTATTATTTGTCATAAAATGAATTCACCGGTATGTAATTTTTTTCTGTAGCTCTTTACGATAACATATTGTCATTACTTTGAATTATGTTATTATTGCTTAGCTCTAAAAGAAATTCATTAGACTGTCTATAATGTAATTTGAGAGGGGCGTTGTTAACTAGTATTTATATATTACGTAATGGATTAAATGCGAAAATTATTTAATATATTTTCTGTTTATAGGTAATTTTTAAGTAAAGGCTCTGTTTTTTTTTTGTTTTTTTGTTTTTTAATTAAACATTATTAATTGCATCTACTGGACTGGAAGTTCGCGAAAATTCGTAGAAAATATGAACTTCTTTGTGGCTGAATGGTTAACTTTACATCATATCTAAATGACGTTTCCCAGTAGGGTTACAGGTTCGGTTCCTCTCGGAGAGCGCATATTTTCTACGAAATTTCACGAATTCTCAGATCGGTAAATATAATTAATACTGTTTAATGAAAAAAAAAAAACATAAAATACAAGGCATTTACTTAAATAAATTATATTAATAAAAATAACATATACACAGAAAATGCATTGAATAGAGCTTTTATATTAGGTTGGTGCAAAAATAATGATGTAATAATGTCGTTTTTTGACGTTAAACAATACGTCAAAAAACGACATTATTACGTCATTATTTTTGCACCAACCTAATATTAATAAGTTCTATAAGGAATAGTTTGAGTGAGGATGAGACCAGGTTTGCTCTCATTAGAAAGGTTATCTTACGGCTAATTTGTATATTAGTATGCATTGATTATTAAAAATTATATGAGAGTAGTTTTCACTTGTGTCTCTTTTTGTATAGAGAAACAGCGACAGTGTTTTTATAAGGCAAGGAATGCCAGGCAAGTCTATTGTTCTTTCTAAGTTTGTAAGTAAATTTTGAAATATATATTTTGCAAATGTACTTATAAATTCTATTTTTTTTTTTTTTTGTTGTTATCTAAAGTTAAAATTATCTTCTCCATATCTGACATAAATTTTGGGTTTTAATGGTTTTTGAATTGATGCATGTTTGTAGAGGCAAGTTGTTAAAAATATAAATTGTTTCCTCGCCTGGAACAATCAGGACTATTTTTTTCTTCATCGTATTATGATCAATGCCTATCTAGAAATGGTCTTTAGAAAATCTGAAGAAATTCGTAGGTTGATGAAGAGCAATAATTTGAAAGCAGATACTGGGAAATTGTATCATTGGGGAGAGTTGATAGTTGATAAAATGCTGTTTGAAATTGTGAATCGATAGGCTGTCGTGTGGGCTCAGGTTTATGGAATTTACGAAATTTTACATTTTGGTATTGGTATCCTGGTTAGTAGTCCCCGATGATTTTGTTATTTTTATTGACACTACTTCAGGACTATTTATTGAAATACATTCACTGGCGACTTATTTAGTTCGTTGCATATGATTTTATTTAATTTTATAAAGTGAAATATATATATATATATATATATATATATATATATATATATATATGTGTGTGTGTGTGCGTGTGTGTGTGTGTGTATGCATGTATGCATGATTATATATATATATATATATATATATATATACAGAGAGAGAGAGAGAGTGTGTATAAACATTAATTAATTTGTGAAAATGACAGTTAAAATGCAGCATTTTCCATATTATCTAGAAACGCTTTTTTCTGGTATTGAACACTCTTCTCGATAAATAAATGAAATTTTAAATATATATATAGATATATGTATATATATATATATATATATATATATATATACATATATATGTATATATATATGTATATATATATATATATATATATATATATATATATATGTCTCTGTGTGTGTACGTGTGTGTACGTGTCTGTGTACGTGTGTGTACGTGTGTGTGTGCGTGTGTTTGTGTGTAAAGTGGACAATGAAGGTGCCGCAAACGTTTTTGGTTGTAATGTGGATTTATTTAGAAAAAAATATTATGCTTTGTTTTCCATAATTTTACTACACGTGTTTTCTGCTTTGTGTTAGTAATCCGAATTTCTTTCTTCTATCGAGAATATTTAACATTAAAAAGCATGAGGAAAAAATTAATTATTTTTAATAATATGTGGAAATCTCCGCTTTTACCTGAAGACGGTCACGAGACCAGAAACTCGTGTAGTAAAATTATGGAAAACAAAGCATAATATTTTTTCTAAATAAATCCACAGTTTAACCAAAAAAGTTTGCGGCACCTCTCTTCTCTTCTTTTTAATATACATACTTTTCTCTCGTTGGAATCACTACAACCTCTTTCTTATATATATATATATATATATATATATATATATATATATATATATATATATATTATAACCATGACTAGCAACACCACTTGGAATTTCATGCACAACGCGGTCTTCAGGTGCTGAGTATAGACTGACCTTTGCGTAAATGAAATTTTAATGTGTGTGTGCGTTTGTGTGTGTATGTGTGTGTGTGTGTTTGGTCTTTGTGTATCCAGCTGAAACTAAAAAAAAACTACAATAGTAATGACAAAGCAAATATGTATACAGACTAATTATCACCCAAACCAGCTTTTTGTAAAAAAATTATATATATATATATATATATATATATATATATATATATATATATATAATCGCATGATTTTATTTGGAAAGATATTTTAAAATTAAAAAGGCATTAAAGTTCATTATAAATTCTAAAAATTAAAATGTGAAAATGAATGAAAAGAATACTTATTTTCAAATTGGATTACCGTTCGTATTTTTTTTTTTATTATTTTGTTATTCTGCTAAACGCTATCCAAGTATGCATTGTTAATATTTCTATTGTCTTGAATTTGTTTTCACATCTGTATTAAATAAAAGGGTAACTTGAAAAATGAATATGAAAGCGGCAAATTAAATTTAAATGAAGATCATTAAATACAACTATTTGAATAGAAGTTTAATATTTATTTATTCAAATACTCGAGACAGAGAGAGAAATTGAGAGAGAGTGAGTGAGTGTGTGTGTGCGTGTGTGTGTGCGCGCGTGCGTGTGTGTGTGTGTGTTCGGCTGAAAGATCTAAATACAGTAAATAAACTAAATTAAGATATATTTAAACATCTTTAATCTAATTTTAAATCAAAACCTATAGCGAGCCTTAATTCTTCGAAAAATAATTATTTACTATTTATTTTGGAGGAAGTTATTATTTAATAAAAAAGTAAATAAAAATATAAATTAAGAATTTAAGTTACATTTAAACTTAAATTTATTTTCATTTCTATATTAAATAAAAGCGTAACTTCAAAAAATTGAATCTCATTACAAGAGAGTAAATTTAAAAGAAACTGGTTATTAAATACAATTATTTGATAAAAGTTTAATATTTATTTATTCAAATATTCGAGAGTGTGTGTGTGTGTGTGTGTCTGTGAGTGTGTGTGTGTGTGTGTGTGTGTGTGTGTGTGTGTGTGTGTGTGTGTGTCGGGTACAAAATAAATATACAAACAATGCACCCATCAACGGACTTTGGATGCAAAGGACAAAATCAGCAAGCAAAATAAGAAATAATCTTCAGGCACAAAACTTCCAAATCGTCAGCAATGTATTTCAAAAATTGTACACTTAGCGGGACTGGTCGTATTAGTTCTCAAAATGATCGCTTGGTGGTCTTGGCGGGCTTTTTAATTGTAAACAAAGTCGGAAAGTACGATACATTAACGCTTGCGTGAGAAAGGAGCTGTGAGAAATCTTTTATTTTTGTTATTTTGCTTAATAAATATATATTACGTATATATTTCTTCATGCAAGATATACATGTTTATAGTATTTACATTATCATCATAACGACGGGTAGTTACTATAATGGCTTTATAACTAAAAAAAAAAAAAAAAAAAAAAAGTCCATTCCCACCTACAGACTGTCTGCTTTAACAGTCCACTATTAGTCCGTTGATATACATATATATTCAGTATCACCCTAAAGGGCTGTTGTTTTTATGGGCTTTATCATTGACTTATTAATATATTTCGGCCATCTTATAGAAAATAATTTTTTTTATTCAATCTTTGTAAAAAAAAAAATTCATTGTTTGTTTGCTTTGTAACTAACATGAAAAAGTAAATAATATTCAATTAAGTTTTATTAAAGAAAAAACTATAGCGAGCCTCATTTTATCGAAAATTAATTTAAATAAAAAATAGTGAAATTCGTAAAACATATATTCAGCACGTCTAATGTTGACTGTAAGTCTTGCATCTCCTAATTTTTATTTAACTAAAGTTTTTCTTTACTTTTCAAATATAAATATAACTTGAAACTTTAAAAAAATCGCTTTTCATAATGTTGAAACTTGACTAATGCATGGAATAATAATGCAACAAAAAATGTACTTAGAACAAAATGTATTGAAACAAGAAAGTGTACACAATATTTACATATAGTCTTTTGTATATTCCTGGGAAGACCCTTCCTGGAGAATGTGTTGACTGAGTCGCAGTCGGGCAGAGTCTCTAGTTGAATCTCTTGATTCCTGTATTTATCAATTCACCCACGAGGATCGAATGTGGCACAAGGCCGTTTTAATGTGGGTATCCCCGAGCCCGTAGGCTCGGCCAAAAATATGGCCTTTCTGAACCCGCCTAGACGGGTTCACGCGCTGTCAACCTCCCCGGACGAAACCCCGCCCCTCGGCAAAGCCTCGTCCGGGTTCCCCTCTGCTAATGCAGAGAGTTCGACAGTCGCCGAGAGTCTGTCTCTCGGTCTCAGAATCTCTTGATTCCTGTATTTATCAATCCACCCACGAGGATCGAATGTGGCACAAGGCCGTTTTAATGTGGGTATCCCCGAGCCCGTAGGCTCGGCCAAAAATATGGCCTTTCTGAACCCGCCTAGACGGGTTCAGGCCCTGTCAACCTCCCCGGACGAAACCTTGCTCTTCGGCAAAGCCTCGTCCGGGTTCCCCTCTGCTAATGCAGAGAGTTCGACAGTTGCCGAGGAATCTCTTGATTCCTTCCCTCTCTTCCCGGTATCAACCATATTTATATGGTCGGTGCTCCACTATGAAAATTAGGTGGATACTACCACAACACATAACTAAATTTTTAATGTATTTTGCTTAATTCTACTCTCTTTCAAAATACCGCTTATAGAAATAAGGATAATGTCTTATAGAACATCTCCATACAAAAATTATATATATATATATATATATATATATATATATATATATATATATATATATATATATATATATATATATATATATATATATATATATATATATATATATATATATATATATATCTGGCGGATACCCGTCTATTAAGGCGGTTAGCCAATCCCAATTGTAGACATTCGCTCAGACACATTTGTCTTTGTTCAACACCCAGAGAACCTACCTGTGATTTATACTGCAACTATGCTGAGCAGATCTTAGTTACAGTTTATGGGAATGATCAATAATTTGAACAACACCAGCACTTGACTTGTGACTTCATGCTAGCACAGTTATTTGACTGCCCAATTTTCACTCACAAGGCTTGGTTCAACCCAAGGTATGGTTTTCAGGCACTTTCCAAAGGTGCTGCACGTAAGGATCGCCCCCACCTCTAGATCGATAACATCAGGAAGTTTCCTTCCTGACAAATCGACCATGGTGAGATTCGAACCCGTGTTTCGTAATCAGAAAGCGAACGTTCTAACCCCCCCCACACACACACACACACACACACATATATATATATATATATATATATATATATATATATATATATATATATATATATTATTGTGCGTGTAATACTTCATGCTTTATTGTATGAAATCTCGTATGTTATAATGAAAATAATATGTGTAAAGTTTTGAAAAATGTTATTAAGAATCAAATAATGTGTTTACCAAACGTGAAACTGACGGCAAATTGTTTTATTCTAAACTAGAAAAAAAAGGAATAAACAAAATATATAGGCATCTATTTATATTTTCATTTGTTATTCAAAGTTTTACTAGTTGCTGATTTTTTTTCAAGAATATAAAAAATAACAAATCATCTATGACCTCCAGAATGCGGCTTTAAAAACACTGTGACGTACAGAAAAAAGCGCAGTAATTTCGATACGCCGCCTTACATGTGAGTGCGTAGGTTTCGTAAAATACATCTGATTCAAATGAATTTCCAGTCAAGCGTGTCACCTATTTTTCTCTAATCGTTCGTGTGTATCGAAATATGCAATATTCATCAATAGCTTGTATAGATCTTAATGCAGGAATCAGGCGGCCAGAAGGTTCCAGTTCGTATATCATTGGAAGTCTCACTTGAGCGACTAGCATGCCGGGATGTGGAGACCGGTGCAGTGAATTACAGTGACTTATAGACAAAAGAACCCATAAAAATAAATATTAAAAATTTTCATTGGAAACTGCAGCACCTTTACAAATTGATTTGACCAAAAACATTTACAACGCACACACTCACACACGCAGATATATATATATATATATATATATATATATATATATATGCATGCATATATATATATGTATATATATGTGTGTGTGTATATATACAAATTTCTATGTAAATATATATATATATATATATATATATATATATATTTATACCTGTCTGTCTCCCTATATATATATATACAAATATCTATGTAAATATATCTCTCTCTCTTTCTCTCTCTCTCAATATCTATGTATGCATGTATATATATATATATATATATATATATATATATATATATATATATATATATATATATATATATGTGTGTGTGTGTGTGTGTGTGCATATATACAAATATCTATGTAAATATATATCTCTCTGTGTGTCTCTCTGTTTGTCTCTCTCACTATATATATATGTATAATGTATATATACAAATATCTATGTAAATATATATCTCTGTCTCTCTCTTTATATATATATATATATATATATATATATATATATATATATATATATATATATATATATGCTGAAATTTCTCGTTTAAATATGTTTTACGTAATATTACTGAAAAAGAAAAGCCAATTCAGCATTTTCGTCAATATTTCCTTCTTTTGAATACGTCGTTTGGTGTCATGCAGAAAATTATGAATTTAGCTGCCGAAATTGTTCTGTACTTTTTCAAGAGTCATTTGTAATTTTGAAGGGAACATTATTTTAGAAGTGAAGTGGCTAGATTCACCCATAAAAGCTTACATCTTCTTATCTCGTTAGTGGTAATCTCTTCTGGCTTTTTGCTTTCCATTCAAGTGTGATCTTAAAAAATTTAAATGAAAAGTAATTTTTTATCTTCTGTCTTATTTTCTGTTAATAATGTT
Source organism: Acanthosepion lycidas (assembly GCA_963932145.1). Classification (NCBI taxonomy): domain Eukaryota; kingdom Metazoa; phylum Mollusca; class Cephalopoda; order Sepiida; family Sepiidae; genus Acanthosepion; species Acanthosepion lycidas. Next base: position 134,689,952 of record OZ010573.1, on the reverse strand, counting down.
TTCTTTTTCTTATATTCATTCATATTCAGAAAACACAGTGTCTTAGGGGTTTTATTACCTTGATTTGAGGTGAAATGAACAAAAAGTAAAACATGGCAAAATTCAAATGTAGGATTTATGTTGTCCAGATTTTGAAATGAACGGGATTTGCAATATTATGGTACTGTCATATGAAAAGAATTATCTGAATTTTCGAAATTATGTTAAAAGAGAACTACCAAGATTGAAAAAAAAGATTTATGAGGTTTTTGGTATAAAAGAGTCTGCAATATTCTCCGGGTAACCGTTATCCTGGCACACATTTACTGGTTTGTACACTGATTTTAATTTTTTGTCCCTAATTCCCGTAAAGTTAATTTAATCTCTATCTTGGTCCATCTTGACGATACCTTCACACCCAACTAGGAATGGGAATTGGTGAACATATATAATATTCTCCGGGGTAACAGTTACTTGGTGAATGTTGTTAAACGGACGGTAGAACGTAAGGTTCCCGTGGTGTCTTGACCTTTTCTTTTATCCATTTTAATTAAAACTAACATGGTTAGGTAGGAGTAGTCAGATACTTGCCAATAGCTTTTCAACATGTGTGATTATTAACTTTTCTTCTCTAAAGTCGCACGTTGCCTTTAATACTATTCCTATTTTCCCATATTTTGCTAAGGATGGTTTGCCTTACCGACAAAGCAGTTCTGTCATTTACCAATTTAAATGTAAGTGCGAAGCTGTCTATGTTGGACGAATTAACTTTCCATTAGAGACCCGGCTTGGGCGGCACGTAATTACTCTTATAAGCCAGGGTGGAGTCAGTGAGAGTATTCGCTTGACTCAATCGGTTTGTGAGTCAGCGATTGGACTACATTTGCTGAACAAACCGGGTTGCGTTTTGAAATATAATGGCGAAGTCTTCAGGATATTGCACAAAGATAGTTGGCTAAATATTTACGGTTTTTAGAAGCTGTTCATAAACTTCATTGAACGACATTTTGCTGGGCGAAGAACTTTCTTCGTATTTTGTGACTCATACTTCGATCGTGAATTTATTTTTTTTCGGTTTTGTGTTCACTAGGAACGTATTTACATCGACTCAATTGTTTAGTAGTAAATTTATCTTAGGCATGGCTCCTTATTTACCGCCTGGGCACGTTTTCCATCGACAACGAGACTAACCCCACCCTCGACGAGACTTTCTGAAGAATTGGTGGACGAAAATGTTTCGTTTGAAAAATACTTGAAAAATATATAAATTTTATGTTAGAAAATATTTGTTCAAAAATATATATATACACACACACACACACATATATATATATATATATATATATATATATATATATATATATATATATATATATATATATATATATATATGTGTGTGTGTGTGTGTGTGTAGTTTTAAAGCATGGTATATTTTGGGATTAAGAATATATATTTGAAGAAATAATGGATTTATATTAAATTCGAAATATTTATTAAATCAAATGTGATTATAATGGATATTCGTATTTGAAATAGACGCCCAATGTTTATTCTTTATTTTAAACAGTGTGTATTACGTCTATCACAGATTCTTTATTAAGATTTCTGGAATGGACTGAATATACGCTGTATTAAAAAATGCATTTTCGATTTCAAATTGTATTTCAAATACGAATATCCACTATAATATTATAAATATGTATAGGAAAATACATTAATATATATATATATATATATATATATATATATATATATATATATATATATATATATATATATACCTCTGTGTGAGTGTGTGTGCGCGTGCGCGCATGTGTACACCAGCTTTAAATGATATCAAAATAAGACAAAAAGAATAGCATGTGAGTATAAGAAAACATCTGGATTCAGAAAATAGGAATATCAAAGAATCTGTTAATGACACATCACAAAGACAATACTTTTTTTGCACACTTTTAATTCTTTTACGTCCTTTTTTTTCGAATTTTATTTTTCTAGCCAAAAGCGGCTGCCTTCTCGATTGATAGAAACGAAAGATTTGACACTCATAAACGTACGCATGTGTAACATATATATATATATATATATATATATATATATGTTACACATATGTACGTTTATATATATATATATAGTAATTATTAGTAGGATTTGATAATTATATTTAATTAATTCGTCGAGTCTGATAGAAAACTCAAAAGAATGCAGAAAGCACTGGACGGCCGTTTCAGCAGCGCGCATCCACTACTGCGTTACCGAGGCCCATTAGAACAGTTGGTATGATGTTTGCTTGACACCCTAACTGTCAAGGTTTTAATTCTTGGTAGTGGATGGGCACTGCTCATGAGTCACAAATATAGGACGAACCGGCCGTCCAGTGCTTTATGCACTCTGTTGGGGTTTCTATCAGACTCGATGAATTAATTAAACATATATATAAAAGTGAACAGAATTCCACATTAGTATCATGCCAGATGCAATCGTCAAGTCACTTTTATATTTACACACGCTCTATCTCTAATATTGAGCACTTAATCCGATAAAATTCTTGATCTCATGGAAGCAACGCTATACTGAATATTGATTAACCATTTAAAATTATTACAATTTAATACCAGAGTATAAATTTTAAAATAATAGTGTGTGGGTAAGTAAATGACGTAAAAGAAAAGAAAAAATCAAAAAAAAATCCGTTAAATTTAAATCTAATCAGTCCAGGAGTTTTTGAAACAACTGGATTTGAAATGTTTTTAAATATTAATACATAACGATTTTACACCAGGGACACATGGCACAGTGTATAAAGACGTTAGTTAGATCCAGTGACAGGACCCAAAGTGTGTGAGTTCAATACCCGGTTAAGGCAGTGGAGAAATTGGAGAGGGGAATTAACAGGAGACAAGTGATAACTGACATCCATTAAGACATGGCACATGGAACTAGAAGAATCTACCCCAGTGAGCGAAATAAAGGGTTCAGTTCGATATTTCAACCACCTGAAGAAGGCCGGAGCGTACAACGGCCGAAACGTTGTAATAAATATGTCGATAAAGATGAGGACAATAGTCCGAATAATGTAAATAGTGAACGACTTTACACACATGAAACTCTCAGCTTGACAACTGTGGTAGGTAGTATATATATATTTTAATATATTCTTTATAGCTCTGTTTCACTATATTGTGCACTGTTTTTATTACACAAAAAATTAAATAAATATTTACAATCGCCTTCCTACAGACGTGTCGTGCCTTCCCCCTTCTTTTGTTGCAATTATTTTTACGGCAACTATTCCGACTTTCTCTGGTTCCCAGACTGCATGAATTTAAGCCAGATACCAGGCTGGCATCTCCGTCCCACCATTTCACTGTCGAAACGGTTAAATGTAGCCATCTCTTCTTCTCAAACAGCTCTTTCTCTTGCACTTCGCGTCTTCCCCTTACTTGCTTCTCCGATGACTGTAATCTTCAAATATTCAAGTGTAATGTCAATCGGCATCTACAGATTCCTTGATCTTGTTCCCCGTCCTCCTCTGAATAGTTTCCTTAGACCCGCTTCTTAACTTTTGTTCTCAATACTATGTAACCCCTTGCTTGGGGTGAATTGCTTAAAAAAATAATTACAATCTGTATATGAACGTAATCGCAAGCATGTATGTTTGTTCCTATCTCATTTAATTCATATTTATGTTTATATATATATATATATATATATATATATATATATATATATATATATGTGTGTGTGTGTGTGTGTGTGTGTGTGTACGTACGTATGTATATATGTATGGAGAGAAGATGGAAAAAGAGACAGTGGCAGAAAAACAGATTGGCGGGTTTTATATTTAATTTCTAAAGTTTTTGACTATACACCTATTTTTATTTTATTTTATTTTATTTCACAAATCGCTCCTGTCTGTGTTTCCCTCGTTCTAAACAAGCTGCTAATTAGAAGAAACGTCGATTAGAGCTGTTTGCATTGAAATTAAATCGATGTGAAAATTGAATTTCTACGATTCTGTTTAAGCTGTGTGCATCTCTATTTGGTACGGCAAACCGGAGAGAACTTTTTCATCGGAAGTGTATCTGGGAAAAAAATCACTTGGAAAATGGCAGAAAATTGATTAATGTCTATAATAATAATAATAATAATAATAATAATAATAATAATAATAATAAATCGAAATCTCAAAAGTGTCGCACATGGTAACATCAACAATCGCCGTTGAGTTGGAGCCCTCGTATGTTTGGAAAAGATTCCAGTAGACAAATTGAATGGAATCCTGGAAGCCCATGCCTTAAAGAAATACAAAATATTGTTCTCATGAGTACCGCGCACACCTTAAGAAGAGCATTGTCTATATAAAATGTTTATTTTTTTTCAAGTGGTAAATGTCATGATGGCATTTCTAACCTTAGGTCCCTGTTAATGATGGCATTTCTAATCTTAGGTCCGGTAATGAAATGAGTACACATCAGAAATCAAAGGATATAAAATAATAATAATAATAATAATAATAATAATAATAATAATAATAATAATAATAATAATAATAATAATTATTATAATAATAATAAAACAAAATAGACAGACAACGTTATTGTCTAGAACAGCGTATATCAGATTTTGATCCGGACGTCAATATAGTTGGGAAAGAAAAAGAAAATAATTTTATCAAGATTCCATATAGCATGCTTTTGGCTGATTATGAGCGTAAAAAATGTTTTTATTGTTGAGGGTTTCGACACAACTTGGAAAGAAAAAACTCCAAAATATTAATGAAACATTGAGATTCTGATTTGGACAGAGATGTTTCAGAAATTTGAGAGAGATTAAGTTGATGTCAGGAGTGAATGCAATCAGTTGATCCATGTTCATTTTTAGGATTCACTGCTGATTATTAAATTACAGCTGAAAATTGGTTTGACAAATATTCATAATTACAATAATTTCCAGTTAATGATTTTGACAACTTGATCATTCGGTGGGTGTCGTGTGAGAATTGAGGTTTTCAGAATAAAAAGATGTTAATTTATAAACATGAACATGTTTTCTGTCAGAAATATACAATATTTTGTGTGATTTTTCATTTCAAACATATAATAAACTGGAGTAAACAAAAACAGAACATATTGGCTGAAGATTACGCACGGTTAATCATTGATTCATTTTGTCCTTATAACACAAGGATAGAGCAAACAGAAGAGAAATTAATCAACGATGACACACTGATGTTCGAACTTGGATGACGTTGTACGTTGAAGAAGTTCAGAAGGCTACGAGTTATGATTGGTGCACTTGTTACCATGGCTGAGAAAATGTCGACATGGATAAATAAAGTTGGCCCTGATTACCCAGGGCAACTGTTAAAGAAAGGAATCCTCTTGAAAAGTCTAAGAATAATTTGCGTTGGATAATGACATCAAGTCATGTCAGCAAAGCTTTTTGTGATTAAATTTAAAATTGTTCCACCAACATGTATGTATAAGTAAAGGATTATTTTTATTCGGTTTTAACATATATTTCGAATCGTCCGTTCTACTTTTAGGAGAGAAATGCTTTAAAAACTTGTCTTTTAATTTTTATTTTACTGTCGGAAGAGAAACAAATTTGGTACAATATTTGGACTAGTGTCCTCATCTTTGCGGCCATATTTATTACAACGTTTCGGCTGTTGTACGCTCCGGTCTTCTTCAGGTGGTTGGAATGTTGAACTGAACCCTTTATTTCGATCACTGGGGTAGGCTGTTCTAGTTCCACGTGCCATGTTTAATGGATGTCAGTTATCTCCTGTTAATTTCCTCTGAAAGTTCTCCACTGCCTTAACCGGGTATTGAACTCACACTCTTTGGGTTCTGTCACTGGATTTAACTAACGCCTTTATTCACTGTGCCATGTGTCATTGAGAAATATAGACAGAAACAAATTTGGATATTTTTTCTGAATTTAAAGTAGTTGTTGACTGAAGTAAACTTCATCCCATATGTGCTATATGCGATTGAAAAACAAATATAAATTTACATTTTCTTTAATTCATATTATATATACATAGGATCTGATTAAACATGGTAAGAATAAAGTTTTAAGGTGTGATATATTTATGGATAAAATGCACAATAAGAGAGATAGCGTGTATGATAATATTAAGGTGAGCACTGTACTATACACACATTAATTTACCTTAGTTTTATTTACACAGATAAGTTATAATTTAATCTTCGGAATATCAGATGTCGAGACTTCGAAAAGTGGTGTTTATAACAATGCCAGTAAAAAATACTTCGTGTTTATCTAGTAAATAATGTTACCATCCTATGATGGTAACATTGGTTACTACATAATCACGAAGTATTTTTTAACTGGCATCTATGCTATGTGCTGAATATTTTATTTTTTAACGTTATCTATGTTATGTGCTGAAGATAACGTTCAAACATTAAAAACAGTGTCACTGTTCGAAGTTTACTTCTGTTTTCATACTGCTTATAGCCTGAGGGTTATTTATAGTTATGACACCTCAATTAATTATTTATGCTGTTTAGGCAGTTGGATAAATCTTGCCTGTTAATATGCTAGGTCTGTTTATGCTTATGACCTCTTATCTATCTATCTATGTAAATAGATAAATGGATATCTATCTATCTGTTAACGTATCTAGATATATAAAAAATATGTAGAGAGATGTATCGTTACTGTCTCTTTTGTAAACTATTTTCAACCTAAGCGGCTTCTGCTGATTTTTTGACTCTTTCCCGCATAGTTCTGATACTAATTTGTCAAAAAACCTGCAGATATGACTTCTTTTGGCTACCTAGGAATGCATTGTAGATACATACTTTCCATATTCATCACATTTAAATAGATGTATTTCTAGTTCAATGACTTCCTAGCAGCATGATTGATATTTTTTTCAACACGATGCATGTTCTTCAAATATCTTTGTGCCTTCATAAATCCACGCCTCTACTAATTTCTCCCACAAGATCTTCAGTTTGGCAGGCTTTAAGACATTCTTTTAAACAGTTTTTGAAATATTTCCTCGGTTCAGCCTGTAATCAATTGCTGTAGAGCATTTCGCCCTAGACCAAATGCTTCAGTATTGCGTTGTCGTTAATGTCAATGACATGATCTGCCCATCGAAACTGACTGTAATGAATATGCACTTCAATGCTATGTGTATTAGTCTTTCGAAGTGTGCCGGATATCAAGTGGATATCAAGAATCAATCTTAAACAATTTAGTCGAATCTCTTCTCTGGATTTAAGTGTTTCCAGTAAACAAGCCATGTTTCACATGAATAAGACAGGAACGTCAATACACAAGCGTTATAGACCTAACATTATTGTGAATTTCATAAGTCATCTATAGAACAAGTCTGAAACATTTAGAGCTACAAAAGCATCAATTGCCTTATTCACACGAGCAGTTATTTCATTGTCAAGAGTGCAGTCCCCCTCTCTCTCTCCCTCTCTCTCTCCCCCTCTCTCTGTCTCTCTGTCTCTCTCTCTCTCTCTATATATATATATATATATTAGGTTGGTGCAAAAATAACGTCGTTTTCTCACATAGTAACATATGTGAGAAAACGACATTATTTTTGCACCAACCTTACATATATATATATATATATATATATATATATATATATATATATATATATATATATATATATATATATATATGTCTGTGTATGTACAGAAATACACAAACGTGTTTTTATTACTTCAAACGTTATTTTTTGCGGATACCCACATTTGAGTAGACACCCCGTTTACTTTAAAATATTTGTATTTTGTCTACAGGCCTACATGCTCGAGAAAACTTATTAAACTGATTCGGCGTGCTTGGACTGCTTCACAATCCATCCAAATTATATTTAACACTTGTTATTTACTTGTCTAGAATTTCTCGAACGCTATATCTTCTAGTTTTCGTATGAACAACATAAACAAAGCACATTCTGAAGAATTCAGGGATTTTTTTTTAATGAGATGTATTTTTATCTCTTCAAAAGTTAATTTTATTTTTCTACGGTGTTTATTTTGTCTACTGGAGCCAAAAATCAAAGATAGTGATATTCTGTCCGGCAGGAATGTAATCTGCACCCACCAGAGGTACAACTGTCAGATTCGGCATGCTTTAACCGATCAGCTACATTGAGCTTCACGATCCAGTAAGATTTTATTTGCCTTTATAGCACATTCAATAGTCCAGATTCTCTCAAAAGGCGTATCTGCTCAGTTTCGTATCCGAAACGTGAACAAAGCAAATTTCCCTGGTCAGTAAAACAATCAGACTCAACAACAATATAGATTAGAAAAATAGCTCTCCTGGAAATAATATACTGTCGTATAATTTTATACTTTCTCTAACCCTCTTTACGTTGTCTCGCTAATCTGAATATTTCAATCAGTCAATATATACTCAGGTGGTTCCAGTTCATATGCTATCGAAATGTTACAATTCAAACACGTAAATCTTCTTTAAGAATGAAAAATATATGGTGAAACAATATCAAATCTGAAAAACAATGGAAACCTGGGAGACGTATCGATTATCGGCACAGAAAAAGGAATTGGTGATCTGAGCCTACTTGTATCAGTTGCATTCAGTTTTCTACTAATATCTTTGGAAATCTAATTCTTTCTTCCCATTTATGTAGGAAATCGCAGCCTGACTTTTGACGTTCAATGCCACAAAAGTAAGTTAGTCATTTTTCATCATCACCGAGTTGACACTGAATTGTCACTTGTCACGGTAATTGGCTGCACTCTTAAAAGATTTCTTCCTTTGAATATGTATTAGAAGTCAAATAGAATTCATCTATACGATCCATCGCTAAAGTTGCTGAAACATAGTCTGCTACTTTTATCACTCCAACTGCGATAATCTGCCATGGAGAAAGTCAGATAAGAAGAAAAATGGAATATTAATACTATAGCTAATCTGGAGTTGCCTAATCCTCTCTTTCAAGCTTTGACAGGGTTTAAAATCTTTATCTGCAAGTGATCAATTATTTTCTTTTCTCACAGACGAAATTCCGTAAGCCTATTGCTACATTATTACTATTTCTATAAAAAAAAATTCAGAAGTGTTACATGCCTTAGATCAAATATTTCAAACCTGCACGGCTATAACATGTCATGCCATGTTCACAGGAAGGAACCATCCTCATTTTTTTCCGGTAACTTCTTCCCAAGTACTGCCTTTTGTGGAAGAGTCACCCGAGGGGATGCTTCTCAGATAAAAGCAATCTTAATCTATTCAAAGACAAGATCAACCTTTATGTTTCCTACATACCCTCATGATTGTCACTTTTTACCCCGTCACATCCGTCCGCTAAGAACGCGCGGAATCGGAATCATCCAGTCAATTCGAACGATGCGTTTCATCAGGACTGCATGCAGATTTGAATTCAGAGTTTTACTTCTTCTAGACTGTGTGAAACCCAAGGCTATGTAAAGCAGTTTATAAATCCTGTATATAAACCTGGTCTGAAAACCATAAAAAATAAAAAACTATTCAGTATGTTTCTAACTTGAGTGGCGCTCGGGCCTTGTCATCGGCGTACAAACTAACCCGTATTCTGCTCATATGTTGCGTTTGATCCTCCAACAAATGTCCAAAACTTCAGCTTGCCATTAGTTCCTTGTTAGAATGTCGAGAGTGTGGATCTAAAAATGTTCAATCCGTACTCACCAAAGAACCCACTCACGCATTGCTCGTTTCATACACAACTTCCTTCCTACATCGGGATAGAAAACGATTGACCTCAACCAGAAAATAAAAGATAATTATCGTGAACACATAAGAGAATTAAAGATAGTATCGTCTCGTAATACGAGACAATAAGTTTAATGAAAAAAATATTACTGTATTGACCTATATATGAAGATTGTATAGTGCCATCTTGTGCAATCAACTATATGTCTACAGATAGAGACAAACATAAATCAATGAACACCGAGAAACAAAAGTAAGCAAATCGATAGATTTATAATTAACTCGTATATATTGATGTAAAAATTAGATAGATGAAAAGAGAATCACAGACGGAGAAGAGCGAGAATAAAGACGAGAAAGACTTGTTCAAATAATCACTTCTGACGGACTTTTCACTCCGGTATTGCCGGCTGACGCCATATAAAATAAGAGCTAATTCTTATATTTAATCTTACTGACTGGCGCCAGTTCATAATCATTAGAAGCACAACGAAGAGCCCGGACGTTTGAAACATTATCAGCGCAGACAAGTAGATATGTCATTTTGCCGCATGTTTCGGACAACTTTCTAAGAAAGTGTTCAAACAAAGCTTCTCTAAGTGGACAGAATAAAACTGGCATCGACTTGAAAACTTTGCTGTTTTTTTGATATGTTATTTACTTTCGATGTTGATAGATAGATTTTCAATTCCCCACTTATTTATCTAATCAGCAATTTACACAATTAATGCGTGTATATATTTTTGCGGTGTATTTTACTTACCTATAATTGGATTCTCTAACTCGTTTTTGCATGTTGGTGATTTCTTTTTCTTTGTATTTAATTTAAAGATTGTACATGACAAGATTGGTTTTGGATACATGAGTGATGTAACCTTTATCGATATAAATAATGAAAATGGAAAGTCAAGTTCAAATTTCAGGCGAGGTTGTTGCTATCACAGCGCGTTAATGGCCTTGGGAAAAGTATGACTTCATCCAATCTCATCTACATTCTACTATGGGTTAGTCAGGTCGACAGTGTAGTTCCTTTACAGATCACTGAACAAAGCAACGAAACATTGTATCATTACATTTTCTAATGTCAGATAGTCTTTTTTTCTGTATGCTATTAGGTTGGTGCAAAATAATGACGTAATAATGTCGTTTTTTGACGTTAAAAATAGGTCAAAAAACGACATTATTACGTCATTATTTTTGCACCAACCTAATATTTCTATTCAGGATGTTGGCATTATGGCGCCCAGGGGTTTTGGCCCTTTGTAGTTTCCAGTAAACATTTTCTGTATACATCTTTACTAAACCATGTTATATACAAGTTCCTTAGGTAGATTAAACAGTTTCCCTTTGTTCCACGCGCCTTCAATATGTCCTATGAGTGACAAATTGTCAAAGCCCCTTTTTTCATTATATACCTCAATAAATCCGTCTATATTTCTGAGATGATGTATTATGTATACTATAAGTATACTATATCATATGAAGGGTTCAGTTCGACATTCCAACTACCTGAAGGAGCGTACAACGGCCGAAACGTTGTAATAAATATGGCCACAAAGATGAGGATATTAGTCCGAATAATGTAAATAGTGTACCTCAATAAAATTGTGAAATTTCATCCCTCTTCTTTATAGTAAGTATCACTGTCATTTTTATTTTCATTTTCTCTAAAATTTCGTAGTTGCTCACTACCTGGCATCCTCAACATTCTTCTGTAGAATCACATTTCTGTTGTTTGAAGTTTCTTCTTCATCTGATACTAGATAACTCTTCTGTACTTTTTTTTTGTTTCTAACGAACTTTTCAGGTTTCTTATTACTTTCCTTAGATTTTGGAAGGAATATTTCGTTATCTCAGTGCTCTCTCAGTTTTCTGTGTCGCACTTTCCGTCCACTGTTAAAATACTTTCCAGATATTTAGGTCGTTGTACAAGTTTGAATCGGTATCTATATTTTGTAAATTGCATGTTGGGCTTTTACAATCGCTGCTAACTACACATTATTTCTTCTTCCAGTTGATGTTTAGTCTTTTAATCTTGTTTTCCTTCACGACATTCTGTAGTTCTTTTAGTTTCCTTTTTTGTGTCTACTATCTACACTGTGTAATCAGGAAGGTGTGTAAAGAAACGATCGTGTACATCCTGAAGGAAAACTGAATTTAGAAACATGACCAAACATACTTAAATTATTTACATAAAATTAAAAGTCATTGAACAAAGCAACCAAGTTTATACAACTCAGTTCTATAAATCCTGTTATTTACCCATAGCGGGAGTGAAGAAAAGGATTCACACTTTTCCCAAAGTCATTAGCACGTAAGTAAATGCAATGGATTCGACTGGAATCAATCCGAGCTGCTATCCATTACTCCACCACGAATTCCTTAAGTGGATTATACAAAGTTTATGTAATTTATTTCTGAGATCAGTTTATATAAAAAAATATTCCTGTCTTATGGTGATTTTCTAAGCGTAACTTAGATGTGGCACAAGGCCGAATATTTGGAATGCCCATTAAGGTTCGAACTCGCTACTAATTGTTATGACGCGATAAGCGTCCTAACAATTACACTGCGTCGAGGTGCAAAGAGTAAGTTTCTTATGATCAACATTAAGCCATTCTTATTCGTCTAAATTTTCGCTTTCATTATTTTAAAATTTTACAACACTTATGTTCCTTAGTATTCTAATGATTCTTTACTTTTCAGTTGTTCCTTTATAGACTAAACTTTTCACGATGTCTACAATAATAGCACAAAAGGTTTTCTTTCATTTTCTTTATTTTTTGTTGTTTTTACCAACTGAAAACTGTCAATTAACTCGTTGTTTTTTTCTTGTTTCGATATTCCTGTAAGTGTTAATTTCTCTAAATCGGCTATCCATAATTTGTGTCTAAGATATTCTAACAGCATCTGTTTTCTTGTAAGTATAAGTTTACTTGTTTATCTATTTTCGTTTAGACTTCGTTTATATCTACACCATTGTGTAAATTAATTGAACCCCTTTATTATTTACGTTCCATATGATTCCAGTGAAATATGACGCAGTGCCCATGGTAGTATTTCGTATTTTCATTCCACCAAGTCGTTCCTTGCAAAGTGACTAAAGATTCTCCATTGGATTTAAATCAGTAGAGTTTCCGTGCCAGTCTATAGCACTTTGATTTGCTCACTGGTATGGTTTGCCAGTGTGTTCGTGCCGCATTACAAATTGTCTTACATTTCCTTAGAGTAACCTTCATCCTAGACAAGGGCCGTAAGACAACTAATCGACAGTCGAGACAATAGTGACTGGGCGTGATATAAATTGAAGCAATCACGAATGATGCAATATTTTTCAAGGCCAAACAAATTTCATTCATAAACCAAATACAAATAGATTCATATTACTGCACACCACTGCAAATGACCTAATCTGAGGGCAAATGGAAATCGATTACACCCTTTCAATCTAATTTGCTCAAAAACTGGCCGTATGGTGAAAGAAATGAAGTGGTTACTTTAATTAATTTGCACAAGGATATAATTATAAGATAAATATATCGCATGAATTTCATCTTGTATTATGTATGCTTAAAAATATCTAGTTTTGGATGCGTTAGTTTATGTTAAGAAATGGAATTATAACATAAATCCATATTTATAACTAAAGAAATATAATAGTCACAACAACCTGATAAAACAAAATATCACATATAACAGTATGAATAATTTTTTTATTATGCATGAGAATATACGCTCAATGGCTTTCGTGAAGCATCATAATTCATTGATTTTGTTAAATAACCTAATGTTTCCATGCATCGTATTTTATTGATTTCAAAAGATCTTCGCTTGAATATTTTTTCTATATTCAGACATGAAATTTAATGGTGTGACAGAGATTTTCTTTCGGGGTAATATCAAGGGGCTAGATAGTGTAGAGTTAATATGATTACTTTCACGCAACGCAGATAAATATGGAAAATTATCAAGTAAAATTCTCTCCTGGAAAGGTATTGCCTCCTGGAAACAGTCAAATAGCAAACATTAGGGAAAAATCCTTTGATAATTTACACAGTTCTAGTTGATAAGTGTGACAATGTAAATGTCGCAAATTATTGTAATTCTTGGACAAACATATTTTGTGCAGCAAAACTTTAAAATTTTTGGTCGGGACAGATTCCTCATTTACTGTTTAGAAATAAGGTAAGTATTTTTATGCCAACTTTGTTATAAATAGAGATTTATATGATTTGTAGAAACATTAAATAGGGAAAAAACACTTATAAATGCGTTGTTTAGCTGCAGAGAAAGGGTTAACGTTTTGTACACCTTGTTGACATTATTTCATGTCTCGTGTAGCTTTACGACGTAGACGATCATGGCACTCTACATTTTTCTGTCCAGTGTAGCTCATAATGTGTTGTGTGTTTTTGTTGTTTCTCCCAAACCCTGGTCTACCATTAATTTACCTAAGCTCATGTATGTCTTTTGACCCTCTTTCCCTCAGTCTGTTCTGTGAATATCATAGTTTCCAAGCCATCTTTCTTCATTATGTGCCCAAGAGAATCCAGCTGTTTCATCTTGGTGTTAAGTATATGTTTCTTTTTTGTTTACTTTCGTTTTTTCTAAAATATCATCATTGCTAACTTTTTCGGTATATAAAACCCGAATGAATTTAATTATTGCATTAAGTTTATATAACCACGTTTGAAATAAATGATTTTTCATCAATTATGTTGCTCCTATTCTATGATTTAACGGTAAACTAAATTTAAAGTCGACATACGTTTTATTAAAATACCATTTAGATAGAAGACACAAATTACACATAAAAATAAATTTATCATCAATATATATGTTGTTATGAATAAATGTGCCAAGAAATATTAAATTAACTTTAATTAAATTTCGTAGTGTAAAAAAGAACTGGAACAAGTTTTTCCAGGTTAAATCTCAAACAAAGCAAAATTTTTTTAAAATTAACATTCTTCAAAGAGATTTTGCCAAATTTGTAATAAAAAAAGACGAAAAAATATGACAAATAATTTATTTATTTAAATCAAGTAAAACTGAATTTTCGGTATAAAAACGTAATAAAATCAAGATCATTTATTCATTTGTAAAAAGAAAGGAAATACAGATTAGTAAAAATAAATGCCGTTGATAATTAGTTTATTTTTTATTTGTGAACAAAAATTTCATTGAGAAGAATGTTAACTAAAGTAAACTTAAGTAAAACATTATCAATTAACTTCTATGAAAAAGATCATGATTTCTAAATGACAGATTCAGAGGATTTCGATAAAAAATGCTTTTTTGCAAAGGAAATAAAGGAATAAATCACATACTTCTGTCGATTAAATATATTGAATGAATTCCAAGTGTAAAACAACAGAAAAAAAACACCTCTTAAAACAATTAGAGCAGCGAACTGCAGCAAATCCAAAGAGAAACATAAAGAAAAAGTTCCCAGTGAAAGGACCAAATGTAAAATATATATCCAACTAAGTATGAGCAAAATACGATGACCTGCGTTTAAATAAGGATCGCCATGGTGCATATATATATATATATATATATATATATATATATATATATATATATATATATATATATATATATATATATATATGCATGTTTCATTAAATAATATAGACAAGTTTTGGCTATTTATTTTACGCAAATTTCTATCATATCCTGTGATAAACATTATAATATTATCATTGAAAGACAAAAGAAAATCACCAGATTGATACAGGTTTTTAATCCTATCTAAGCTTTCGGTTCATATATATATATATATATATATATATATATATATATATATATATATATATATATATATATATATATATATACACACACATACACATATATATATATATGTATACATAAATATATATGTATGTATATATATTTATATATATATATATATATAATTACAGAAATAATAACCTAATTCATATATATATATATATATATATATATATATATATATATATATATATATACATATATATATATATATATGTATAAATAAATATATATGTATATATAATTACAGAAATCGTAAGCTAATTCATATATATATATATATATATATATATATATATATATATATATATATATATATACGAATACCAGCATACTGTTCCTTCTGAAAATCGCTTTCCTTGTGGCTAGTTATTTTGAAGAGAGAAAAATATATATATAAGAACCAAATTCAATTTCAAACACCCGCTATTAGTTAGGTTCTTTCATAGTAAGTGAATCTGGTAAAATGCACCCTAAAAATCTAATAAAAATTAACACTATATTCATTTAATATAAAAAATATTTAATATCACTAGCTAACTTTACTTTTGCCAGATTTTGAATTATGACACTTTAAACTTTAATCGTTATGCCACTTGAAGAACTTACAAGAACGTTCTCAAATTTATTAGCTTTGATAATCCAATAATATGCTTGATTTTTTATATAAGCACGCGCAGCATGTCAAATCCTATATTTCCTTAATAAAATCTCTCAGAGGACGAAAGCGTTGGATAAGAATTATTTCTGCGCTATATATATATATATATATATATATATATATATATATATATATATATATATATATATATATATATATATATATATATATTGTGTGTGTATATATATATATATATATATACTCTCGCCAAAATAACAACCAGAATGGATTACCTCAACACATTACTGACCTATATATATAAATAATCGAGAAAAAATCGAACACTCGCGGCTTGTTCATTGCGTCTAGCATGAAACAATCTGTCGCCTCTGAGTGTTGACTTCATTTTCCACTTTTATATTTATATTTACATACGACCTATCTCTGATACTGAGCACTTTATCCCATACAGATAGCACAGCTTAAAACTATAATTCTTCATATATATATATATATATATATATATATATATGAAAGCTTGTAGATATTTAATTATGTTCATAAACTCTCGAAAATATACACATTTTTATATCTTTTAAAATGTTCGAAAATCATTTTTTCCTATTTTATGCTTAGGAATGTGGTTGAGCGTGTTCAGTTTTATTTGATCTAATTAATATAGCTGTCTAGAGCAGTTTATATACTTTGAAGTTGTAGCGATCTGTATCTTTTCCTCTTCAAATAAATCAAGCGAATATCTTTTTACTTACAGGACAAATAAATTAAAAAATTACTGAACTTCTAAATGAATTAATATATCTTTATCTATCATATATTCTTTATCAATAGAAAAAGAGAAATTCAAAGTTCAAATGATCACATCCAATTTTCTTGTTATCAATAATCACTTTACTGCAGGTCCTTGTCTATGATAATTTAAATTCTATAATGATTATTACGACCCCATCTAATTTTATTAGCTACAGTTTCTATTTGAAAATTATCTATGATCCAATACATGAATGATGTAATTTGATTTCATATGAAGCGATTTCGACTCTAAGATCAATCAGCTATGTGCCATACGTGATACAAGCATGTCTATTCCGATTCATGACTGGCATGGCAGAAGAATTTCAGTTGGGTTGCCAACTTAGTCTGTTCTTCTATTCAAACAATGATGAAGTGACGGCAGATGAAGATAGATACCTTTCCCAAGGCTATTTGCACGTAACTGAATATATACGAACATGACTGGAATTCTAACTCGGCTCTCAGTTTTCAGATTCGGATCAGATACCCATTACCTCACAACATCCTACGGTACAGATTTTAAATATAATATCCTCATAAGAATTTAATTGTTTTGAGAAAATTAACACACTATTAAAAGCAAAATATGCAAAGTAGTAAATTCAACTAATCGAATGTCGTGTTAAAACGCAATTAAATTTTTAAGTACTTTAAAGCGAATCTAGTTAAAAGGTACTAAACGTCTACCAAATGTTTCATTCATTTCAAAAAATAATAAAAGCAATTATAGTTTTAGAAAACGCTCCAATAAAAATCGTGAAGGAAGAAGTTTGCAAGAAAATAAAATACGTAGAGCAAACAGTCAAAAAAAAAAAATCACTCAGTGACATATTTTAAACTTTGACATTCACGTTAAAATCGAAATAAAAATAGTTTTCAAATTTCACGAGTTTAAGGCGTCAATAGAAATTTGAAAAAGAACAAATAAAATGACTCATTGAAATACTTTGAAATATTAACTAAAAGACTAAAAGTATATTAGTATTATTCAAAAAGTATATTAGTTTTATCCAAAAAATATTTGAACAGCAAAGTTAGGATACTTAGAACAAACCGAGGACAGAGGACGCCTATCGGTGAAACTTTGTAATCAAACTAAAGGGGCATTATGCACATGGCAGGCAATCTCTTCTACGTTAATTCAGTCCTCAGCGAGAATACACCAAATGACCTGTATATTCCTCACCTTTATAAAGGTAATTTTATTTGTTCATCCTTCCTGTATTTGTAATTCCGTATTTTAAAAAAATATATCCACACATTAGATTTAATACGGGTAATTCGAGGGCGATTAGCTGTTCCCAAAATAAAACGGCCACTCAAAGGTTGTGAACAAGTTTCGAAAAACGTGTGAAAACTGATGACAATACAGAATGATACTAGATCAGTAATGTTTACAGTAAATGCGTGAACTACCAAGGTGGTAGTTACATTGAGCCAAATATGTAACTTACATATATTGACTACATATTGATTCATAGAAAATGGTCTTATAAAGAATTAACCAGGACATTCTAGGTATGCACATACACACGTACACAAAACAGATATGCATATACACATACGCGCAATCAGGCGTGCATAGACACTAACTCACACGCAAAATAGAAAAATTAACACCATTAAATAACGAAAGGAGAAAATTAGGAGTCAAATGTTGAAATCTCCTGACGAGTGGAATAGAAGATTAGAAAAATCTTGTTTATGAAACTGGAGTCAAGATGCGGAATATAATATGAATCAGAAAAGCGACAATTTTTTTTTGTGTGTGTGTGTGTGTGTGTAATTGGTGATACCTGCAAAAAACCTTTATCTCATTTCTTTGATTTGATAAATTTTCATTTTTTTAAAACATAATAATATGTAGTTTTTCATGAAGGCATAAAGGGCATGTGTCATGCCAAGTTTTACATATTCTTGTTCTATTTGTTATTTTCCATTTTACTTTGGGTGTTTTATTCCTTTCTTTTAAATGCCAAAAATATTTAGATAGGGATGACTAATTTCTGATTTTAATATTACTGAAGGAGTATTTGTGTTGTCTCCGCCTTGTTTTAAATGCATTCTTTGTGGATCGTATATATATCTTTTCAATATTTAGATTCTCAATGAATGGGATTGTGCATTGGTATACCACAGATTCTGTGCGGCATCTATTATTCAGAGGGCAATATTCAGGGTTTCTAAAATTACATAATTTTTCATTATTTTAATTTAGAATCTTTATTTATTTGATTTTGACATGCGTGTATTTTCAGGATTTTATTATTATGTTTTTTTTTTTTAATTCTTTCTAGATTTTCAGTACAACTATAACTTTATTTTAGGGTATTTTATTAAATATCTTGCTAAGTTTGTTGTTAGTATGAAAATGTTTTCGATTAAAGCTAGGAAGTTTTCTCCTAGATTATTGCTAACCATTTGGTTGAATGGGGTTGGTGTACAAAATGATTTTAGTTTTTCTGTTTTTTCTCTGGTTTATACTATTGTTTTCATATAATTGATGTTGGGGGTTGTAGTCACTATTTTTTAGAGGTTTGTTGTAAAAATTACTGTGTTTATAGAATATGTCTTCATTTGCAATAAACACACACACACAAAACAGAACAAAAACATCAATCAGAGTTTTAGCATCAGATTAGCCATTGTAGTCACACAAAGAAAGAAAACAACCCAACCTTACATGACTCCATAAATTTGGTATATAACAATGACCACTACTTCAATTAAAGCAGTGAACCCTTGATAATAAAAAAAAAAAAACCCTAGATCACACCCCCATTTCAAAACTATAAATGAGTAAAATATTCCTTAGCATAGTTATTCCAAACATAGTCTGTGGATGAGACTGCCACCCGGTAGTTAAGTTTTAATATTGAAATTAAACCAGAATATTGCTGACCAGATTCGAAAAAGTAATTTCTGTGTCGCGATGGGATCATATTTTTTTAAAAAGTAATTATAACATGTGTGTGTGTGTGTGTTTCCAGTAGGATAAAATCCAGGTAGGGCTCAATTATAACCATGGAATATTTGTGTTTGAGCCTTTATATATATATATATATATATATATATATATATATATATATATATATATATATATATATATATATATATAGATAGATAGATAGATAGATAGATAGATAGATAAAAAGAAAGGCTATCTGATCCGACGCGTTTCGTCCTCTGATTTATCAAAGCAAATGTAATGAAATTATTTTGCAAAAAGTATTTATAAATAAAAGTAAAAATGTTGTTTACATTCCATTTTTTTTTTAATTTGTGAGACGCTCATAAATATTCATCTGGTTAATTGAAAAGTCTAGTTTAATTATTGAGGATGCAGGTGACGTAATTTAATGCCTAATAAACAAAAGTGAGTAAATGAAGTTCGCATTATATATCTATCTTTATATATGAAACTGTATGTCTGTTTTTGTGTGTTGGGTTAGGACTAGGGTTTTTCAGCTCAGTGTTTCTTTAACATTCATAATCAATGCAAGTGATGGCTTATAAATTTTATATTACTTCAAATAATTCAAACCATGTCTTTGTTGCTGTTTATATATGACGTATCCCCTCAAGATGTGGTTGATCATGGTTCTCCTCAACTGTATATATTTTTAACTCACTAAAATCGTAGTTTTATCATATTCCTTGTTCTGCCACCAATTTACTCTGACCTTTTTAGAAAAGTTTTTCACGGTTTTCTCTTATATATCTGGTGAGTGTCAAATTCCCTCAGCCATATTTATTGATTGTGCGTCTCAAATAATTTTAATTTCTTTTTCTACCTTAAGAAATCTGTAGCACCATATGTAAATGGTCCTGTCGTTGCAAGGATTCATCGAGATTATCTAAAGTTGAGCCTAGTCAAAGAAAGGCAGGGAAGAAGTCACAACTTTGTCGAGATCATCAAAAGCGGTTTTATTTTCTGTATTTTACAAGGCTCGAACATATACTCATACAGAGATATCGTATGTCACTCGTAGGGGATTGACTGTTTGCTCAGGATATATAACAAGTTAATAGATCTGATACAGGGCATTTTAATAGTCGAGAGTGGGTTTCCGTTACTGCAGCTAGTTTCTTCTTTGGCCGAAAACATTTTAGTTGATGGAAGTACCATGGTGCCCTTGATTGTTTGATTAGAGTGGTGAAGGTAGAACTTAAATAAATTTTGGAATTGCCAAAAATAGAGAGCTGTTACACAAAGTCCGCACACGACCCTACTCGGATTTGAATTCAGAGTTTTCCTTCTAGGCTGGTTGACAATGTGATTATCTCTCTCTCTCTCTCTCTCTCTCTCTCTCTCTATCTATCTATCTATCTATCTATATATATATATATATATATATATATATATATATATATATAGAGAGAGAGAGAGAGAGAGATAGATGAAGAAATATAGTCTTAAGGTGTGCTATATTTATGGGATAAAGTCGTCAATATCGGAGATAGAGCGTGTGTAAATATAAAAGTGAACATAGAAGTCAACTTAGAGGCAGCAGTCTGTTTCATGCTAGACGCAACCGTCAGGCCACGATTCCGTCTAGCATGAATCAGACTATATATATATATATATATATATATATATATATATATATATATATATATATATATATATATATATATATATAACTTCCTGATGTTATTGGAGAGGTTCGGCAAATTTGGAAAATGCCTGAAAACCATACCACGGGTTGACCCAATCCTGGTGAGTGAAATTGTGTAGATGAAACCCTTGGTGTGTGTCGAGAGCTGTGCTAGCACGAAGTCACAATTAATCGCGGCCAAACATATTGAGTGCTTGTCTTGCTAGATAACTCGCTCTTTACCAGAAATGTAACTAAGGTCTGCTCAGCATAGTTGCGGTATAACACACAGGTGGCCTCTGTAGGCGTTGAATAAACACAAATACGCCTGAACAAGGGTAAGTAATAGGGATTTGCTAGACTGGTATCATCGAATACGAGTGGCCAGCTTTACACACGCACACGCGCACACACACACGCACACACACACACATATATATATGTATATATAGGGTGCCGACACTATTTTTTAAATACTTTATTTTTTCAAGTTTTAGGTAGCACAGACAGTCTCTACTGTTTTAGTGTAATGGCAATAACATTTAAAATCTGTTTCAATACTACAAATGGAAAAGCAGAATTCAAATTAGAAGTATTTTTATTTTTTCACAAATTTTCACATTACACAGGCGACAGTATTTTTCGGACATTGCAGAAACAATGCTAATAGTTTATGGCAGCACCCTTTTTTTTCTATGACTTCTATCAGTCTATCTTCATAATGTTCGTACATATTGATAATAACGCCTCTGCGGGTTTCTAGCAGTCTATTTTTAGCATCTTGTATGCGCTGCCATCGTTCAGCCTCTCTGGATATTTCTGGCCCGTCGTAAACAAGCTCTGCAAGCATTTCCCATATATTTTCAATTAAATTTAAGTCTGGACTTCTTGCAGGCCATTCCAGAGTAGTTATATTTGCTTCACACATCCAATTTTTCACTGATTTGGCCACATGGATGCTGCAGTTATCTTGCTGCAAAATAAAATTATTTCCCATTTCTTTTTCTATGAGTGGTATGACTCTCTTTTCCAAAAGTTCTCTGGAGCTCAAGCTATTTTGACGTCCTTTTAACCACTCGAGCCACAAGTTTCCATTCGGAAATACCATACCCCAAACCATGACTCCTCCTCCTACCATCTGTCTCGTGTTGAGAATAACAGGTTCACCTTTTCTCGACCATGTACAACACATGTCAAGTCCATCGAACTTAAAACGTTTTTCCTCAGTAAATATCCCTTTCTTGAAGTCGACATGGTTTGTTATCCATCTTTTGGCACTTCCCAGCCTTGCCTCCTTGTGTTTTCTCGTTAGTCTAATTCTTTTCTTGATTTTAGTATACTTAAGTCCAATTTCATGTAGCTTTCTTTGTACACTTCGAACACTGACGTCAAGTTCACACTTCTCCTTTACTTTCTTCGCTGTCACCTTTTCTCCAGATGATAACAACCTCGTAACACTCCTCGTCATTCCTCTTTCTGTTCTCTTGGAAATTATTTTTTTCCGTCCTCTCTTCTTTTTCCGCTCATGGTCTTTAGTTAACATGTATTCAACTGTTGATTTCGGTAGCTTCATCTCAGCGGCGATCTTTCGGATGCTGAGCCCGTCTTCGCTCTTCTTTTGGACCAAACTAATGACTTCTTTTGAATGCATTCTTCTTCGGGATCTTAATACGTTTTCTCAGTGAATAGTAAAGATACTCAAATGTAATGGTCAGGGCACAATTTACCTGCAGAAAATTTGCATATTTTTAGACGTTGGACGATTAATCCTTAAAAAAACCCGGAATTTGTGTCATGTCCAAAAAATAGTGTCGCCTAAGCTGAAGTAAAAAT
>OZ010573.1:134561609-134661609 GCA_963932145.1 Acanthosepion lycidas | reverse complement strand
AGTACTGAGTTAAGAGAGAGAGAGAGAGTGAGAGAGAGAGAGACAACACGTTTAAAATTTTAGTCACTTTGCCGATTAATGTTATCTTCAGCCTCCCGAGTTTCGTAGACTGGAATTCGAACTCGGCACCCAAAGTTTTAATGCCGTGTCGCTGTTCATAACGCTATAGACAATTCCGATCACGAAACTAGGATTTCAATCTCACCATTGTTCCTAAGAAACCGTTGTAAATCTGAAAATCACAGTATATTTTACACAAGCTTTGTAACTAAAATGTTCGAAAGCTATCGATGGTTGTGCTAAATCGAAGTCACAGGTCATCGTGACTGAGTGCTTGTGGATACGGGCCTTTTCAACCTGCTGACTAGAAGAGATTACGTGCTTTTATCCAGAAAATGTAAGCGCATTTGAAGTAGAAATGCAGGTGGCTTATGGGCGTTTGAATAAATCGAACGGCTAAGCAATTCCAGTTACTGACGCCTGCATTAAACAGATAAATGTGTTTAGTATATACTTTTAGGATGATGGAATATTTTGTAGATTTCTACAACACAACAAATAAAAACAATATTTTTACACCTTGACATTTTGACGTAATTTTCAGTTAACAGTATGAATATAATAGCGTTTTCTAAATTCTTCCAGTTGCTAAGGGCATTTTGTTTTGTTATTATTAGTTATTTAATAATCAATAAATTCATTTCGTTTTTGCGTTGAATAAGTCAACTTTGGACCAAACGTGTCGGCTAATATTACAGTGTTCTTATTTTCTTTTACATTTATAAATATTGTCTTTTTCGACAGGTTAAACCTGAGATATTTTTCATATATATGTATATTGAAATGTAATATATTTTATAGTTCTTAATCCGACATTGCCTACATTATTCATTAATGAAATTTCTTGAATATTCAGGTTGGTAGACAAAATATATATTCTATTTAATAAATGAACAGAGTTTCTACTCAAATATCAGTATCATGTAAAAATAATGTTTAAGTAATATATCACTTAAGATAGCAAATCTTCTATACTCTACAAAGAAGCTTACCAGGAAACTAGGAACTGAGCTGCTTTACCCTCATCCGTCGAATACTACGTGACATTCCATCATATATATATATATATATATATATATATATATATATATATATATATATATATATATATATATATATATAACTTAAAGAAAAACAGACCATTTTAAGTCACCATTGTAATAGTTTATTTAACCAGAGAACTTTTAAAGTACCCTGTAATATTCAGACATCACTTTCAACAGGTGAAACGAAATATGAAATGAAAATTTACACTTTTCCGGTAGTATTATGTGTATGTAATTTAACAGATAGGGTAGCGAGGAGTAGTGTGAGAGACATGGTCGAATTTAGAGAGGGTTTATTTTTATATTTCTTCCTATCATACTTAATATTGAGGAAAGAGGGGGTAAAGATAATACATTGATCTATTTAATCGGTCAACTTAACGGAAATGATATGTTGAAAGGGAAGGAGAAAAAAGGGAGAAAGAAAAAAGAAAAAAGGTGGAAGTAAAGAGAAAGGAGATTATTTAGTGTTTACTGAGGGAAAAGAGGGGTGGTATAGTTTTAGCAATATAGGTAAAAAACAGTTTTTAACGTTTGATTGTAATTTAAATTATATATATATATATATATATATATATATATGTGTGTGTGTGTGTGTGTTTGTGTGTGTGTTATTTCTGTTTATCATTCTGTCGAGGTAGCTCGGACATTCTTCAGACTGTCATGGTCGGAAGGTCATTAGGGTGGCATTCCGCGTCACAGCAAACCTATTTAATGTAGGTGATTGCTGTGCAACCAACACGTCTTGAGCCATGGCGTGTGTTCTCTTTTCATCGGCAGCAGTATCCTGCAAAGCGCATTCCCCATTCGCGTAAGATAGTAGTAAGCTCAAGAATGGATCCATTAATTTCTGGATCTATTCTTGGGTATTGTCTCAAACTGATGTTAACTATAGCTCTCGGCATCAGAATGTGGGTTCCATATATATATACATGCGTGTTTTTTCAGGATTTTATTATTATGTGTTGTTTTTTTTATAATTCTTACTAGATTTTCAGTACAGCTATAACTTTATTTTAGGGTATTTTATTAAATATCTTGCTAAGATTGTTGTTAGTATGAAAATGTTTTCGATTAAAGCTAGGAAGTTTTCGCCTAGCTTATTGCTAACCATTTGGTTGAATGGGGTTGGTGTACAAAATGATTTTAGTTTTTCTGTTTTTTCTCTGGTTTATACTATTGTTTTTATATAATTGATGTTGGGGGTTGTAGTCACTATTTTTTAGAGGTTTGTTGTAAAATTTACTGTGTTTATAGAATATGTCTTCATTTGCAATAAACACACACACACAAAACAGAACCAAAACATCAATCAGGGTTTTAGCATCAGATTAGCCATTGTAGCCACACAAAGAAAGAAAACAACCCAACCTTACACGACTCCATAAATTTGGTATATAACAATGACCACTACTTCAATTAAAGCAGTGAACCCTTGATAATAAAAAACAAATCCTAGATCACACCCCCATTTCAAAACTATAAATGAGTAAAATATTCCTTAGCATAGTTATTCCAAACATAGTCTGTGGATGAGACTGCCACCCGGTAGTTTTAATATTGAAATTAAACCAGAATATTGCTGACCAGATTCGAAAAAGTAATTTCTGTGTCGCGATGGAATCATATTTTTTTAAAAAGTTATTATAACATATATATATATATATATATATATATATATATATATATATATATATATGTATATGTGTGTGCGTGTGTGTGTGTGTGTGTGTGTGTGTGTGTGTGTAATAGACTGAATGGTCAGAGTTTAAATTGAACAGGAAACAGTATAAGAATTGAAAAGTACAATAAAAAGATATTAAACATTTGGGTTATTTTTATTAAATTGTATGGTTATTTTTCATAATTTTTTAAAAGGTTTATGTAAGTTCTATTATTTGAAAATAAATAAATCAGCGCACGACATGAGATGTGATAGAATGTGCAGAAAATGTACTGAAAATGTATCGGTCGCGGGGTGCGTGTAAACGAAATATACATCCCACTTCATATGAACTCAAACGGAACTCAAAGTTAATAATTTCCGATCTCTCATTCAAAAGTTTTTGGAGTCTGGAAATGTCATTATAGCTAATTTCTCTTCATGACAAATGTTGCAATTATTACAATGACTTTTGTGAGATTTTGATTTTTAAACATTTTCCAGTTTGACCCTTCAATACATTTCCAATACGCTTGTGTTCCTCCTGTTCCTCGTCCTCACCTTCCAACACACCTCATGTCATGCACTTATTTATTTATATTTAAATAATTTAATTTAATTGCCCGAAATCGCTTGAATATACCGAAAGATAGAAACCAAGGTAGCAGAAACGGCTGATCTCAAATTTCTTGTAATTTATATATATATATATATATATATATATATATATATATGTGTGTGTGTGTGTGTGTGTGTCTGTGGATGTGGTTGTGTGTGCAAATGTGTAAATATTTATTAATATTTAAACATTTGCAGATATATATATATATATATATATATATATATATATATACATAATCGACTCTCCCGTCGAGATTCGACGTATGAGGGTCAATCAGATCAGTTTCTAGGAAACCGACAGCCCGACACTGGCACATGAGATTTGATTATAGTGGTGAAGGCCTCGTTCAGGACCATCCACACTTTTGGAGGGACGAATATAGAGGGACGAATACAGAGAATACACCAAATGCCACAAGGTTCCCAAACGACCCTCCGCAGGTTTTGAATTCAGAGTTTTCTTTATCCTAGACCAGTTGCCATCCAAGGCCATAGAACCCAGTCTGTCCTGCTATTTTACCCATAGCTGGAGGGAGAAGAAGAGGATTCATACCTTTCCCAAGGTTATTAGCACGTAAGTGAATGTAATGGATTCGACAAGGCGATATCCATTACTCCACCGTACACATATATATATATATATATATATATATATATATATATATATATATATATATCTTTTTCTATCACTATATATCTATATATCTCCGCACACACACACACACACAAGTGTGTGCTCAATTTCTGGTGGTTTGTAATACAGTATTAAAAATTCGCATGCTGCTTTCGAATTCCAGTCCAGATTGTTTAAAATCATTTTGGAGCAAATAATCTTCTTCCCACATCCTTGGATTAAATAACAACAGAACAACTGGACCGTCATCCGTTGAAGACAACGATTGACTCTACAATCTTGCTAGACTTTGAAATTTGACAATTGCTTCTTCTAAGATTTTATTTAAATCTTGTTGAACCATACAAGACTCATCTTTCCTTCAGTAAGATCAATTTCGATGTAGTATAATTCTTACATGTATCTTCTATTAGTGTTGGTGATATTTAGTATAAAAGTATTGGCGTTCGCTTGACATTTTGACATTTTGCATTGACTGGTTTTAGTAACACCTTATATAAAGAACCTTTAGTTAACCGTTGCATTCTATTTTATTTTGTATGATCTATATGATTAAATAATTTTGTTTGATCTATTTGTTTAAATGTGCCATTTGTTCTTAAAAAGCTGGTTTATTTATCAACTATAAAAATAAGAAAAGAAAATAGTAGGAAAGAAAAAGAGAAGATAATCTACACTTTATGAGTTTTATTTTCATCTTTCAACCTTCAAAAATATTTTGAAAGTGAAGTATTATTTCTATAAGTATTATTAGTAGAAGACGATATGTGTTGATATCTCCGGGTTTTGAAAGAATTCTTAGTATGAAAATTTTTAAAACTGGTAAGGGCATATAGATCCTAATATGAACATTGTTTTCTGTGTTTACAGCAGAAAATACAGATTATCAGGCTCTTTGTTTTTATTTGGCTTTTTTATTAAACCAAAGATAAGAATTAACCGTTAATGGTAAACACCTTTGACTCTATTAATCTATCAATATTACTAGACTTTGAAATAGAACAATTGCTTCTTTTAGATTTTATTTAAATCTTGTTGCACAATTGAGGGCCTATCTTTCTTTAAGTAAGATCAACTTCGATGTAGTGTAAGTTTTACATGAATCTTCTATTAGTGTTGGTAATATTTAATATAGAAATATTGGCGTTCGTCTAACATTTTGGCATAAACTTTCCATTTCATTGTTTATTTACCAACTGTAATAATGAGATGTTTTTTAACTCATAGATAATGTTGTTTGCTGAGTATCTTGGTAAATTACCTTTCGTCTTTCATAGGAATTGGCATCGTCTAATGTACAATATTGCAGCCATTTTACACCCGAATCGTAAATGAATCTGGATGTCGGTTACTACTTCAAATCTTACATATGATTGCTTCTTACCTTTCGTTTTTGCCACTTACTTTGAACTTTACAGATTTTTGACATAATATCCTAAAATAAAATGTTTTCAGAAAGATTTTACTGACAACAACGCCAGGCTTTTTGCACTGAACGTTCTTTGTGACCCGGCAGTAAAGCACACTCTGTAAAAGGCTAGTTTAACCTACGAAAGAGAACGCAAGTTCGATCCCTACCGAGGAAGGAAAGTTTTTTACTAGTGTTTTTCGAATATGCAGGCCAACACACCACATTCACAATTTTTAATATACAAAAATATGGCGGCTAATCAAATACGAAGTGTCTACTATATAAATGTCTCTTATAAATGAAATTTAGCATGAAAAATCTCTAGAAATATATGTATGTGTGTAAATAGAGAACCTGAAATATCCGGAAGGAGAGAAATATAGTGATAGATTACACAGAAAGAAAGGATAGAATGATTGAATAAACGAATATAGACAAAAGTAGTTTATAGATTTGTCAAATTTTTCCTATACAAATGCGCGTACCGCTATATGGTTCTTCATTTAGTTTAAGTCCGTTCATATACGTCATGATGTTCTACTACAAGCTTTTGGCAATAAATAAAATTTTATAGATAAATGTCGATATATATATATATATATATATATATATATATATATATATATATATATATATATATGAAATATGTACTCTGAGTTTGAATTCTGGACGATTGTTTTCGCCTCCATTACATGATCTTAGTTCCTTCTTATATATATATATATATATATATATATATATATACGCGAGCACAAAAGAAATGTAGAATTATATGAATAAACTGGGAATTTCGTTTATATCACGTTTAATATGAAATGTATAAAAGATTTGATGAGCGAATTAATAATTTTAATAAGAAAGTCACAGTTCAGAACAAGACTCACGTACTTGCTACTCAACAGTGACCAAAATATATATATATATATAAATTGTAAATATATATATACAAATTATTATGACAATAAAATAAAGTAGAGCTGCATTAGAGACACACACACATATATGTGCGTGCGTGTATGTGTGCGTATATATGTATGCGTGTGTGTGTGTGTACGTCCGTGTGCACGTGTGTGTGTACGTGTGCACCCACATAAAATTAAACTTTCGGAATTTGATTATTTTGGGGCATTTACCGACATATAAGAAAAAGAAAATGATTCTGTAACTCATATAGGAGGATTATGTAACAATAAAATTCAAGGGATATTCATTCGCAGAAGCCCAGAAGTTCACGCACATACAAATTTACACACACACACACACACACACACACACACACACACACACACACACACACACACACATATATATATATATATATATATATATATATATATATATGTATGTATGTATGTATGCATGTATATGAATTTAACTATACTAAATATGTAATAAATTAAATACACACGCATACTAAATTATATGCACACACGAGGGCGCACGAACTCCCACACACACATGCACACACACACACACACACACACACACACACACACACACACATATATATATATATATATATATATATATATATATATATATATATATATATATATATATATATGCCCCATTATATAAGTGTGTGTGTACGTATGCATGTATATACACGTGTCTATATGCACAGGCATATGCGTGTTACACAGAATTCTACACACAATATTTCTGGTTAGTTTATAATTAGATATATACATTAGCATGCATATGCCTCGGTGCGTATATCGGTATGCATGTCACACTTACACACACACATCCATATGCAGAAAAGCATATATATATATATATATATATATATATATATATATATATATATATATATATATATATATATATATATATATAAAATTTTTGTTGCATGTTATTTCGACGACAAGATATAAATTCAGTACATATGCTTTTTGATAATGTACATAATCATATATATATATATATATATATATATACATATATATATATATATATATATATAAACACGTTCACGTGTATGTATATATTTCCATATATATTTAGATATTAATTTTTAAAAATGGTCCGAGCATTTTTATTGAATTTCTAGTCTCCTACTATTTAATATCTACTTTTCAAAGAAAACGTGATGTGAAAATTTTCAGACACACACAATCACACGCAGATATACATGTATATACTTGTTTATGCACGTAAGTTTATATATATATATATATATATATATATATATATATATATATATATATATATATATATATATATATATATAAAATACATGTTCATATGCACAGAAAAAACATGTAGACACAAGTAAACGCGCAAACGCGCACACCCACACTTACGTAAAATTTATGTATATGTTCACATATATTCCTATATAATACATATGCTTTAAATGACACCTGCATATATATATATATATATATATATATGTGTGTGTGTGTGTGTGTGTGTGTGTGTGTGTGTGTGTGTGTATGTATGTATATATATAGAGAGAGAGGAAGAAGGAGATAGATAGATAGATAGATAGATAGATAGATAGAAAGATAGATAGATGTATGTATGTATGTATGTATGTATATATGCATGTATTGCGCGTTTATAGTGACAATGATACTGATAAGTGTATTGAAAGCGCGATCCAAAATAAACCGAGGACAAATAATATCTGAGTGATGGATTCGACGATATCGCACAAGAACTGAATTTCATATTCTTTCAAAAATATAAGAAAATATATAGAAGGAATTTCAGGCCTTACAAACTATAAAACTCTCAAAATTAGAATATTTTCTTATTAAAGATAAAACTCCTCAGCTTCCGGACTAATATTAAAATATATTAAAAATAAAGCAAAGAAATAAAATAAATGAATTATGTAAATATTCGTAAAAAAAAAATGAATGAATAAAGTTATAAATTTTTACATGCCATCATTTTATTTTATGACTTGAATTTTTACCCGCATTTTATATATTTCTTTTCGAGTTTTATTTATTTTAAATGTGCTTTTGTACAATTTTTTAAAATATTTTTCTTTCTAGGTTTCTGTTCAGTTTTTATTTTCATTTTTCATATTTATTCACTGTCACAGTTTGACTTGCTCCCAATCTCGTAATTTCCATTACTCGATTTTCGATTTTCGAATTTCGTTCCCTAATCCTCTTTTTATACACACCCCATCCAGAATTCGTTTATGTCTACTTGTGAGTGAATGTTCTGTCGTGTGTATTTTGCATTTTCTTTCGATATGTATATTTTTGCCTTCTCTTCAACGTCTTCGCTATTCTGTCTCCGTACATCTGAATTCCTTTATTTTTATTTGCTCTAGCACTCACAGATTTTTTCCAAACAATTTACTCAGATGCGATTTAATAGACGTTTTTCATTCCACATACGCCATTCTCACCTAAATAGATAAATAGAAATATAAGAAACGAGTGAGACAGATATTTAGCATGAACAGACTAACATACATAGAGATAGACCAACAGACATATATATATATATATATATATATATATATATATATATATATATATATATATATATGTTTCACCTAAACGGATCGTCAGGGAATGTCAGGCCTGACTTTACCTGACAATCCGTTTAGGTGAAACCTAGGTAGGTTTGTCTGGCTCACTAGGTGTATCCAGGTCTGCTCTTCGGTTGTATTGAGCTCTTTTGTTAGTCAGTTGTTTACTCGTATCGAGGTTTTTTCTTTGGGCTTCAGACCTGCATCTGTGCGATTATTTCGGCAGAAGTTCATGTTTGTAGCTCTGTCTTTTTTTTAAAACCTTTTTTCCCTGGAGATTGATCTGATTATTGGCAAATCAAAAATTCGACGGTTTTTCGAAACTAGTCTAGTTATATATACATATATAATTTATGCTACTTACTGTTCAATACTTTTCAAACTAGCTTACCATGTGTGGAATTTAAAAAAAAAATACAACAGGGATCCGATTGTAAGGTGGAGTTTAAAAAGAAAATTAAAGCCTTACAACAATTTCAAGAATATCTGCAACCACTGCAAACAGGAAAAATTCGGAATTATTACATTTCTGGATCCAAAGAAGCTTTTATAAGAGAAATCCGAAGTCTTAAGTCCCTGCTAAGATATTAGAAAATTCCTCATAAATATATCTGAGGCTGGATTAAAAAAAAATAAATTATGTATATTTTAATTAATCTCCACCGACACAGTTACAATACCCTTGCTTTTCTTCTCTTAGCCCTTTTTTGGTTTATTTATTTTTGCAAATAATTAAAAATATTAAAGCAGTAAGAGCTCATTTGTTAGAAATCGCTTTGGCCGTTGTACGCTCCGGCTTTCTTCAAATGATTAGAATTTCGATTCTCATCTATCCAAGTTTGTTTCATCACTGCTGTGGCATATATATATATATATATATATATATATATATATATATATATATATATATATATATATATATATATATATATATTACTTAAACATTAATTTTTAGTGAATAATCGTATTTGAGTAGACGCTCTGTTTTTATTAAACAGGATTTTTTTTTTGTCTAACGGCCAGAATATTCGAGATTTCTTATTAGGAATATATGCGCCCTCTCTTATTTTTCTAATAAGATTCAGGCCTTTAGACAAAAATTAATACTGTTTAATGACTACACAGAGGGTGTACGCAAAGTCTAATATCCAATCAATAATAACGTTTACATATTAAAATCTGTAGGATTAATAAATTAAAAAATATTTTCCTTCATTCTCTTTTCTCTCTCATTCCATCGCTCTCTATTTCTCTCTACATATATCTCTATCTATCTATCTATCTATCTATCTATCTATCTATCTATCTATCTATCTATCTATCTATCTCTCTCTCTCTCTATATATATATATATATATATAATACCTAAAAGGTTAATGAATGGTCAGAGTTGAATTAGACCAGGAAACAGTAGTATTAAAAATGGCTCAATACACGTTTGAAAAAAGTAAACACAGTAAAAAGCTTTTGACTTTAAAATTTCGGAGTTCAGTAGAATCCACTACCTTGGTTTCAACCTTGCTGTATCCTCAAGTGATTTTAATCAAATGAACTCTTATTATTATTTTCAAAAATAAACAAACCCACGACGTTGGCAGAAATAGGAGGGGGAGGATGTAAAGAAGAAGAAGAAGAAGAAGAAGAAGAAGAAGAAAAAGAAGAAAAAAAAGGTGTAAGAGAAGATAGGCAAGAGTTTTAGGGAGAGGGTAATTGAAATTACTTATTCCTTTTTATCCAGACTCATATGTATTTAAAGGGAATTTTCTAATATTTAAGAAAGGACACAAGATTTCGGATTTCTGATTTCCGGATTTTAAAAACTTTTTAAACTAGAGGATACTGTATTTTTGAAACCAAGGTAGCGGATTCAAGTGACCTCCGAATTTTGAAAGCATAGATTTGATCAAAAATAGATTTGAACGGGGAAGTGCATTATCTGTTTTTAATAATGTTTTTTTCTTCTGAAAGCACGTGCGTAATCCTGGTCTCATCAGCCGCCAACCAGTGGAGGTAATACAGTTTCGGGAGCTAAGGCGCCACTAGCAGCTTTTGCCTCCTGACAGGTTATTGTTTTTGTGTAGACTTGTAAGACTCTTGCGTTTTGTTTTTTTTTGTTCTTGTTTTTTTTTTATATAACCGCAAGTAAGATATTCAACGTTGTGCTGAAAGAATTTCCTTTTGACCGTTAACCAATACACAACGCGCTCGTGTCGATTGTTATCAATGGTGCAGAATGGAAGGTAAGCAGTTGTGTTTGACGTCAGAACTAGCATTTGGATCTTGACGAATTCCACCTCGATGCCTGTTAAGCTATGGCCCGGAAACAATGAGAACCATGCTTCAAGGTTCGACTAGTGGAGCCCAGCTTCAAAAGGAAAGAAATGATTGACCGTCCAATGATTCCATGTCACCTGGCCTCAAAAGGTAGCACATGACATGTCCACCCCTTTTCCATGCAGTCGGATCGGAACGATTACTAGAGGTTTTTCTTTCACTCGTGCGTCTCTTCCCGTTCTGCTACCATGTAATTGCTAATTCTACTAGGAGGACACACTTCTTTGAATCACAGGGCGTGCGTCTGTCTGAATGATGTATACTAGAAATTGAAGTTTACTGCTTTCACTCATTATCGTCATGTAGGGAGTTATTTGAATCTTTCGCAACGGGCGTTCACCTTCCGTGTGAAAACGGATCTTAGGTTTTCTGGACGTTACAGACTGTTTTTGGCTGCCTCACATTGTGTACTAAGTCCAATCACTTCCAGCACTTTGTTATGACGCCACGTGTACATCTGAAGTTTTTATGAGCATGCAAAGAGCTCGGGACGTAAAATGCCTCGATCAATTTGACATGGTGCATACATCGGTGTCAATGTACTCCCACTGCTTGAGGTTGGTTGCATTTGGTTGGAGATCATAGGCAGTTCGTAGGAGGAATGTCATCGCCAAGGTATCCATAGCAATCAGAGTGTTCCATAGCAATCACTGTGCTTCATCAGTTCAATATCTTTGCATATATTCCTAGAACAATTTTGGACGGAGAAACAGCAATTTCTGGAAATACCTCCTTTTTTTTTTTTCAACCACCATTTTTCGTTATCCTTTTGGACCTTGTTAAGAGACAAACTGGTTTCTTGTGCTGCCCAGGATAGCCCAAGAGTTTTGAGCCACCCCCATAATCTCTTTAGTTCGCAGACTGGATTCTACTGTTGATAATTTCATGCCAGTTTTGATATACATCCGGCATTGGTATAGAGTCCCACTGTGAATAAATAGACGAGAATTCCAAGCCACTTGCTCAGGTAATTGTTGAGATAATCTTGCGTCTGCTGAATTTGAGTGTGTAATATCATACACCGCAACAACCACAGAAACCAGGGTAGCAAACCATGTTCGTTAAACGAGGCCCTCAGGTTCTGTCGATGTAATCTAAGACTTAGACGGGACCATAATACTGTTGTCATCCATGAACGCTCTGGAAGGAGGAGGGACTTTTTATTCCTTAGTCATCACTTACTTTGCTGTGTCAGTAATATGAGTTCCATGGGCATAATGACAAAATGTGGTGACATCAAACATCCCATCATGATGGCTTCCTTGAGGCCTTACCATTTGGTGGTGTAGTTACTAATGACGAACTCCATAGACTTATAAACTATTAATCTCGGTGTACAGCTTATGAAAAGCGTAAGGAATATTATAAAATGATCTCCTAGACTGTCGCTTTTTCTTCCAAAATTTTCTTTGGTTTTCAGCAGTAAAGATCACTAAGATCCTTTCTTTAATATCCTTAAGTAGCTCCTTAAGGCTTGTCGTCACATGAATTGGAGGTTCATTGAATCGGCGCTTCACAAATCTCTGCTTTGCTTTTAGTTTACCCTCCTGAAGTTGTTGTTTATTTTGGTCGCTTCTCTTCTTTCATATCTCCTTTTGTAGTTGCCACATCAAACCACTCAAGACAAAACTCTGTAGAAACAATTCTATAGAAATCTGGTCTGCAGGACAATGGGCCCTTTAAATGGTCGGTAAGTATTAATTAGAGTTCCTAAACCAGATTCAACCAAGTAGCTCTCTGAGGGCATTTGAGCCATTGTATTGTTGTATTGTTCTCCAGGGAAAGGAATGGCAAAGTAATTCTGTGCGTGTAATCCTGCGATTCTACTTAAATTCTCAATTAAGGAAATTGCATTATATATATATATATATATATATATATATATATATATATATATGTGTGTGTGTGTGTGTATGTATGTATGTTGTGTAATAGCAAACGTGTCCGAATCCTGTAACGGGATAATTGTCCATCTTACAAAATGTTTTATATCTAACAAGAAACACTAGAATAATTGACTTCCTTTTTTCAAATTTTTCGATAAGACGTTTAGCCATCTTGACACCATTTGTTGTAAGAGTCACTGGGAAATCCTTTGAGATTTACAGCTAGAAATGGGAACAGATTAAAATCGTTTTGTGTCAGCCAAACTGTCTTCACAACTGGCCAATGGTGAGAGGAAAAACATCATTCAGGCCTGCAGTAATTTTACCAGCATTCATACACTGGCTCCCATCTTCAAATCTATAAAAGAGAAGGGCGAATACGTTTTAAAAAATCGGGATAAGAAAGTTGCAACAGGAAGAGGGATCATTGTTTTTCAATTTAGAGCTAAAGAGATCAATTAGAAAAGATCCAACTCAGTTCATAAGACATTTGGCACGTGACAATCCAAAGAGCAGTGAAAAAAGGCTTGAAAATGAAATCGTATATGAAAACTGTGAGGCACTTTGTTACGCCAGGACAGAAAGTTAGAAGATTGGAGAGTGCGTAGATCATCTTGAAATATTTGGAAATTTGTCCTGAAATATATATATATATATATATATATATATATATATATATATATATATGTGTGTGTGTGTGTGTGTGTGTGTGTGTGTGTGTGCATGTGTGTGAATTTATTTCAATCCTTCATGAACTTCCGATGCCTACCTATAATTAATTAATAATGAACATGTACATTTTTGTTTATGATCAATTACAGCAGAATTCTTTTCGTAAGCTTCAGAGTAATTATACATTGTTATTGCTCAATGTTTGTGTGTATGTGTGTGTGAGTGAGTGTGTGTGTGTGCGTACAAAATCCAGAGACGGATATGCATTGTGATTGGTACAGATCTGGCATCTTGTCTACAGTCACTTTCTAACCGACATGCTGTGGCTTATCTGTCTTTTCTACAAGTATTTTCATGGCGACTGCCCTAAAGAGATACTTTTACTGGTATCCCAACGGCATGAATTAAAGCGTTCTACTAGGTTGGCATCTCGATCCCACCCTATCATTGACAAAACGGTTAAATGTAGCCGTCTCTTCTACTTCAACAGCGTCTTATCACGCACTTCCCTACCTATCACTTGCTTCCATGAAAGCTATAATGTTCAAAAATTCAAATGTAATGTCAATTGACAGCTTCTGATGCGTTGATCTTCATCCACGTCCTCCTCTATATTCTTCCCGCCTTTCTTGGGTTGATACATTCATATATATATATATATATATATATATATAGATGTGTGTGTTCGTGTGTCTGTGTGTGTAAGTGTAAGTGTGAGTGCGTGTGTGTGTGTGTGTGTATTGTCTTCCACAAACAGACTGTTTCGCTTTCCCATAACTCACCATAGACGTCCGGTTTCACCGACTAGGATAGAAAATCGGCTGAATTGGCCTCAGTTAGACATTGGCGCACGGCAGTGTTGAAGGTGAATTTAAGCGTATTAACCTTTGGATAAACTCATAGTGACTGAGAGAATTTGATTCGTTTTACTGAAAAGTTTTGCATTATTAATATTCACTGTTTACAAACTCACACTTCCTCCACAGAGACCTCAACCGAAATACATTTTTCAGGAGCACACACACACACGCACATACATACATACATATATATATATATATATATATATATATATATATATATATATATATATATATGAATGACTATAAGTAGTATATTGAATATTTCCAGAGGCCTTTACTACACAATGTAAAGTTCAATTCAACACTTAAATATATGCATTAAAATGCCTTTGAAAGTAATGGAAACATGGAAAATTAGTAGGAAAAATACAATGCAAATATATCCAAGCAAGGCGGGAATCCACTAGCACGCAAGGAGTTACAGGGAGTTGGAGCGAGACCAAAGAGGAATGATAGATGAAAGGATGAAGAGAAGATTAGGTGATAGATCAGGGCATCTGGAGACTTCGATTGACATTACATTTGAATAGCTGGAGATTATAGCTATCAGGAAAACAGAAAATGGGGAGGGAGTTCCACAGGTGAGAAGTGCGAGACATGAAGCTATTGGAGTAGAAGAGACGGCTACATTTAACAGTTTTGACCGTGAAAGGGTGAGAGCGAGATGACAGTCTAGTTGAACGCTTAAATTCATGAAGTCTGGGAAACAGCGAAGCATCTCATGGGAACAGTTACCGTGAAAGTATATGTAAAAAGACAGAGGGAGGCAACGGCACGTCTGTGAGAGAGCGATTGCAGACGAGATGCCAAATCAGGACCAATAACATTGCATATCATTCTTTGGATTTTATCTAGAACCTTGAGACAAACAGAAGGGGCTCCAAACAATCTATGGCAGCAATACTCCGTGCAAGGGTGAATGGTCGATTTGTAGATTTGAAGGATTGACCCCGGCGAGAAAAATATCCTGGCGGTGGTAGAGGGAGCCGACTTTCCTTGCGGTGGACGAAGCTATTGACTCAATGTATTTGTTCCATCTCACGTCAGCGGACAATGAGACCGAGTATTCGCAAAGAGGTTCTCTCGTGGAGTTGGGCGTCGGACATTCTAATGGGAGGCATGGATGGTTCTCACTGGGGAGTAATAGAGAACAGTTTAATTTTTGAGGTATTAAAGTTAACCAGACTGTTCCGGCACCAGCCAGCCCCAGATTGGAGGTCCTTTTCTAGACAAACGGCCAGGTTAGTTTTGTCGACGACGCTTGATTTCTTTTTGAGGCAGTAGTAAATAGTAGTGTCGTCCGCATATGCCTATTTGGGAACCTATGGCATCAAGAAGATCGTTAAGGAAGATAAAGAACAGAGTAAAGCCTAGGATAAAGCATTGGGGAACACTTGCGTTCGTGAAATAGGTGCTGGAGGAAAATCCGTTGAGAACGCCCTTCAATGCATGGTTTGACAGGAATGATTGTACTAAGTCGAACAATCGATGTGTAATTCCATTACCCTGAAGCTTGCGAAGAAAGCCGGCACGCCAAACACTATCAAACACTTTGGAGATATATAGAGCCACGGTTCGATCTTCTCAGTTATGATGAAATGCTTGATAAACAATTTCAGTTATGGCCGTAAGCACATCAGCTGTAAAACGGGCAAAGCGGAAACCATATTGCTTGTTGGAGAGAAGATTATGGGATGTAAGATGCATAACCACTTCGGCGTTGATTATAGATTCAAATACATTGCCGAAGAGTGGTAGGAGACTGATAGGACGGTAATTAGAAGGGTCAGAAGGGTCTCCAGAGTTCTTAAAGGCAGGAACAACGGATGAGGACTTCCAACAGGGTAGAAAACAAGATTCATTGAGGCAGTAGTTATATAATTTGGAGAAAGCAAGGGCCAGTTCAGGCGCACATTTCTTCAGGACAATGGTTGGCATCCCGTCACCACTACTAGCCTTGTGGGGGTTTAATTTAGAGATGATGCCAACAAACGATAACGGGGTTATGTGCAAGTCGCTCAATTGAGCCTCAGTTTACTAATACAAAGAAAACAAATACTTTTATTTTCAGAATTTACATGGCAATGTAGAATATGTGTAACGATATTAGATTTTCTGTACTCCAAATATCTAGATGTCTAGATAACTTTAGCTAATCTAAGAAGGTAATGTGTGATTCTCTCACTGGACGCATTTAACATCTCAAAATCAAATTTGTACCGCTCCATCATCATCTAGCAGGCCACGAATTTTTTTCTACCGCATTTAACTGGAGGTTCCTTTCTTTGAACATGCATTGTGACCTATGCTCAACTCAGACCTCAAGAACGAATGTCTGGAAAATGATCGATTCCAAGAGCCAAATCAAGTTGAAAATGGTGCACGGCTGCCAAATCTGGGCTGGGGATATCCATTCTTCATTTTCCTTTCATGATAGAGTCTAAAAGTATCTACAGTTACTTGTGGGTGATGAGCCATTTTTCAACAGACTAAACGCCGTAAGCATTTATCTATGTTATCGCCAATATAATGGAAAATGTTCAGAGAAACTACATTGCTTTCTTACACGAACTCTAAACTTCAAAACCGACAAGCCGCATTCACTGAGGCGAACCATGATTATTCTCTTCGTCTTCCAATAGTCCTTTCGAATTTATTCTTCATGTAAACCGCTACACTGTGCAACCGATTCCTAAGACGATGGTTTCTTGACCACTACAATCTTAACATTCTCAAGTCAAGGGCTAACCGTTATTTTTCCCACATACCCTCATAAACTGTCTCAGTTGCTTTTACTGTTATCCCTTACAACAAAAAATTCTTCAGTAACCCTGTACATAGAAATTCTCTTAGACCTTATAAATCAAAAGTTAAGTTAACATATAAACATGAATATAAGTAAATAATGGATAATGGAATTCATGAAGAATTAAATCTTAATTCATAAACCAAAATTTTTATTATCAAAATATTCTGTTAATTTAACGTAAAAATGCAAAGAATATAAGTCGCGCGAATTAAGATGAAAATAACTTCATTCAAATTAGGTTTCTTTCAAACAAGGAATTAGTGACACAAGATATTTAGCAAGAGAATCGGAACCAATCACCATGGTAAATTCTTATGTTAATAGGATTGGTGTAATGAAAGATAGTTGGACAGGGTATTTGTGTTTGTCAAAGACATGATTCTTTTAAAGAAAGTCATGCCAGGATAAACATATTACATAAAATTATATACAAACAAACGCATTTGTAAAATTTCACGAAGAATACAGAAGTCATCGGCAGAGTGTGTGCCTGGGACAGAAAAATACTTTTTGCTTTTTCTTCACTATTTATTGGAATTGTGTGGGCGGAGTTGTAAATATTGTATTTTTGCGGAAAAGAATTTCAGGTTACTTCGATTTTTTGATGAAATTATTGTTTGTATTTTTTATTAACTCATTTTAATAATTGACTTTTTATTTTGAGTTTATTTTTATCTATGTCAATTAATTTCATGATATATTCATTTACCTGTTTTGTAAGAATGAATAGCTGTATGAACACACATGTGTGAAAATTTAAAATGTGTGACACTATTTAAGTCGCTAGAAAAAAAGAAGAAAAAAAAAGAAAGGCGAGAATTAAATTTAGGTGATAAGAAGCCATCACGAAAATGACACTAAGCGGTGTTATTTTTCTGAAAAGGAAAAGTGGTAAGATTTTTATTTCCATTGTCGAGAAAGTAAAACACAGAATTTAATCGGATTTATGTTACGGGGCGGAGAGTAAGATATTTACAATCTGCCCATGGTAAAGTGAATTTTCAAGTTGGACAAGTTACCTCCCGCAGAATTCTAAAGAGATAAAAATAAAAATTAATTAAGCACGCACTGTCCGAGAAAAACAAAAGTGTCCGCTGACCACCATGAAGGAAAGGCTAAGCCTTTGTCTATATGCAGAATATCATTGATAGGATCATCTGTTTATCGTCAGAGCTGGCTATGGTAGCGAAACTATTTTATTACGGCTATCACTGTAAGATAGAGTATTTGTCAGGGAAGGAAAACACGTGTGCAGATTTACTCTCAAGAATACCGAAACAGTTGGAAGAAAGATCTGTAAAAGTAGCGCAAGGAGTAGATGATAAAGCCTATAGAATCGGAGTAATTAACTCTAATAAGCTAAAAGAACGCCCTATGTTAGAATCGGACGAGGAAGGGGACGCATAGATAATAACCGATCCTTAAAAGACAGAATGAATTGAGAAGGAGCAGGCAGACAGTGAAATAGCTGCCCTTAGAGAAAAGGTGGAGGCAGAAGAGACCACCAATTATGCAGTAATAGAGGAAAGGCTGTATTATCTCTCAGGTAGGGATGAAGAAGTCAAGCCCAAATTGTATGTGCCGAAAAGTTTAAGACCAGAGATATTGGAACAGTGCCACGAGAGGTTGGGTCACATGGGAATTGATAGAACATATGATCTAATAGGGAGAAAGTACTATTGGCCCAAACTGTACGGAGAGGTCACTAAGTATGTTCGGAGGTGTGTAGTGTGCCAGTCGCAGAGCAGAAGGCAGGAAAAGGCACCACTGGAGGTGATGGACGTGCCGAACTTCCCCTTCGAGAAAGTGAGTATGGATGTATCAGGACCATATGGGGAAACTGCACAAGGAAACAACTATATAGTGAGTTTTGTCGATTGGCTAACAAATTGGCCTGGGGCATATGCAGTACCAGACAAGAAGGCGAAAACTGTAGCCGATTTGATAATAAGTGAAATCTTCCCTAGGTATGGCACCCCTGTGCAACTAGTCACTGATAATGGCACAGAGAATATAAACAGCATAATGAGAGAAGTGCTGACAGGTTTGAATATAGAGCACGTAAAAACATCTCCATATCACCCCTAAGGAAACGCTAAAGTGGAAAGGTTTCATAGAACCTTGGGAGATGTGATGGCCAAGCTGGCCAGAGAGAATACAGGAAATTGGGATTTGTATTTGACGCAGGCTCTGGCGGCCGTGAGGTTTACGATAAAGGAAACCTCCAGAGTTTCTCCTTACATTATGTTGTTTGGCAGAGACGTGGTCCTGCCTGTGGATAACCTGTTGGAGCCCCGAAGAAAGTATATGGGAGAAGATCATCATCAGTTGTTGCTGGAACAGCAACATAAAATATTTGTACAGGCCAGAAGAAGAATAAAGAGGGCACAGAAGAGAAGAAATGGGAGAGTCAATGCTGAAAGAAAGGTAGTAGAATTGAAGGTTGGAGACCTTGTCAACTACAAAATCCAACAGAGAGAAGGAAAACTGGACCAGAGATGGGAACCGTACTACCGGATAGTAGAGTAGACGGGTCTAGTACCATATGCAATATGGGATCAAGTAGCAGGACGAGCAAGGAGGGTCCATGTCAACAATAAGGCTGAAATAGCTAACCTGGAAAATAAGCGAGCCGAGGCCTAAGAAGACAAAGACAAGGAAGGTAACTGGTTGAGCCGGAAGAAATGGAGACGGAAGAAGATTCCGAGGAAAATGAAGATATAGATCGACTTGGCCAGATAGACGAAGCTATCCGAGTGACGGAGTTGGAACCCTCGGCGCGGATCAGCGGCGTTCAGTCGTCGCCTGAATCGGTGCAGAGAAGACCCTTTGATGTCACCATCGCACCCCCATGCCCAAAGAAAAGGAAGAGAAAAACAAAGTGATACAATCAAGCAGTCAAGGGCTCTAAAAAGAGGCACCCTAAACAAGACGAAGAGTTCAACGAGTGGGAGGAAGAGGATCAAATACCCCTTTCCCAGCTCAAAGAAAGTCTAAGAAACAGGAGAGATTTAGACATCGAGTCAAGAAGTATTGAAGACGTCCAGGGCGAGGACTCTAAACAGAAGGAAGAATCGGGAGATGAAGAAGAGGACAAAACACCTCCTGAACGGGAATTAAACACCGTGGGAAGGTTAGAGGTCAAGCAAGAACTACCTCTGAAGATGAGATTGAGAAGGGTGAAGAACCCCAAGTCTCAGTGGAACAAACATAGCGGTGCAGAATAGAAGCACTCGGTGTCGACAGATAACGACACTGGCTCATCCAAAAACCTACTGGCTGACTGCGGTGGATGTGGATGGAGGGGCTGGAGTCGCGAGCTGCACCTCACGAAGGACGGAAAAGATTATTGGAATTGCTGACTGGCTATCAGTGGTGTCATGAAGTACGGCCTTTGAAGTAGGAGCCCCACGCACCTGTCCGGACCATTCTGTCTGCTAGGAGTTAGGGGAGGGAATGGCTGA
The DNA here is from genome assembly GCA_963932145.1 of Acanthosepion lycidas. Taxonomy (NCBI): domain Eukaryota; kingdom Metazoa; phylum Mollusca; class Cephalopoda; order Sepiida; family Sepiidae; genus Acanthosepion; species Acanthosepion lycidas. Next base: position 134,640,647 of record OZ010573.1, on the reverse strand, counting down.
AGTGTTACAAACTTAGAAAGAAATTATGGAATAATTGAGTGAAAAATTGAACAAGACTGAATGGTTATGAAGAATAAAAACAAGAGAATCTTGTGGCAGGAATGACCAAAATGAAAGGGTTGATGATGATGATGATGATGATGATGATGTTGATGGTAGCCACATGGGTGGTAGCAAGGTACAAGATGGAAACAGAATACATAGCTTTAAATTCGGGTAGAACAAAATTCATGTTGCTAACAGCTGAAGAAGCTAGAAAGTGTAGAATTGATGATTTAGTGACTTGTGCATCGTTAAGCCCTATCTATATAGCTGGTAATCACAAAATGTTCATACTAGAATTGTTTGAAGGGAAGAAAGATGTAATAAAGAGAACTTGTTAAGTGGAGGTATTAGCAAACACGGCAATACCACAAGCTATCAGTGTGTCAGACGGGGTGTGGTCAGTGGCCACACAGAAACCCATTAGCTTGTCTAGGGTATGTGGGGGAGAGTCCACAAGGTCATTAAGAGTAAAGCCACCATTATCCCTGTTAAAGTTACCCCAGGGATGTTCGGCATTTGGGATATCTATTTCCTTGCCCCACTATTACCAGGAAGAAGAAAGATATGAAGAGAAAGATGCAATCATAGAAATGACACTAAGATCACGAAAATGACACTAAGCGGTGTTATTTTTCTGACAAGGAAAATTGGCAAGATTTTTATTTCCATTGTCGAGAAAGTAAAACACAGAATTTAATCTGATTTATGTTACAGGGGGGAGAGTAAGATATGTACAATCTGTCCATGGCAATGGTAAAGGGAATTTTCAAGTTGGACAAGTTACCTCCCGCAGAATTCTAAACAGATAAAAATAAAAATTAATTATGCACGCACTGTTCGAGAAAAACAAAAGTGTCCGCTGACCAACAGGAAGGAAAGGTTAAGCCTTTGTCTATATGCAGAATATCATTGAGAGGAGCATCTGTTTATCGTCAGGGCTGGCTATGATAGCGAAACTATTTTATCGAATCAGTAATTGGATCCAAGCATGCAAATACGTCCAAATGGCCACCCACTTGATGCTGACGAAAATCTGATTGACGAATTCCAGGTGATTCGGTTAAGATAAGAGTCTAGGGTGTGAGGTCTCCTCAAAGAAAAGAAAGAAAAGAAAAAAAGGGGGGAATTAATTTTTTTTTCCTTGAGCAAGATTTTTTGAACCGAGGCTAGTCTGTCCACACCCACGCTGCTGAGCTCCCATTGGCTGAACGGTGGCATGAGCATTAGGCGGAGGTAATCATGTGAAGAAGGAGGGGAGGCCTGTTGAGCCCCCTGAAGGGATAGGTGTGAGATGCCACTGTGAGAGAGAGGGAAACGCGTTGACACCCTCTGAGGGCATGGTGAGATACCAATATGAGAACAGAAGAAGGTGGGAAGACGAAAGACTTCCAAACATGGAAAATAATAAAATTTTCTTGACCGAAAACAAAGAAGAGGATTGTGGGTTTAGAATTATCAAGGAACCTCAAACCACGACAAGCCCACCCCGGTTTTCGTCGGCGTCCATATAAGCAGCGTCGCAGCGAGTGAAAACCAGTTCGAGTTCCAGTTAAGTTGAGTGAAGTTCGCAGTTGGAGTTACAGCCGCCTCGCAGATAGTTGACTCGAAAGATTCCACGCAAATCACGACTCAACTTCTAGCCAAGAACAATTTATTTTTGAAGAACGACTTGACTCACATCACCAAAACAAGCTTTACGAGTACCGCCTGAAGATACATCAAGAACCAGTTTCTTACGGAACAAACTACTTAAGATGTTAACACTCGCCTAACAAACACAAAGTGTCACGAATCCATATAGCGGGTTGGGAAGGAGACGCAGTCCTGTATTCAGCAACCAGATATAAAATATTGTTATTCTTTTTTAACACATTTGAACTTTTCGAGTTATTATTTTCTTTTCTTTTACATATACTTGTGCGGTGTTGCCTTGATGGAACTCGGCTTGCATTACGGCCCGGTGACTGACTGATTTCGTCTGCCTAAGATCAATTCACAACGTGGGTAGGTTAGACTGGAAATCAAAACAGATACTTCGGTAAACAGTCGTTGGAGGCGAGCTGGGAACAACAAGGCTGATAGCGAATCTAACCAGATTACCATCCGAATCACCAAAAGGTTAGAACGTCACATTTGGTGCCGCGACTAATACCAAAGCAGTTGGTCGTCACAGGACAGGATAGCACGACGGACGCGGCTAGGCAGACGTCACATTTGGCGAAGCGACACCGGGGGGACGTCACAAATGTATTTATATATTTAAATAATATGAATATTAAACTGAATATTTCTTTCAATTTATTTTTGAAGAACGACTTGACTCACATCACCAAAACAAGCTTTACGAGTACCGCCTGAAGATACATCAAGAACCAGTTTCTTACGGAACAAACTACTTAAGATGTTAACACTCGCCTAACAAACACAAAGTGTCACGAATCCATATAGCGGGTTGGGAAGGAGACGCAGTCCTGTATTCAGCGACCAGATATAAAATATTGTTATTCTTTTTTAACACATTTGAACTGATAGCGAATCTAACCAGATTACCATCCGAATCACCAAAAGGTTAGAACGTCACATTTGGTGCCGCGACTAATACCAAAGCAGTTGGTCGTCACAGGACAGGATAGCACGACGGACGCGGCTAGGCAGACGTCACATTTGGCGAAGCGACACCGGGGGGACGTCACAAATGTATTTATATATTTAAATAATATGAATATTAAACTGAATATTTCTCGAAAATCAAGTAAAATTGCCATCAAATATAGAGGGATAGATAGATACATAGATAGGTAGGTAGGTATGAAGATGGATAGATAGATATGAAGGTAGGTAAGTATGTATATAGATATTAGGTTGGTGCAAAAATAATGTCGTTTTCGCACATAGTATCATATGTCAGAAAACGACATTTTTTGCACGAACCTAATAGATAGATAGATAGATAGATATGAAGGAAGGTGAATAGATAGATAGATAGATAGATAGATAGTGAAATGTCCTAACAAAAACCGATGAATATGAAGCTTCTATCAAAGACTATGACATTCCAATAACTTCAGGCCTTTCTCATACACAAGACTTTTGTCAGATTGGCTGCTTTAGGACAAAAATCATCAAGCTAGTTTTTGCATTACTACATCTGATACTCCTAAAATGTTTAGGAATTACTTTAAACAATTCAGCGTTACTATTGTTCCTAATTTAAGACATTTGCGGCGAATTTTAAATCAAGATGTATTAATTCGGGGCTAGTAATGAAAAAGATCAATTTCCAAATTTTAGCGTTATTCTTTTGGTTTTCTTCTTATAATCAATGCTTTATCATTGTTTGCTTAGGACAGGGTTGACTGATTACAGTCAAAAAAGTTCTAAGCAAACTATGATAAAAGATTGAATTGTTTAAAGTAATGAAAACACTTCCTGACACATGAAAGTAATTGTTCTAGAAATAAAGAAAATAAACTCACTTGAGAAACCAGGAAGCGAAATATGGATTTTGAAATCTGAAAAAAAAAAAAACATCAGAATCACACATACATTTTGTAGTTCTTGGAAAATTTCTACGGATTCCAGTCAGAAACCTGAAAGGCTGAATATGACTGAAAAACGGAGAAAGTTTACGTCACCATCCGTTCACATTTACGTATATGAAATAGAACAATGCTTAAGGTTTTAAAATATCTGCTCTCACTTGATTTTTTTAGATTATAATTCATTTCTAGCGTAACGAATTATACGTGCGAAAAAAATTTCCGAAGATTTTTTATTTTATTTTTTTTTTTAATTTAAAATCAATTTTTTTCCAGATTATTCAATTTCTCGGAACCATTGAGAAATTTCACACGCACCTAAATCTTCATTCATAGTAACAAAATATTTCTTTTGAAATATTAAATCTCCTGGGGATTATCTTGAGAAACGTTCGCTTGAATTTTTATCAGTAGATACATTTATTAGTACTTTATAAGTTACTTAGCATTTTCTGCGAAGGAGTGGAAGAAAAATAATTATTAACCTATAAATAGAAACAAAAAACTGAAAATAAAGGACAATTATTTTTTATACAACTGTCTGCATGTAAACACATTTCCATTGGCAAATTTGTGCCTAAATTTACCTGAGGCTTTAAATTTTGTCATGTAAAGAGTGAAAAGACATTTCCCACGCACACACACACACACACTCTCACACAAGCGAGCACAAACAAACACACACGGACACCCATACTCACACGCGAGCACACACATACACGCACAGAAAAGCACACACATGTATATATATGAGGATAAACGAATGTAAAGAGAAAAACATTATGCGTGTATGTATGTATGTATATATATATATATATATATATATATATATATATATATATATATATATATATATATATATATATATATATAAGTATATATATATGTGTGGGGGGGTGTTTGCGCGCGCTATATTGTGCGTACATGTGTGTATGTATGTAGGGAAGAGAGAGAAAGAGAGATAAATGTTCAAATGAGGGAAAGAGAGTAAAATGCCACACATTGAGAATAAAATTGCCCTTTCCTTATACATATGCAAATACATAATTTTACTTATATATATATATCTAAATATGAGTATAATTTGTTTTTTTCATTTTTGTGGAATCACAGTTAAAAGCTTTTTCGTATCTGTTTTGGTTGAGGCATATTTACGTAAATATCATTTACTAAATAAATCTGTAGTATTGACAATTTAGTTGCTATTTTCTCCATTACGTTCTCCAGAAAGGCCCTATTAATTCGAAACTATTTGTCGTTCAAATCCTGAGTTGATATTCTTTATGTTCACAGTTGACAGAACGACATAGTTTTATTGAAACACATTTCCTTACCTGATAATCATGAAAACGGAACTTAAGCTATGTTTCGACTGCAAAAGAATAAATTTAAATAATCGTAAAGCGTTTAAATTTATAATCGTTAATGAAATTGAAGTCATGTCCGACTTTATTAGCATTCATATTATTAGTAAGTTAATATTAGTCCAGGCTGTCCTTTATTAGCCATCATACTATTATTACTTGAAAATTAATTATTAGGTTGGTGCAAAAATAATGACGTAATCATGTCGTTTTTTTGACGTATATTTAACGTCAAAAAACGACATTATTACGGCATTATTTTTGCACCAACCTAGTATCTTATGTTATTTCATTTTTATTTCAACAAACTTGGCCAAAAATATATGATAAGTTTATAAAATATATTGAAATTAAATAAATACCTAAAAGAAAGCGCGTTATAATGAATATGATATGACAGAATACCTAAGAATTTAATGTATTAAAAAAGTATTGATTTAATAATGAAAAATAATTAAAATGAAGATATAAAATAATGAAAAAAAAAAGACATATTGATTGTTTTAAGAATTATTTTGCCTCCATTCTTTTTTGGTCGATTGAGTGTTAGGTGGTTTTGTAGCAATTAAAAATTAAGACATTCGTCAGTGAGATTAAGAAATAGAATGCAATATTAAAAATATCTTAGAAGAACAAAACTATTTTAATTTTTGTGTGTATCATCTGACAAAAAACAGACATCAGATTTTTCTTGAAGAACAGATTTAAAATTCAAATGATATACCTACATTCATCTATTAAACAAGTGTCCAAATGAATCTGCTCCTACAACTCCTATGTTCATATCAGTACCATTTCTCAATATATATATATATAATTATCTTCTTTAATTATTTCTGTTCTTTCTAACTTCCTTTATCCTTCTTCTTGTTTTATTCTTTAGATGTTTAAATATTTTATTTTATTTAATAAAAATACATATTTTCTAAGTTGAAAAGCCGTTCAATTAAAAATCTTGTGGGTTCAAATAACTATTCGAATGTTGCAACTGGATTTTTTCTAAGCCCTGTTATAATAAATACACTGAAATCTTTTAGTGAATCAGTTTTAAAACTTAATATTATTAGGATTCACTTGAATTGTTTATCAACAGATTATTACCTCTCTCTCTCTCTATCTCTCTCTCTCTATATATATATATATATATATTATATATATATATATATATATATATTATATATATATATATATATATATATACATATATATGTCTGTGTGTATGTGTATGTGTGTACACGCCTATATATATGTACGTGCGTGTAAATATAAATATGTTGTTGTGTATGTGTGTATACGCATGTCTTTTTGAACATAGAAATATAAGTCCTTGCTAGATTAGATAATCGTTATATTTGTTTTTTTTTATATGTTTATATATGATTTGTAACCTGTAGTCGGTATTAATTTTGTCAAATTTTCTTGATTACACAGCGGCCCTTTTATAAATGCCCTCGGTTTTAGTTTCCTTCGCTCCATCCATCTTTCTCCCCCCCTTTTTCTTTGCTTTTCCTCTCCCTCTCTCATCTTCTTATCTTTAAGATTGTATCGTCTATTGTGTGTATATGTCACCACATAATGTATCCTATCCGGTTATATCTTTAATGTATTAGACATCCGAGAACATTCATATTTCTCTCACTTAAACCGTCCTTGACTCCTCTCTTTAAAACTTCCCTCTGTTAAATTTTAATCCCCCACTTCATCTTTAGACCTTCCTGTTCTTCTCCTGTTCTTCTCTCGTCTGTTACCCCTCCCTATAGCTTTCATTTCTTCTAACATTCGTCCCACACTCTCATACATACACTATCACTAAATTTTATTTTTTATTCCCGGAGTTGTTTCTTTTTTTTTTTTTGTTTTCTTTTTGAATTTGTAGGTCTGATGAATTTGATGATATTTACGATTCCAATAAATTATGACCATGGAATATTAGTGTTTAAGCCATTTTATTATATATATATATATATATATATATATATATATATATATATATATATATATATAAACATTTTTATGTTTATAGATTATTTTTATAGATACAGATATTTAAATAAATAGTATGTTTATAAATAAACAGTACTAAACAACACTACACCGGCCTGAATGTCCGAGAAATTTTCACAGAAAATATTCGTCCTCCAACAGGATTCTGACCTTTATCCTATACGGAACTGTCATTTAGCTTGACTAGCCTTTAACGGTATTTGCCACAGTTCGGAGAGTTCGTTTGACAAGTTCGAATTTACTTTATTTACTTACCGAACGCACCTCTGTGCCAAAATCGGTTAATGGCACGTCAAGCTAAATGGCGGTTCCGTATAGGATACAGGTTCGAAAGATCAATGAGGTCCATCGCCAATGAACTCCAGGTATCAGAGTGGACTATCAGAACCGTGGTACATCAGGACATTCGATATATGTCATATGAAATGAGGAAAGGAAAATTCATATCGGCGAAGACACAGGAACACCGTCTCGTGCATTCAAAATGTTTGCTGAAGAAAGTGAAATATCCCCATGAACATGGCATGCTTTGGTTTTTCTCTGATGAAGAAAACTTTGACCAAAATCAGAAAAAGACAGGCAGAAACCAGGTGGCTATGTGCTTCTCCTTCTGATGTACCCATATATCCGGCTACTGTGATGGGTGTTGCCTCATGCTTGCATTCAATCATCAGCTCTGTGGTTTCCGCTAAATCATAAAACACACTGACGCATTTCGTTCCATATTAATTTTAACTTTATATTAATTGGACGTCCATGTTTGAATGCATAAATCCGCTTTTGAAACAGTGCAAAATATATTTATGTGTACATTCGAAAAACGTTATGACAAAATATACATTAGAGTCGTGTTCGAACGCGTGTTTCTCCTGTCAGGGTTAACTCGTCGTATTTCAAAACCGTTCACCCAGAAAGTATTTTCCTGCCACCTGAAGTTCAATTTGCTTACTTAAGATATTTACAACTCTTGTGATTATTTTTCTATTTTTGTATCAGAAATGTAAACAAATTAATTTTTAAGTAATTTGCAGATTTAATTTAAGATCTGAAATTTATTTATTAATATATATATATATATATATATATTGTTATAACGTATATATTCTAATATATATATATATATATATATATATATATATATATATATATATATATATATATATAAGGTTGGTGCAAAAATAACGAATGTTTTTGACGTATTTTTCAACGTCAAAACCGTTATTATTTTTGCACCAACCTAATATATATATATATATATATATATATATATATATATATATATATACATACATACATATATACATATATATATATATATATATACATATACATACATACATGCATATATATATATATACATATATATATATATATATATACATATACATATATATATATATATATATATATATATATATATATATATATATATATACATATACATATATATATATATATATATATATATGTATATATATATATATATACATACATACATATATATATATATATATATATATATATATATATATATATATATATATATATATACCTCTAACGTTACTGGTAATATTTTATATCGTGGTATATATGTTCGCCTGACGTTTTATCATTTCCCGTTGATTTGTTTTATTAATACCACATATAAAAATCTTTAGTTAACCAGGTCAAGTATAATTTTATATAATTTATTATCTTGTAATTTATATGATTTATTTATGATTTATTTATATGATCAATGTAATTTAAAATTTTGGTTAGTCCATTTATTTATTTATTTATGTATTTTATTAATTGGATTTAATTTTTTATTTTACCGTTTTATAATTTTGATAATTTCTTCTTGTTTTTTCCTTCTTTTGTTTGTTAATGTGTTTTTATTTCCATAATATTAAGTAATTATTGTTAAAATGCTTCCTCTTCAGCAAAATTATCAAACGTTACTTTGTCATTATATTGTATCAAAATTCTCTTTCAAATATCTCAAATGTATCCGTTGAATTTAGAATCTGTTTTATGGCATTTTGCTTAATATAGACTATTTTTGATTGGTTGGACTGATTATCAACATAGTTTATCTAGCTTCTTTAAATTCATGTATCACCCTTGTATTTAAATTTCTATCTTTTTCCATTTCTTTTCCATGTATCTTTTTTCCTTCTCACTCTATTTTATTTTCTTTCATCTTGTTTTTTTTTTAGAATAGACTATATCTTTTCTTTCTTTCCTTTACTTTTTTTAATATATGATGTGTCTTTCTTACTTTTTTTTCTTTTTAGAAGAGACTATATCTTATGTCCTTCTTTCATGCTTTTCTGGAAAAGATATTGTTTGTAAATCAAAACTTGTAATAACCCTCATTTACTACTGCCTGATTAGATTCGATGATATGCATCGAAACAGAAATGGATTTATGTAGCAGTTTTAAATATGTTCGAATGTAATATTACATAATAAACAATATTGCTCTACTATTGTATTGAGCACTATTTTAAAATTAATTTTGTGAACGATTGAATTTATATTTGATTCGATTTCATCTCGTATATATATATATATATATATATATATATATATATATATATATATATATATATATATATATATATTAACCGGGGTTATATAAATACATTATCTTTTAATGCAAAATTTATATATGTAAATATGAGTTAAAGATCAAATGCTAATAAAATATTGATCTGAATCCGAAAAAGAACGGATATGTAGCGTATATGAATGGAACATGTTTCACTCTTATTAAAACTTCGTTAGATATTGATAAAAAAAAACATACGAAAACAAATAAAAATTGCTATTTACAAATTTGTTTAAGTCATTTCTAATAGGTCAGCGACGTATCAGGTGCATTCAAACCGTACATTGTTCTATATACATGTAAGTTTGTAAAGATTCTTTTAAATTTAAGCAGGCAGCATAAATGTAAGTATATATATATATATATATATATATATATATATATATATATATAGAGAGAGAGAGAGAGAGAGAATTTACTCATATATATATATATATATATATATATATATATATATATATATATATATATACCCAATCGCCAAAAACAAGCAAATAACCGGCTTTAATATAATAACAAAACAACCTTAAAAAATTAAAATTAATACGAATTTTTATCTCTCATACTCTTACACAAACCCCATCATACGTATATACGTGCGTGCGAGAAAACATTATTCAGCGAACAAAATACAAAAACGGTCCGTGCGTTGACAACGCAGCAAACAAATAAATATTCGCTACACAATCCAACATCGAATACAGTGACCAAATACGTATGTATGTGCGTAATGACATATATATGCGCATATATGCCCAGTCCCACACTGTTCGCATATGTTTATGTTTGTGTGAGCTCCGGTGAGTGAACGTGCGTGTGTGTGACTGCGTACGTCAATGAATTTACGTGCGTGTATATATGTTTGCGTAAGTATGAGTAGCGTCCCGACGACAATTTTTACTCCCACTTCCATAAAAATACCGATATACTCAACCATGTATAAATCCGAAATTTAAAAAAAATATATCAGTTTGACTGACGATCGCAAATAGCGTGAAACCCAGAGCTACAAACTCATATCAATCCAACTATATATGTAAGCACTATCATGGATATTGAGCGCTTTCCAATAAGTACCGCGCATATATAATATATTATTTATATATTATATTATATTACATATAATATATTATTTATATATTACATGTGTGTGCATGTGTGTGAAATGTGTATATATATACATATATATAAACATATATATATATAAACATATATATATATATATATATATATATATATATACATATATATATATACATACATATATATATATATATACACACTCATTTCACACACATGCACACATATATAATAATTATAACATGTTTCATTAAATAATATATATATATATATATATTATATCTATTTTTATAATAATCTTTTCTAGTTCTCTAATCAACTTCTCGATTTTAAGTTGATATTCATCAAGGAATAAGTCATAGTTTTTGTTATCCAAGTACTTTCGACCTTCTCCATGTTCATCCGCAGGATATATTGCAAATTCATACTCATTGTAATTGTGATCGTTTTGATGGTTATGTTTGAAGACATGAGTGAACGCGCTCTTTTATATTTATTTTAAATTTATCTGTTGAAGCTATGTTTTTATTTTATTTTTTTACAAAGAAGCGCTCCAATGTATGGGGCTTATCAGAAATTTTAGAAATGGAAAATTGCATTAAGTATTGGTCAAATGCATTTCAAAACGTTGCTGTTACATTCATAATAATTTTTTTTCAGTGTTACTTGGTTGATTTTGATAGAGTTTCCTTGTGAATTTGAATGTTTTCTTTATTATTTTTATTGGTGTTGTCAACAAGCATTTTCTTGTATTTTGAATGTAGACAGTGATGTGTCTTTTAATGTTGTACAATAGAGCTTGTATCCAACATATAAACTGTAAGAACTCTTAATGATGTTGTAGTCGTCAAACAAACATATATACTTACTTTTTATCCGAGAAACAATCCCCCAAATGACATTTAAACTGATATACCAACATAGGTCTTTCGAAAAGACCAAGATTAGTTGGTCTTTTCGAAAGACCAATGTTGTTTTTTTTAGGAGGAAAGATATTTCGCATGATTAAATTGACTGTATTAGATTTACTATAATATATAATTAGCTTTATTTTTTAAACATTGGATCAGTGGGGAAACTAAGAGTACTTATGAAAGTTTTTTAGATTTTTATCATCTTGTTTATAATTGAAATGCATTTAGGTTATTTGAGAAGTATATACATATATATTTGAATAGGTTGTTGTTGCCACACCAGGATAAAATAATTTTATGGTCAGGGATCATAATTTTATTTTTAAAATAGGAGAGAAAAGTATCACATTTTAAGATTTAAGGTCCATTCTACCAACACTTCTTTAGAAATAAATTCCTCGGCAATATAAAACAAAGTATTTGATAAATATTTTTTTTTACCAACAATTGATATTAAAATAAAAATTACTAAGATGGAGGAGTGAACTGGGGAAAATACTAATTTTCTTCCCAGTTAGGCAGCTGTTTCCCAGAATAGAGCCAACTTATGTTTCAGCTCACGTTGTCTGCACAGGGCAGAACATTGTATATTAATAACAACAGACTCCAGGATGTCAAAATGTGGCCTGTTCCGTGCCCTGTGCAAGACAGAAAAGAACTCAGGAGAATAATTCGTCCTACAAGTAACTAACCTCTGGATGGACTTGCCACACAGTCGATCTCACATCGACATCCTTATTGATGTATTACTGGACATTGTTGATTGGCAGACAAGACATCCTTACGGTAAGCAAGCAAAGTCCTTCTGGTTGAAAAAATACTCCGGACCATAACGGGATTGAAACACCTTTGATGGAATTGGAAATTTTGTCGGCGTATGTTTGACTCACGGGACCAATCCACTGTAGTCTCACATATACAGGACATTTAAAAGGAACATATGTCTTGACGACGTTGAACTTAACGATTTTTTTGTTCAATGGTAGATGTAACAACAAATTTGGGGTAACCATTCATTAATAACAAATATTTAATTTTCTTAACTCAGTGCCAAGCCTACACTCAAAACACATCATCAAAACAAAATGAGTAAGGGTACTGATAAGATTCTTTTTCCTGGGTCTGGATGCAAATGAGTACAAAATTAGATAAAGCCCATAAAATTATATATATGGGAAAGTGGTATATGATAAAAAACAAATTGTCATCTACAGGGATGCGGACGCGGTTTCCATTCCAGTCGCTATAGAGTCAAAAATATTTGTGGGTGACGAAAAGTTTTCCAGCCTACAAATCCATTAACCACAAACGAAATTCGCTCTTACTACGGTAAATGTTCATTCCTTAATTTAACCAGTTCTAATCTTCAGTGCTAGGATCCGCCAATACCATGCACATTGTAGCGAGCCTCCCTCACTCACTTCGTATTCCGTTGGTGAGTCACCACAAAAGGAAATTCTCAATTTCCACTGACACGATCACTACAGTCTTAACCTGTTCAAGTATAGAGTCAATGATTATTTTTCTCTCATAGCCTCATATACTCTGACTCTTATATTGTAACCCTCTACCTCGAGTGGCTTTTGGTACAGGATGAAAATCATGGTAACTTGTTCTTTTAAATCATTTAGACACAACTTTACCTTTAATCAAACATTATTTCTTCCTTTTATTACGAATATTTAAAGATGGGATTTTCCTCACACGGCCTCTTTAGAGATGATGGGTTTGCTGACACTATTCAACGATATTTTAATTGTTCTCGGCAGTCAAAGATTTCCTTTATTTAAATAAGAAAAGAAACCTGAATTAAATTTTGAAGCCAGCTTGTTAAGTTTTTGTTTTTGCATTCTTTTGTACATTTTATGGCCGAAAAGAACTTTTAGGACGTTTTTATACATCGATGTGTTCTGTGTACATAATTTTTTTATCAATTCACCCCACACAATGCGATAGTGCCACTAAGATGCAAAAGATAATGAAATAAGGAAATCTAAACCAAATCCTAAATAGGAAAGAAGCGTAAACCTCGAATCCTGTTCAAATTCCTGGTAAGATTGTAAACTGAGAGATAATTGGATCTATCTATACCTATTGAAGAGAAAGAAAAAATAGTAAATAGAGTTTTTTTAAAAAATCGACATTAGAATGAACAGAAGCCCCAATCCTAAACAGGAAAAAAGGGATTAAACCACAAATACTCGTAAAAGAAAAACGGGTATGAGTGTGAATAGGCTTATAGGCTGATAGGTGAACCTATCTACTCATATAAAAGAAATATATGCCAGATTATGACACAGTATGTGGGTCAGGAGCGGGTCATCGGAGTGCAAAATGAGTACGTACATTCGAAGACCATACAAAAGTCATTCGTCTGGCATTTATTTAGGAAAGATTGTTGGGAAAGAATCGAGCGCTCCATCCATAATTGAAGAGACGGCCTTCTGCCAAAAATCTCTTCTACAATCACTGTATATCGATAAATATACGATCGGGCTATTCCAATAAATACCCTTTTATGAATAAATTTTCCCTTAAATATATAGGGTCATTAAACCCTAATAATTGAGATTAAATTAGTCAAACCTGATGTCACCCATGATACAGCTAAAGTAAAATGGAACTTTCGTCTCCCTAAAAAAGAAATTTGTCCGACTAAAATAAAATTATATTCAATAATAACATATAATCATCTAAAAATATAAAAATAAAAAAAATAAATTGCTTTATATATAGACCACAATTATTTGGGTGTGCCTGCGTTTATATGTGTCTGTGTGCCTACTGCTAAACATACACTTGTATGTGTGCGAGTGTATATATAAAATTAAAAAAACAATAGTAGATCGGGACTATATATCTAATGTGTTCGGAAACAAGCTTTATACTTATAAGGTGAAATTATTCATACACACATTTTAAAATAATCAAGTACAGTAATATGTGTGTATAGATAAATAAGGAGTGTTATTAATGATGGTTTCTAAGAATAGTTGTTGTATATGTTGATATTCGTAAAATCTATTTTCTAACCTCTTTTAATCGGGGTCAATGTGTTTGAGCAGGTGCTTGGACTTGTGAATATATATATATATATATATATATATATATATATATATATATATATAGAGAGAGAGAGAGAGAGAGAGAGATTTGTGTGTGTGTGTGTGTGTATTATTCTTTATTACGAGAAAACGTTATTTTTTCTTGTCTACATGAGTTTGGTTTGACATCATTGTGTCATTTATTATTTATTTGAACAAAGTAATTAATTTCAACTAGTTTAGATCCAAACTTCCTAATAAATGAATATGTGCTTCAAGACAGGAATCGAACTTACATTCATCTTTTCCATTAGTATAACATTTTAATGGCACGCTTCGACCAAAGGAGTTGTTTCTCAAATGGGAAAATGAAATAGGCTTTTTATTCATAATGGGAGTCACGTTTTCCCCTTATTGTTCATCACACTTTCTCCCTCATTGTTTCCAAATCTTTATTAATCATTTCTCGTTGACTCTCTCTCTCTCTCACTCTCTATGTATGTATGTATGTATGTATGTATGTATGTATCTATCTATCTATCTATCTATCTATCTATCTATCTTTTTCTCATTTTATTGTATTTCTCTCTTCCTTCTCTCACGATTTATGACCTATTCCTCCCATTCCCTCTCCTATTACGTACTATATTTCCCTCTTTCTACAATATTTTGTCTCTTTTCTTCCCTGTTCTATTTTGTTTTACTTTCGTTTTTTTTCTAACGTCTTAACAAACTCGTATTTTCTCCGAGCACCACTCTCTTTTTCCCTCTCTACTGTTCATTTCCCTCTCCTATTTATTTTACGTCTCCTTCTCTTTCTTTATTCGGAATCTAACATTTTCTCTGAGACACGTAATGTACCAAGTATGTAAACATATAAATTACCAAAATTAACAGGAAAATGACGCACGTGTATATTGACGAACAGGGTTCCATTTTGACAGCATCCAATACTATCATCTCACACCGTGACGCATATCTACAAGACCAAGAATCAAAAATATTGTCGAATTCTTTCGAAGTGACGCCACCCACGCCCTCTGAGATTCTTGTGCCTCTGAAGAGAGAAACAGGCCAGATTAACAACCCACCACCTTACCCCTATTAGCTTTACCAACACACTCATAAATGAGTTTCTGAGACGCTAAAATCATCTCTTCGAAGTTAATTGAAAAGAAAGAAAGAATATGAAATGCTTGAGAGAAAGAGAGAAGCAAATATGAAACCTATGAAATTTAAATGTGCGATATTGGTGAATAAGTTAGATAGATAAATAGATAAATAAATAAATAGATAGAAAGGAGAAAATAAAGGATGAGTTATGAAATAATGTAAAAGGAAAGTTAGAAAAATGTAAAAATGAAACAAAATCGAAGGAAAGAAAAAGATAATTAGATAAAAATGAAAATGAGAAAGAAATTCTAGAAAGAAACAGTTAAAAGAAATAAAAGAGAAAAGAAAAAGAAATGCTAAAATGAAAGAAATATTTAAAAGAGAGAAAATACTTAAGAAGTTATCTGAAAAAAGGAAGGAAGATATAGATTATCTTGAGAAAAATAATACCAAGTGAAAATGCTATTAAAGAAAGAAAATGTAGGCTATTAACAAAGAAGGCAAGACAGCACACTTTGAAGGAAGAAAGAAAGAAAGACATGGCATTTTCCTTAAAATGAAACAGAAAAAAGAACGGAAGAGATGCGTTAAAATAATAAATACTTAAAAGTAAAAGTAAATAAATAAATAAATTAAAGAAGTAAACATAAAACAAAATACAAAGAAATGTTTAAAACAACGAAAAAGGAAAGCAAGAAAGAATGAATGAATGTAGAAGGAAAAGGATGTCAGACATATTAAACGATTGAGTGCTTTTCACACTTTTAAAGATAAAAAGTGAATTTTAAATCAGTTTTTTTTTTCTTTTGGCTTACATTAAGCCTATGATCCACTAATAACAACTTCTCATTCTGTGATCGCTTCAGGAACAATTTCCACTTGGTCTCTTTATGGGATAATTATATAAATTTGTAATGAATATATTGCCAATGCTGAGAAGACGAACGGTTAGACATTCGATCAGGAGCCACTCCCTGATTTTTTCTTCCAGTGAGCAATTCCAGTTTTAAAATTTCACAATGATATTCAATGTGAATGCCACTGCGCTTTTATCCCAGTGTTTCTAGTATAAAATAAACAATTTCCAAAAAAATGAAACGTGTTTTCTTGAAATTCTTTATAGATATTTTATGTACAGGATATTGAGAAGCATATTTTAATATTTCTTTATTGAGAAAATCACTGGTTATGAACTGTAATTTTGTTCTGTTATCAAGGGATACAATACGATTAATATCAATCAGTTATGGGCTATGCGTGATACACGAGGCGATCATGTATCTTTGGATGCACGACTGACGAAGCAGATTTTTTCCCGCGGTAGGTTGTCATTTCTTTCTGTAGTAGACCAGTTACCAACCAAGGCTAGACAACATGATCTGACCTGCTATTTACCCATAGCTGGCGGGGAGAAGAGGATTCATACCTTTCCCACGTAAGTGAATGTAATGAATTCGACTGGAATTCAAACTTGGATCTTCGATTTCTCAATCTTAGCCGTTATCCATTACTCCACAGTTGTAAAAAGAAAAAAAAAAGTCTTATAGTTTAAGTTCAGCCTACCTTGATTCGAACATCTGATCTGGATATAAAGAGGTCAGAGGACATCATTCGATTTGCTCTCCTCATCTTTATTGCCATTTTCACGACCTTTCAGTCGTTATACACTCCGGTCTTTTTCAGCTGATACACGTTGTAATTTCGAACCGAACACTTTACTAGTCGACAGAGCTAGAGCGTTGTAATTCCACGTACCACGCCTATTCTTGGATAACTCAGTTTCAGTTTAATTCTCTTTAGTAATTCAACTCTTCAAGTTTTCTGTGATTTGGGTTAAGTCATCTTTAGATATCACCTAAAGATGGCCGTAGCGTACAATGGCTAAAATGTCTTGATAAATAGCAATGCGACCAAAAGTTCGAATGATGTAAATATCGTAAATAGTTACACTATCGTATCTGCGAAATTGATTTGGTTTATTTTGTTTTACGGCATATCAACCTCAATAGATTACTTAATGCCGACAAAAATGTTTTTGCTGGTAATATTTTCTTTTGTCAAAAATTTGTTTCTGATAATAATTTTCCTCCAAAAATGTATTGCTGGTAATATATCTCAGGAATATAGGCAGGTCAAAGAAATATCAACAAAAAAAAGATTCATCTATTAGTGCATCGTTCTAAAATTAAACTTTAAAATATTGATAATCTTTTGGGTTTTCATACAAGCTTCCAATTAAGGGTTACGTAGATAGAATCGAATCCTCTTATCCTCCTACGTATGTTTAAGCACCATATGTGCTTGTCCACTCCGAAATGTTTGAATTTGAGTGGTTGTATTTATTTTCTTTGCTCGTACGTAAAACACTGGTCAGAGTTGGTTGGTGACTGCTGCCATAAGAACAGTTAATCTTTTTTGCACATCAAGGATATTTGAAGGTAAGAATCTGGTTTGGAAATTTCCGGTTTGTCATTATGTTGGTTCAGTTGTTATGCGATTCTGTGCAGGTTTAAGGCAAATATTATTGGTTCTGACCTGATTTTTATAGTAATTATTTTTATGAGCTTTCCTTTTTGGTATCTGTCTACATTTCTGAGATGAGGTATTATGTACAACATTATTCGGATTATTACCATCATTTTTGTCGCCATATTTATTACAACGTTTCGGACGTTGTACGCTCCGACCTTCTTCAGGTAGAATGGTTGGAATGTCGAACTGAACCCTTTATTTCGCTCAGACTTTTCTCCTTCCACGTGACATGCTCTAATGGGTGTCAGTTATCAGTTATCTCCTGTTCATTCCCTTCTCCACTGCAGTAATCGGGTAATGAACTCACATTCTTGGGGTCCTGTCATTCGATCTAACCAACGCCTTTATCCACTGTGCCATGTCTTCTTCAGTGTATCTGTGTATAAATTTCTGGGTATTATAAACCTAATATCTCAGCAACAATTTTATCAGTTCTCATATTGCAATCTTTGCTGTTGTCATTACATGTTTTTTCCATAGCTCATATTGCAATTTTTGTTGCTATTATCGCTTTTTTTCTGGCACTCCTTATTACTGCTTCCCATATTGTGTTCATTTCTATGCTTGGTCCGCTCAGGAGATTTTTGATACCTAGCATTCCTTTTTGACACACACAATTTATGAATATAAAAGTACTATTAGATTGATGGCAAGGGTTCACCAGATTATATTTGTATGTAACCGTAAGTTCTATGCTAACAGTATCTTCTCTCGAGCTTCACACTTATGGCACACTTTTACAGCTTCTTGCTTTCGAGCCAACTTGGATCTTCAGAAATTTAAATGCAATGTCAATCATTATTTTCCATATTCGTAATTCCTGGTCTACATTGTTCTCTTTCTTAATAATATTTTATTTTTCTCATATCCTCGCACATTCAGTAACGCCCTGAATTTTAACGGTTTCATTGACCTACTTGTAGTGAATTTTTTAAATTAAACACAATTGAAAGAGGTTACGACACAATTATTTTTTATTATTATTTAATCATTTCACCCCAAGCAAGTCGATAAGGCTCCCTAACATGAAAGTATCTGCAGGTAGTACTGGAGATGACTTTTATTAAGGATGAAGAACAAAAAGACAGAAGATTGCGACTAGCGTTGCATTTAAACTTTTAAGAATTGTATTTTTCTGGCAGGCAAGAAACTGGAAGAAATTTCTACAGATGAGAAGTCCTAGAAAAGTAATTATTAGGATATAACTGACGATTGCATCTAGCTATTTCAAAAGTTGTTATGATGTTGATTTGAGGTTAGTAGAGACTAATGCCAAATAACACGTAACAATAAAAAGGGTTTTAATAGGTTGGTAAAAAGGTAAAGAAATCGCCTGAGTAGTCAATAACTAGCTCAGCTAAGAACTTCTCTGTCTCTCGGTCTGGTATTTATCAATCCACCCACGTGGACCGAATGTGGCACAAGGCCGGTTTAATGTGGGTATCTCCGAGCCCGTAGGCTCGGCCAAAAATATGGCCTTTCTGAACCCGCCTAGACGGATTCAGGCCCTGTCAACCTCCCCGGACGAAACCTTGCCCTTCGGCAAAGCCTCGTCCGGGTTCCCTTCTGCTAATGCAGAGAGTTCAACAGTCGGCGAGAGTCTCTGTCTCTCTGTCTTCCCTCATGTCAACGGACATGCCACTATTTAAAGTCTTTGTTCACAGACGCAGACAAGTTCATCTTCAAGAGGGGTGGTAGGTTTCCGACATAACAAAAGTAAAACAATTTATGCATAAATTTTCGCTGTCGGGGTAACAAGGAGGAGAGCGTATTAAAAGAAGAACCATGAAAATTATTTATATATAGGCAGAAGGAAGCCAGGTCAAGGCGGTGCGAAAGGGAGTGAAGTTTCAATGCCATGTTTTATATACAGTCAAGTATGTAGAATATTTTCCTTTGCTTAAGATCGGTTTACTAGTACTTAGTTCAAACTAAGATTTATACCATCACAATATAGTATATTTTAACGCAGGTTTCCATAGAAAGACTGCATTCATTTGAAATTAAGATTTCCATTCGCTGAGATGTACATCCCTTCCAGATTAATAAGTTCCACCTATCTGTTTGAAGCTGTCATCACTTAGAATTGGCAAGTCGTCCCCCAGTACGAGATGGTTAACTTTTTTGATCCTATTCCACTTGATAGAGTCGTAATTTCTCGAATTACGTAGTAATGGTTAATCAAATTAACTCGCTAATCATTATCCACGGCGTGGTGTCTTTTTATCTTATAAAGCGTAGCTTAGCTTTGCACAACGCCTGATGTACTGAACACATATCGCGTATCAAAAATCAAAAACAGCTATTACTCGATGACAATGGGAACACTTGCAAATACTAAGTTAGGCGGAGCGACAAAGTACTGTCCAGATTGTTAGGTCCAAGGTTGTTTGGTAGGTTACTTAGTACTCTACAGGTCTTAGGGAGAAAGCTTTGAAACGTTAATGGTTCTAAGAAGGACGTACGGTGTATATTGTAATCTCGAGCAATACGTAAATAACCACGTTAATTTTGACGGTAATTCTTCTCGATCTATGTGCAATGTCCCTTTAGGACGTGAGCAGTCATTGATCTCCACAACTTTCTATCGTTTACAACTCTTAGAAAGGTTTGTATTTTCGCCATTCCTCCTCGTACCTGCTTTCCTGCCAAAGACTTACACAAGATTGTTAACTTTTACATTCACTTCTTCCTCTTGGGTACCAAATTCTCCAAGCTCTTTTTCTTCATCATGTGTTCTAAAAATTTCAACTCTCTCATTCTGATGATACATCGAGAAAAGCTTCTGCTGATTGTATTTGGGGCGGATATCAGTTTTACCTTGGAACTGTAGTTATTTAAAAAAAAAAATCTCTCATAGATAGTTTCAATAAGAAATATTGCAACTGCTAGCTTTATATTCTGAAACTTTATTTCCTGATATTTTCAAGCTGTTTTAATCCTTTTAAATTACATTATGTTTTCTGTTGGTGAGAAGAAATCTACGTATATATTGCCTCTTCCATTTTCATGGTGAGAACATCCGATCTCATTGTCTCGCTAGGGTTAACATTTCAAATATGAAAACACTCAGAATTCTATATTTTTAGTTTGGGGAATCTTCATTCTTCTGTGTAAGAGACTCGTTTGAATTTTTAAATCTATTTGTATGTATGAAATTGGTTTACATTGTCAAATTTTATTGCATTGGCAAATTAGAAATTGACAATGCAAGCCAATGAAATTCAAATTAGAATTTGACAATGCAACCCAATAAAATTCTAGTCGTTTAACTATGACATAGTTTTGCATTATCAAATTCTATTCATTGCCTATATGAAATTTGTTTGCATGATCACAAAACAATGTCTATTTTTTATATGCTATCGACAATATTTTGTATTTATTTATTGACGATCTCATCTTTCCCTTTACAGTTTTGTCATATTATCATGGCCTACTTTGTCTGTATTCTATGACTTCTGTTCCGCTACATGTCTTTGGCGTCATAATATGTCGTCATCCATATGTAAAAAGACGTTTTTAATTGTCGAGTCATTGTAATTTGTAGCGACAAGAAAAGTTTTTATTTTTTCTATGTAAATTATTCCAACGTCATTGATTTCATACATTGTCATCAATTTGATAACTCTTTGGACAAAATATTCCATGTTTTCTCTTGTACAGATTGGAATTCTAATCAGTAAACTATGTTTCTAATATTACTAAATATAGATGGCATTCTAATTTTATGGGAATCATGCAAATGATTACATTTAGAGGTAATTTAATTGCTTTAGTCGATTCGTGTTGACTATCACAATCATTAGTTACTTCTATTACTACAACGAAGCTATAAGTCTTGACTGCTTATTCATAATAATTTAGCATATATTATTATTATTAATAGTAGTAGTAGTAGTATTAGTATTAATGTGTCACAGAGATCAGAAAACCAACAAATAGACTCTGCGTTGCAAATGTATTACATATAAATCATAAAAGAGGGGATAACAAGGTTATGCCAGACACATACCTCATGACACTGTGCTCGATATGATGACGGGTTTTAATAAAAGCAGCTCATAGTGCTGTTGGTGGAGTCCAGTTAGAATTAGATTCTTATCGAGTAACCCAGTCCCTTCTGATGGTCTCTGATTGAAGGATTTCTCATGTGATTCTAAATATACAATGAACGGCGCATCAGCTACAATTCACTCGCACTACTCCCACTCATGAACAGAGAGACAGACCGAATTATTATTAATACTTGATTGTTATATTAATAGTTATTTTATTGTTTAATTACGACAAAATAATGCAGCAATTTCAAGCGTCTTCTCTTTCAATACTTTCCTAAAAATAAGGAAGTATGAGAAGAATAGCTTAGTTTAATAAATATGTCGTTAGTATTCGAAATCAATCGGGAATTCAAAATGTCGAATAAGGAACTGGCAGTAGACCTCTATTGTTAAGATTAACTCAATATTTCTCCACGTATTTTAACCTTTCAAACATGAGCAGTGCATAAATAACTTGATAAATATCTATCGAACTGAGAGAAAGACATCGAGCAAGAGACATATTTGTCGAGGGTGTTAAAGTGTGTAGTTCAAAACCAAGAAATTGTTTACGACAACGTACCAAAAAATAAAGAGTATAATTTTAAAATATGCAATTATTGAAAAAGTGATTTTTCAAGGACCCAGTAAATGCTGTCGTTGGAGGTAAACAAACATCCTTGAAATAAACAGTATAATTAAATAACATTCTCACTCCCCATCTAAATCTCTCTTTCTTTATCTCTCTCTTTCTTCTTTATACCTCTCTCTGTATCTCTCTCTCTCTCTCTCTCTATATATATATATATATATATATGTATGTATATATATATATATATATATGTATGTATGTATGTATGTATGTATATATATATATATATATATACATACATACATACATACATATATATATACATACATACATACATACATATATATATATATACATATATATATATATATATATAGATATAGATATAGATGTATATAGTGATTTTCCAAGCGTAGTGTCACGTGGCTCTGTGGTTAGAACGTCTGCTTTCTGATCATGCGAATCTCCCCATGCTCGACTTCATGATGTTATTGGAAGAATCGAGATCAATCCCAGCGTGCGGTATTTTCTGCCTGAAAAAGATAGCCAAGACTTGTGAGTTAAATTTGGTAGACGGAACACTTGGCCATCTGCTTGAGCGTGCTGACCTTGTTCACGCTCTCTCAAAGAAACAGTAACTAATGTCTGCTCAGCATAATTGCAGTATAAGACATAGGTGGGCTCTGTGGATTTTGAACAAAAGCAAATGTGCGTGAGCGAGCATCTTCAATAGGGATTGGCTAGCCACTTTAGTAGACAGGAATCCTTGAATAAGAGTGTCAGCTATCATATATATATATATATATATATATATATATATATATATATAATTTCCTGAGGTTACGTCGGAGCAGATCATACGCCACGGCCTATAGGGGGCCATCCGAGGGGTCCGTTTGAAAACTGTTTTGAAATATTTTTAATTACTGACAGCTTTTGCTCAGTTCACGATTTTTTTTTTTGCATTTTTTTCTTTTTTTGATGTTTCTTTTGTCTTCTATATTCTCACTATATCTCTCTCCTTTTCTCAAACACACACACAAACAAACCCCCACACACACACTCGCGGGCACGCACACACACACACACATATATATATATATATATGGGTTAGCAAGGTCGAAGTTACTGTATTTAAACTTTAATCTTGCATGAATCTCTCACGTACATTCATATCTGCTCATGGCGTATGAAAGGTAAACAAATGACGTCAGACATGAAATGGACAAAGTCCGACAACTTTTATAAGACATTTTTATGTTTATACATTCTTTTTATAGATACAAATATTTAAGTAAATGCTTTGTTTATAATAAACAGTATTAAATAACATTTACCGGCCTGAATGTCCGAGAAATTTTCATAGAAAATATGCGTCTTCCGTCATTTGTTTACATTTGATACGCCATGGGGAGATATGAATGTACGTGAGAGATTCATGGAAGATTGAAGTTTAAAAGCAGTAAATTCGACGTTGCTAAACTATCGATCCTCTGTGGCTCAATCGATAAAAGCACGTCAGGCTATATGACAGTTCCGTATATAACACACACACACACACACACATATATATATATATATATATATATATATATATATATATATATATATATATAATCAAATATTATAAGAATAATTTAGATATATTATCGTTGGGCTTTTGTAACAGGATTAATGATTTCACAAAATATTTCAAAATTAGTTTTCGACATGCCTATAAATATTGATATATACTGGAGACTTCTTTCGTATTCTTCTTTCATAAAAGTTGCCACAAATTGATATTCAATAATTATAAATCTAGGAAAGACATCACTAGGTTTTATTAATAAAACATTATCTGCCAAAAAGTTTTTACATCGTGGCAACAATGTCTGACTTCAAATAATAAATGATGTGACCAGTCCTCTAATTGCACAACGAAGATATTTCGTCTATACAGACATGATAGGCTGTTTCAGCAAGAATCGTGTGTAATTTGGGGGGATTCGAGTGTACACATCTCTTGCCATCAGGTTTTTGAATTGTGGTCTGGAGATATGACAGATGAACTTCATTACAGGTGAAAAGAGATAACAGGTGTACTAAACTGTTGTTAATGTAGAATGACACGTCTCATTGTTTAAGTGAATAATATACGTTTCGCTCTTAATTTTTGCTAGATTAGGTACTCAGCTGCGTCTGTATATATATATATATATATATATATATATATATATATATATATATATATATAGATAGATAGATAGATAGATAGATAGATATACACCACTCGTGTAGTTTTTTTTCTGTCACACCTGTCCTTAGGTCCAGGCGGAAAAACGCACTTCCTCCGCATCATCATAGTTCTTTGATTTATTAATTTAAATGTAATTGTGGCTCACACTACATATGGAGAACGACTCAAAGACTTGATGTCAAAATAAAACATGTCCCAAAAAACTTCCGAATATATTCTCTGCCAGATAATCTGGCAAATACATACGGGTTTCCCATCGCGGATCACATAATAAATAACCATAATTGTGTCGCTAATTTCCATGTGGAATACTTTACTATCTTTAGTGAATCCCAATCGAATTACCACTTAAAATATTGAAGGCCATATTATATTTTGTGCTTGAGACCTTCATTATGGGTTGTGCCTGTCTTCCAATTAATTTCCATTTACGTATTTTTCCCTGCTTAGATATTTTCCATCTTTTTATTGATAATTATTTATTAACCTCAATTTGGCTCTGTTGAGCGAGGTTTGAAACCAGTTACCTAAATCGTTTTTCAATTTTACCTTTTAATTGCGATCATGAGTGGTAATAAATACATTTTTTCTATTCATGGCGGTATCATATTGATATATATATATATATATATATATATATATATATATATATATATATATATATATATATATAAATATATATGAAGAAATATAGTCTTAAGGTGTGCTATATTTATGGGATAAAGTGCTCACTATCAGAGATAGAGCGTGTGTCAATATAAAAGTGAACATAAAAGTCAACACTTAGAGGCGACAGTCTGTTTCATGCTAGACGCAATCGTCAGTCCAAGGTTGCTGTTATTTTTCTCGGCTATTTATATGTATGTGTCAGTCGTGCATTGTCGGTAGTCTATTTTGGCGGTTATTTGTTTATTTATTTGGGTTAAATTATTTTGCTTTTTTTTATTTATTTTTTATCTTATTTTTTATCTTATATATTTATTTTTTATTTTTATTTTATTCTGTGTTTTTATTAACGTAGTAAATTTTTTTTATATCGCTTATTTAATAGTTTTGTTTTGGTTTGGGAAGATAATTAAAGATATATATATATATATATATATATATATATATATATATATATATATATATATATATATATATATATATACAGTAGCGTCCAAAACTAAGGGACAAAATTTTAAAACCTAATATTTGTTAGAAATAACAACTGTGAAAAGCTGAAATTTTGACAAGTGGTAGTCGTTATCATCCATAATAACATACTAAAATTTGAATCATTTGCAAAGGATAGAAAAAGAATTATAACAATTATTTATTTATTTTCAAAATAGGATCGTCCAAAAGTAAGGGACAAAATCGAGAAAAACAATGTAAACAGTACGCTATATTCAATTTTTTTGATTTCCTCTAAAGAATAAGTCTTACTTAGTCATTTGTAAACGTTGCATCAGCCGGCACCATGGCGAAACGCCAAAAACTTGATTACTCTGTGAGACAAGCTATTGTGAAGCTACACAAGGAAAAGCACACCATTAGAGAGATTTCAGAGAAAGTGAAACGTTCCAAGAGTGTTGTAGGCAGGTTTGTTAAATTATACAATGATACTGGCAAAATAGTTAGTGCTTTTAAAACCGGCAGACCCCGCAAAGCTTCGGTAAGAGAAGATCGAATAATGCAGCGTATGTCATTAAAAGAACCGTTTTAAGTCTTGCACAGAAATTAAAAGGGTTATGAATAGTACCTCATGTGTGAATGTGTCAGGACAGACTGTTTGTAGACGACTGCAAGAAATAGGGCTGTTTAATCGAACCCCAGGGAAGAAACCACTTGTTAGTTCGAAAAATAAGAAGAAGACATTAGAGTTTTCAAACAGGTATGGAATTTGGACATATGAAAATTAGGCAAAAGTATTTTTCAGTGATGAAAGCAGGTTTAATTTATTTGGAAATGATGGAAAAAACAATGTAAAGAGACGTATTGGTGAAAGATTAAGTGCAAAGTGTACTAAGAAAACTGTCAAGTTTGGGGGCGGAAGCGTCATGGTATTTGGAATGTTTTCTAGCCAAGGTACAACGCCTCTTGTCCAGTTACAAACTCGTATAAACGCGCAGATCTATAAAAACATTGTTCAAGATCATGTTGTGCCAATCATACAGAATTCAGGTTTCGATAAGGCTACCTTTATGCAAGATAATGCCCCATGTCACAAGGCAAAGGTGGTAATGAGTTACCTTAGAGAGCAAGATTTGGAAATTATGGATTGGCCACCGCAAAGTCTTGACTTAAATCCAATAGAAAATCTTTCGAAGACCTTAGGAGTGAAAGTTATGGAAAGAAATCCCACTAACACGGAGGATTTGTGGGTGAAGCTTCAAGAAGAATGGTCTAAAATTAGTATCGAGGATTGTCAAGAACTGATTCGTTCTCGTAGTCGAAGATGTGCAGCTGTCATTGAGAGCAAGGGCTCATTTACTAAATATTGATTGTACATGTATTTTTATTGTTTTTTTTTTTTTGCTGTTTACATTGTTTTTTCTAAATTTTGTCCCTTACTTTTGGACGTTCCAAATTTGAAAATAAATAAATAATTGTTATAATTATTTTTCTATCCGTTGCAAATGATTCAAATTTTAGTATGTTATTATGGATGATAACGACGACCAGTTGTCAAAATTTCAGCTTTTCACAGTTGTTATTTCTAAGAAATATTAGGTTTTAAAATTTTGTCCCTTAGTTTTGGACGCTACTGTATATATATAAAACCATCTGAAACATACTAGTAGAAAATACAAACGTGATAACCTCATCCATCTGTAAAAATGATTAAAAATAATGGAAGCCTTAATAATGAAAATGAAAAAGACAACACTTAATAATATTAACTTCGAACACATCCACAATTTGATGTGTTCAGAAAATAAAATATAAAAATAAAAACTCTATAACATTAAAAAATACACACAATGCACAAAATTAAAATTGAAAAAATAACATCATCCTTGATAATGGCTAAAATTATAGCCGAAATCTCTCTTTTAAAACATTTGCCCAGTTTCTACATCCTCTGTGTCCAAAAAAAAAACAACACTTTTAAGAACACAAAAATAATCAAATAAAACGCTTAATCGCAGTACCTTGTCTGTCGTTTTTAATGAAACATGTATAAATGAAGGATTGCTGCCTAAATACACAATATGTATGCGTGTGTGTATGTGTGTGCGTATGTGTGTCTGTGTGTGCATGTGTATGTGTATAGTAACATGCATATAAAAAATCTCATTTTAACATATGCTTAAGCATTCACCCACCCAAGTTTTTTTTTTGAACATTTTAGATAGGTCGATAGTAGAATATATTTTGTTTTTACTGAGAAGCATTCCTTCAGTGGTAAAATGTTGTTTCCCTTCAGGATGTAGGTGATTATGGCTCTCCACATAATCCATTTCTTTATGACTTGTGTATTGCCATGCATTATTAGAAAAGATAACGTTTTGGAATTCATCCATTATAATGTTTACGTACCAAAGCTAGAAACTCTAATCTACTCTGCTATTTAATTCCTATTACTGTGACAATAAGAATGTTTTGTTTCATGCCTTTCCCAAGACATTAGTGACTAAATGAATAATGCCCTAGCCAGCTATTGAACCCCGTTTGCAGATTCGAATTTTCACACTTACCATAATTTATTTTTGTTAGATATTTTAAATTTTTAACTTTTTCCTTAACATATCTCTTCATTGAAGCCTTGGTATTTCCACATTATCTAACCTAGAGTTTGAACTCATAAATTCGATGGAGCAGATAAACTTGGCTTGTTCCTTTATCGCGTAAAAGCAATTTTAGGCCGAAACGTCAAAAAAAACTATGACATATAAACTGCCTTGAACGAATTATCATATATTAAAAAAAAAAATCTAGGTCCATTGATATGCTATGAGACATAATGCACAAAAAGATACACTTATAGGTACATAGCTTTAGATATGAAAGAAATATCTATCCAGTAAGCACAGATATTAAATATGTATTATCTCATACATGCTCTTTGAAAAACTGGCTAAGCAAGGTTTACCGATATGAAAATATCCATGAAAAATTAAAGTACTCTGTTCACAGATATTCAAATGTCTTGATAATTTTCCTTGCGTATAAAACATTAGAAACAATTAAATACAATAAAGAAAGGAACCAAAATTTAAACCAGCCATTTTTTATTTCAGCTATTTTTTACTTATCGTGTTGCATGATTTTGCGTGAATAGAAACGCCATTTTGAAATATTTAACCTTAAAGGGTCGGAAAGTTTTGCATAGGAAAATAAGACTATTAATCGTTTAGAACATACTTTTTATGTTTGTGTTTTATTTAAATATATAGAAAAAATATTAGTTTGTGTGATAATTATTTTACGTTTTGTGAACCAGATGTAATGACGAATGTATCATGGTAACTAATAATCCTACATGGCACTTAAGTATACATTTGTCGTACACTGACAATTTTGTTTTGCGCGGAGGTGGCAGCGTACACAGTGGAGTAATGTGAACATATTGTTCTTCTCTATGATAAGGCAATGTCGCAAGAATAACAAAGGAAAAATATTTAGGATTCGGTTAGTTCGTTCTACTCTATCCGTTATATTTTCTTGACCTTGTGCTATCTGATTATTACCTTTTTCGAACGCTGCAAAAGGCTTCAAGGAAAGAATTTTCTAATAAAAAAATTCAAGTTTTCATCGAAAGATTTTTCACAAGAAAAATTTCGATAATTTTCTTGAAATATTTTCGAATATTTGAGTGAAATATGATAAAAGACGATTTTGATAACTGCGAATATATAAGACAATAAATTGTAATTCTTATTTATCTTTGTGTAACAACTTTATGAAAAAGCGAAAATTATGACTAATCGTTAAAACAAGAACAATGTTTAAATTATAAAAATAAAAACAAATGCAATTTAAAAAATATGATTGGTTCATAAATGTATTATTTTACACAGTTTACTCATTGTATAATTCCATGGGCATGCGCCTTTGGATCCATTGCACGGTTTGTCACCCTTGTTCGTCTCTTTTCTCTTCGAGAATTGCACATGCAGACATAGAAATTTCTTCGACTTGTTTTCCAAGCTTGCTAGCAAAAAATGCAGGACATAATGATTTATTCTATTAAACTGTGGCATCATTTAACGAATAACTTCTCGTTAGTCATTTATCGTCTAATCATGAATGATAATAGCCCAGCCTTTAGAAAAAAGATCATATCATCAATTGATGATATCCGTTGATCTCCAATGAAACATCAACTAATGAAGTCTTCTGTTAGCTGGAACATTTAGCGAATGAAGAGCAGACTTACTAATAATAGGATGCTCGCTTTTACTAGTTTATGTACTGACTGTATTAACGCGCGACATTTTAGTACATACAGCAGTACTCAATTAGGTGACTTTGGTAGACGTCCCATTAAGACATAGAGATATTATTAAGGTTCAAGTAAACAGAAACCTTTCCTTACATTATCAGCCGGCTAAGATGAGATCACGAGAAAAGATACATCTTCTACACGTCGATGAGAATTCATTAGAACATTAACCACACGATAACATTTGATAATTAAAACATTATATGTAAACATAAACATATACATGAGGAAAATGTGAATGATAATTCAAAAAAGCGGGAAATATATATGGCAATATGGAAAACTTGTGAGTGGACATGTTTTACTAATGACAATATGGAAAACTTGTATGTGGACATGTTTTACTAATGACTACATGGAAAACTTGTATGCGGGCATGTTTTACTAATGAACATGCTAAATCAGAAAAACAAATAATTCAACAAAATCTACATTATTGAATCAAATGTTGATTTACATGGCGCATCTAAACGCTTGAATTTATATTACGAGAATTTTATAGAAACCAAAATGTAAGTAATTTCCAACTCGTTTTATATATATATTTATTTAAATAGTCATTTATTTTAAGGTTTATCTCACATTAATTTAATAAGAATACATGATAAACTTAAGGATGGCGATGGAAAATAAGATTTTTATTGTAGCATTTGCATTTCTTCTGAGAAAATAATATTCCTTCTCTTTAGTAAATTGTCATTTTAATGTTAACATTTTGAACACAAAGATTACAGTCACCTACAAATGCATTGAGTATGTGATTTAAATTTTAATTCCCTCTTTTTTGCAGGACTTACTTTTTTTTTTAAATTTACGTATGTTTAACCAATGTATTTTAAAGATATCGTTTACATTTTTTCTTAGACTCTTGCTTCTGGTATTAACTTTTGTCTTTGTTATACCTTCGTTAAAGTTATAATATAGATTCTAAAATGGGATAATTATGGAAAAAGGGAAGCAATTTTGATTCCTTTTGGGATGCACATTTTTTCTTTAGTAGCACATCTCGATATCGGTCGATGGTTATGATTTTTTTTATCTCGTGACCAGTAAGGTCGTAGTTTCACCATGTGTACTGCAGTCACAATAGAAGTAGTGTTCCTTGGGCAAGATAGCCTGAAGTAGCCCAGCCCTCTGCAGGCCGCTTTTTTTTTTTTAATTCATAGCTTTTCTTTCTCCTAGTCCGTTTGCCCCCCAAGGTTATAGAACCCGGTTTGTCTTGTTATTTGCCCATAGCTGGGAGGAAACAGGATTCATAACTCTTCCAAGAGTATTTTGAATTGTACTAAGAGATAAAAAGGAGTAGCATCTGAAATACGTATACCCTCCAAGAATATCGTAAATATTACAGATATACAGACGCATATTGCCTATATATTTCTGTATATTTATCATATTTGAGGTTTTCTTCGTACAATTAAACTCTTTCATACTTTTAAATAAGTTGAAAAAAGAAACGTCTCAGTCGACACATCAAGATATCCTTAGATATACAGATTATAATTTGTAATACATTACAACTTGTAGATCTGTAGAATGAGCTGAACTTAACTGAGCAATATTTTTGACAAGTTATTGAAGTACTTTTATCGCTCGAACAAATGTTAGAGAATCTACTTACGTAGAACAAGAGTAAGCGTTAATTTTAAATTATATAGAACATAAAAACAAAAAAATAATCTCATCAATATTTTCCGGAATTTATAATGGCCAGACATACGGTCAAAATTGTTAAATGTTAGAACAATATTAAATATTCGCCTTACATGGATCAAAATATTTGTTCGTTTGTTCCTAAACAAAAAAAAGTTAAACAAAACATTTTAAAATACAGTTACTTCTTCACTGGCTTTTATCAAATTTGTATAAATGAAGAACGGCTGTCGAAATACACTTATACATATGTATAAGATGTACCACAAAAATAAAACAAAAGTAAATGATAGTTTATTTATTATTATATACACAAGATTGCATATATTTATTATTCTCCTCCCCATAAATATATTTAAAATGAAACTCGACGAAGAGACACTTAACAAGCGTACACATATGTACACACCAATTCACATAACATAGCCTGCACCACATAAATATCCTTCTGTATATACCCACGCAGCTAAAGGTATGTATATTTAATTATTTACTTGAACCACGAATCAAAGTATTAGAGAAAAACTACATAAATAAAATACAGGCCCAGAAATAAATCGCATCACTTGGCACTTCATCATCGCTTTAATGGCATTTTTTCTAGCAAAGAACTCATTTCCTGTTGAAATACATTTACGCTTTGTTGCCTTCAAAATATTTAAAGCCTGATGAATAAGAGAAGCATGAATTATACATAAGTTTCGACTGTTGTCTGTGGACCTAGCGCCTTGTCAATCGATCGTTTGACATATGGGATCACTCCCAAAATGTTACTTGATTATGAATAATCCTTAAAACAGTAATGTTTCAATTTATTACCTGATATCTGAGGTTATTAAGCGAGCTAATTATAGTAAATTTACCGAATGTCACAGATTTCAATTTAGATCGATATGGACCGAGTGTGTGAGCAACGATTAGTGGATACAAACCAGGAGAAGGCTTATACTTAACATCAGAAAGAGGCAGCTGAATTTTCCGGGACAAATAATGAGGAAGGACTGCCTGGAAAATCTGATGCACACGAGTCGAACAGAGGGAAAGAGAGATAAGGGGAAAAAAAAACGCGTCACATATCTGGCGGCCTTAAGAAAGTGGATGACTGAATGTGGTCTGGGGGAAGAAGCAGAGGGAAGGCACTTGTTGAGAGCTGCAAGGAACAGAAAGAGCTTCAGAGACATGGTCGCCAACGTCCTGAAAGGGTATGCTGCATAAAAAAGAAGAAAAAAGAAAACTTATTAGAATCAAATAAGAGAACACTGAACTGCTATGTGAAATAAATCCTCCTCTATTTTTCCTCGCAGTTGAAGAGAATACTTGAAGTAATAGTGATATGTTTATGCAGAAGGATGCTGAGTATATATTTGAAGGCGCATGTGAGAATCGAGAAAGTTTTATAGAAAATGATTTAAAAAATTACACTGATAGTTTGAATAAGAAAAAGACAGCTGAAATTACACGATCACATAAATTGGAAAAAGGAAATTTTGAAACTTGACTGGGCATATTAAAGGCAACAGGGAAAGAGATTAAAAGTGAATGAACTACTGAAATATTTGTATAAATGGATTGTAGAACAGGACATGAGAGGGATAGTAAATAGACAAACATTACTAAGATCTAGAGAGGAAGTCATGGAGAGAATATGATCGCCCTCACCCTAAAAAGTCACAACAGAGAGAAGAAGACATTAATTTTATGAATTTCGCGGAGCAATTAAAATGAGGTTCCCTACAAACGATATACGTTTATGGGGACTAACTTACATTAATGAAGGCTTTATATTAATTTAGTTATGTAGGAATACAAAAATAAATAATAATGAGCATTTTCATTGCTTAACTAAATATATATTTTTCTAATTAAAAAAAAACAAAACACACTATACTATTGTAATAACAAAAGTACGCAGGTATAGTCTTTAAGAAAGCTTTATTAAGCTGAGAATACAAGGTCGGCGTAGAGTGTCTTTTTATAGTCCCAGTAAACAGGAAGAGCTGTCTCAAAGAGGAGAGTAACGAAACAAGGGCGATCACACTTGATTACTCATAAAAACAATATACCTACAATTCTAAGGATAGTTTTCGGAGGTTAGCTAATATTTAAGATCTGTCACCCAGAAGATTAACCAGCAAGGTTGAGTAGACGATAAGAGGTAAAATTATAAGTAAACAGCATGCAGTAATGGCGTAATTTCGTTATTATTACTATTATTATTATCATTATTTGTATGTGTATTACTATTATTGTTATTATCATTATTTGTATGTGTATTACTATTAGTGTTATTCTCATTATTTGTATATATATATATATATATATATATATATATATATATTACTATTATTATTATCATTATTTGTATGTGTATTACTAGTATTATTATCATTATTTGTATGTGTATTGCTATTAATATTATTATCATTATTTCTATATGTATTACTATTATTATCATCATTATTTGTATGTGTATTACTGTTATTGTTATTATCATTATTTGTATGCGTATTACCATTATTATTATTATTATTGTTATTATTATTATTATTATTATTATTATTATCATTATTTGTATATGTATTCCTATTATTGTTATTATCATTATTTGTATGTGTATTACTATTATTGTTATAATCGCTATTTGCAATGTAATACTATTATTATTATTTTTATTATTATTATTATTATTATTATTATTATTATTATTATTATTAAATAAATTGTTTAACATAACTCTTCCAAAATTTTCAACAGTTTATTAATAGAAGAGCGTGATTCAAGAAATGAAAGCAAAAAAACATAATGTTGGACAATGGTAAACAATATTTTAAACTGCTTTTTCAAGTATAAAAAGATATAAATCTACAAATAATTATAAAGCTTTCTACAAACGTTTCTTGTCTTGTACTGAAGAAACGTCTGTACTGATAATGAACGTGTCAAAACGAATGAAACTATCAACTGAGTTTGCAAAAAAATGTTATTACAGACAAATGTGAGCACCTCGAGGTGGTGTAATGGTTAGCAAGCTTGTCTCGCTAAAACAATTACGAGTAAGTTCGATCTTCACTGTTTGCACCATAATTTCGGTCTTGTTTAACATCTTAGCTATGTTTGGAAAATCACTATTACAGACGACTAATTTCAACAAGCATCTCAATGTGTACATTCTGAAAACATTCAGAATCTACCGACCTTTCGACACTTAAAACGCATCATGATAGTTAGCAATGCAAATTATTAACTTCCTTCCCGAGGGAATGAACAGATGATAGAAGAGTTCTATGAGATTTATGCTAATTTTTTGATTAATTCCTCTTGGTAACTAATCAACTAACAGAAAATTCCAAGACGTATAAGATCACCATCCTATTAAACAGGTTTCATTTGCATAACTTCACGCCAGCGGCGTTTCGTTCGGTTTGACGCGTTCATTACCAGTACCGCCATTTTTTCTTTACAAGACAAAATCGAGTGTACAACGTCTTATATTTTTGTAGATTTGTAAATTTAAATCTTTTTTAAAATATAACTTGAAGAAGACAGATTTTCTGATGAATTATTGTTTAATATTGTTAAAAACTGTTTTTTCTTTTCTTAATTTGCTCTCCTCTTGTAACTGTTATTATTATTATTATTATTATTATTATTATTATTATTATTATTATTTCCTTTGATTTCTGGTGTGTGGACATTTCGTTCCGCGTCCTTCCCAGAGACCTAAGGTTAGATATGGCATCATGACATTTTCCACTGACAAAAATAAATAAATAAATAAAATAAAATAACAACAACAAAAAGAAAACATATTTTACATAGATAAAGCCCTTCATAATTTGTGGGCTGTATTCGGGAGAACATTTTTTTTTTGTATTTCTTTAAGGCACGGGTTTCCATGAATGCCTTAAATTAGTCTACTTGAACCTTTTCCAACCATCTCCGAGGGCTCCAACTACAACATGGATTGTTGATGTTCCCATGTGCCACATTTTTGCGATTTCATTATTATTATTATTATTATTATTATTATTATTATTATTATTATTATTATTATTATTATTATTGTTAAAGAATATAAGATAAACACATCCGGAAGAAAATGTTCCTCTGGCACGAAGCGATATATGAAGGCCCACATCTTACAACTTTTAGGTGATTTATCCAAATCAAAATGTTATCCACATACGTTCGCCTTATAGTGTAAGTATAAAAAAAGCATATTCGCTTATTAATTTTTGAATTGAACCCATTTTTTTATTATTTTTAGCAAATATCATTTATTTGTTTAGATAATACAATGCTTGTTCGCTTCATATGGAGGCAAGCATGTTTCATAATACAGAAATTATTTGTAGATGGACAACCATGTTAATACATATAAACCAAAACAGAGAGGAAAATATCCCGTTTAAGTAACAACAAGGAACAGAAAATCCAATTTGTTCTCTTATTTTATATATAAAAATGAATTGAATATATCCCAACAGTTTCTAAAAGCATTGAAGTAAAGTGTACACAATTTTCTAGGCCAGGATTTGAACTCCCCTCTCTGTTGCCATTTCCGCGCATCCCCATTTCGTTACTCTCTCAATTATAAATCGTAGAAACAAGATTATTCTCTCCTGTTTTACAGAAGATAGTAGTTGTTTCCATAAAAATAAAAGAAAGAAAAGTACATTACGTTTATTACTTTTTTTTACTAGTTGAACGTTGATTCATTTTTTTATCTCGTGTTTGTCGTTGATAACCAAGTAACAATGTGTATCCTTGGCACACTTTTCAATATCCTTCTTGATTCCTGTTATAATTTCATCTAAATGGCTTCTACATTTTATCATATTTCCAATATGTCTTCTTCGTACGTAATGCATTGACTATAATCAATAGTAGCATATGCTGGAACTAAAATGACCGCAAATCTTCTTAATTTCATCCATTTCGAACAATACTGTAGTATGGACGGTTCTAGTTTTCCACCCATTTCCAGAATTTTCTCGTATATTTCCCAGGATATTTAGAACAGTTTCTAACTCAAAGATTTTGAATGGGCTCTATTCGAAACTTCCTACTTCATTATTTCTTCAGGTCACCAACAAGGTCGAGATAATTACGTGTATCATCCCTTAGTTTCATATTTACTCTGGTTATGCTGAAATACAGGATTTAATATTATGCATTTTATAGTACTAAAACACTTTTTTTTCTTCTTCTTCTTCTTCTTCTTCTTCTTCTCCTTCTTCTTCTTCTTTTACTTCTTCATCGAACGATGATGATAATAATGGTTTTAGTTTTTCATACTACTTAAATCATATTTTATGAAGTATACTTTTCATTATGAACTGTTCAACGTGTATCTTATATCATTTTTAGAGACGAAAACAGCCTTTTCTTTTATTCTATAATTTCTTTTTCTTCTGCTTCATTTTGTTTTATCTTATCTCGCTTTTCTTTTTTCAATATTTCAATAAAGTTCATTTCAGTGGATATATTTTTCAAGAAACTAACAAGAAATTTAAGCGAAAGAAAAAATCAAGATGAACATTTTTCAATGAATGTGAAGAAAAAATGTGATACGTAAAATGATGGGATGATTTATTAGAAATAAATATTTTTTTTAGGTTTAGTTTTCCTTATTACATATTTTCGCCTAACTTGTCCATTTAAAATTTTCATTAATGTCTACCCTTTAGATTTTTCTTCTTTCTTTCTCTTAAGCGTTTGTTCACTTTTCATTTTGTTTTTCTTTTCATGTATTCTTGTCGCGCCTTTCCATTCTTCGTCTTCTTCCCAGTTTTTTTCTGCATCTCTATTTTTTGCTTTTATTTTTCACGGTTATATCTTTATTCGTTCTTTTTTATTCATGGTTTTTACTCACCTTGTTTTATATGTGTTTGGATTTTCACCTGTCCATTCGTTTTATTATTTCTCTTTTCCCTTCTATCTTTATCATCTATTTTAGTCTTTGTTTTCATTCACATTCTGTCATTAATTTATTTAATTCATCACTCGAGTTTTTAACTTTCATTCTGTCCCTAAATGTAAATGTCTTGCACTCGTCGAAATAAAAGGAAAGGAAATTTTCATATCCAAACCTGCCAGAGACTGACTAACAAAAAGAACATCCGACCAAAATCTTTAAAACCTGAAGAAGTAATCATGAAGAAAAAGGCATCAGCAGCAGTTGAATCGCAGTATCAAAGCTGAAACGGCAAATGCAAATTTGATGAAGACGAAGATAACAAAATGTTCGAAAAGAAATATTTGCTTTTTTTAAGCCAAAAGTGAAACAAAATAGTGATTGGAAGCGACGAGATGATTCTTTCACAAGGAAATAAATAAAGATAAAATAATCATTGAAAGGAAGAAAGATGAATATTAAAAAAAAGAGGAAGAATATATGAAAAATATGTGGTAGGGGAGAAGAAGAGAAAAATAAGTAATCGAAGAGGGGAGTTAAAGAGATAAAGGCGCGGAGTGAAGTGATTTTGAAAGAAACATGAATGCGTTACGATTGGGAGGCGTAATGAAGGGGAAATGAAACAAAACGTAAAAAAAATGAAAGGAAATTATAGAAAACATTAAGATATTTGAGTGACAGAAATGGAGGCATAATTTAAAGGTTAAAAAGAAAATATAACCTTTGATGAATAAGAGCTTAATTTTAATTGGTATATATATATATATATATATATATATAGATATATATATGTGTGTGTGTGTGTGTGTGTGTATATATATATATATATACATATATATATATATATATATATATATATATATATATATATATATACACACACACACACATAAACATATATATACGGTTGGTGCAAAAATAATGTAGTTCTCTCACAAATGTTACTATGTCTTAAAACGACATTATTTTGCACCAACCTAATATATATATATATATATATATATATATATATATATATATATATATATATATATATATATACATGTGTGTGTGTGTGTTTTGTGGTTAGACCATAGAGAAATTTTCTTTTTTGTAAAAGAACGAAAAGAATGCTGGATAATTCAATATCAAAACGGATTAAAATCCTTCACACAGAAAAGAATCAACAAAAGGAGCTCATAAGATAGTATATAATCGATATTAAAATTGATTAAATATATATATATATATATATATAGTGAAAAAACAAGTGTAGATTTAGCTGATTTCAAGAAATAAAAATCGAAACTTTTTAGGAAATAGAAAAGCACGCTGAGAATAATAAAGTAGAATAGTTAAATATGAGAAAGAAAACAAGAAAATGAAAGGAGAAAGAAAGAAAACGAAAGAAAAAAGAAAGAAAGTAGAAAAAGTAAAAAACGAATGAATGAAAAATAAAGAAAGAAAAAAGAAAGAAGAAAAAAGAAAAAAGAAAGAAGAAAGAAAAAAGAAAAAGGAAACGAAAGGAAACGAAAGGAAACAAAAAACGGAAAGAAAGAAAAAATGCAGGGACGAAAGAAAAACAAAATATCCCTTTTTTGAAAGAACTGAGAATTTTAAATAATTATTTCTTGTGCTTAGGATGACAAGAAAGCGCCAGTGTCTTTGAAAAAAACAAACAAAAAAAAAAAAACGGTATAAATTAATATAAACAACGAATACTGCGAAGGAACGGCATATTTGTAGAATTATTTTAGAAAATACTTAAAAATATTCATTCCTGACGAAAAAAAGAAAAAACAGAAATTAAAATATCATGAAAAAGGGAACCAATTGTGAAAAGTACCAATCAACGAAAAAAGTAAAGATGCAAATATATGGAAGAGTATTCAAAAGTCAAAATATTGATAATGGTCAGGAAACTAAGAAAGCCTGAGATGATTTTTAAAAGGAGAAAAAATAAAATGAAAACTGAGAGATAAATTCGATAAGAGAAGACGATGGAAAACAAAAGGTGACGTAATTTAGTGATAAGGAAAAGAGACGGGGCGTCGATGTTACATTGAAGTACGCCGGGGAATAGGGCTGTTAAAATCATGATAACCTTGACTGCGAGACGATGCATTTGGAAAAAGAAAAAAGGGGTCAGATATGGAATTTTAGGCTTACATTGATTCATTGATTCCGCTAAGAAATAATATTACAAAGAAAAGAATGTTAAAAGGGGAAAGGGTACTCTTTAAGATAAAAACAAAGAAATGAAGGAATAATTTACTGTTTGAGGAAAAATGAAGGAGTTCACACTTTAAATAAATTAAGAAGAGAAAGAACGCAAGAAAATAAAATAAGAAAGAAAGATAAAACGAGAATATACAATTTTGTGAATCACAGTTTAATTTATATTTAAAGCAAGATAGATAGATAGATAGATAGATAGATAGATAGATAAGAAAAAAATGAGAAAGAAATAGAATGAAAATTAGGAACATATTTAGAGAGATAGATAGATAGATAGATAGATAGATAGATAGATAGATAGATAAGAACAGAATGAGAAAGAAATAGAATGAAAATTAGGAATATATTTAGATAGATAGATAGATAGATAGATAGATAGATAGATAAGAACAGAATGAGAAAGAAAGAGAATGAAAATTAGGAATATATTTAAATAGATAGATAGATAGATAGATAGATAGATAAATATGAATAGACTTAGATATGAACAGACTTAGATAGATAGATAGATAGATAGATAGATACTGAGCTAGTAACCTAGGTTTCTATCTAAAGAAAGAAAGAAATAAAGAAAGAAAGAAAGAAAGAAAGAAAATAAGAAAGAAAGAAGGAAAAAACTAAGAAAATTAAAAATCGTCAGACTATTTCCCCAGAGAAAAAGTTTACCCTTCTTAAAATTTAATGACTGGAAATCTCAAGCATCAAAACGAACAGCTAACTGTCAAAGGAATTTACGACTATAGACAATATTGCAACGAACTGTTAATAGAGAAGAACGCATTTCTCCACTTTCAGCTCCTTACACTTAATTGTTATCTCTACAGTAGTGCGTGTGCACACGAATTCACCTGAAATATATTCTCTGATAAGTATATATTCAACGAATGTAAAGAAAGATGGTAAAATGAAATACGTATTTACTCCTTAAATAAGTAAGTAGGTTCTACTTAAAAAAAAAAAAACAAGTTAAATATATAGAATGAATGTAGTAGTGATTATGTACAAGAATTCACCTGAAATATATCGTATAAGTTTATATTCAACAAAAGGTAAAATGAAAGTCATACCTACTCCTTAAATAAGGAAAGGTGTACTACATTAAAAAGTTTAATATATAGAAAGAATATAGAAAGAAAAAAAAAGAAAGAAGACTACATGTAAAGTCGAACGTCGACAATATCAAATATGCATTTATGATTCAAAGTTTGGAACAATGTTCGAAGCTTGAATAGAAGATAACTACTCAGCAATTTTGTAAAATAAAATGGAAGATAAATGATGAATTTAAGACATTTGATCGATACCTTGATTTTCTAGTCAACCGATCAAAATTGATATCGCCAATTACATCTGTCAGATTTTTTTTTTCTTTTTTTATTTCACTAATTGGACAGAATTCTCTCATAAAATGTTCGAGTGGCCTAAATTGTAACCCAAAATTAAAACTTCCTGGTTTTGTCTGTGAGATTATTTCACGCAACAATGCGAAAGACATTTTTTTCTGTGAGTTTTGTCCCTTCAGGCCGTGGGTGGTCAAGGCTCACTACAATTCCCGATCTTTTACACCACTTAACAATGTTTTTTTGTTTTTTTTTAACCACCATTTTCCCCAAATTTTCTGCCATTTATTCACATAAGCAAATAAATTAGGTGACCCAGTCTCTAGCCCCCCAGTCCCTTTTCTCCTTAATATATCTTGTGAATGGCCCTCCAAGCCCTCATTATACCTGCAAGTTATATTCACACATTTTTGCGATTTTGTCTAGATGTGATTTTTTTGTTATCCTTTTATTTCATACTTCCTCATTGCTTACTCGATTCGTTTATAGAATTTCTAGAATTGACAGTAATTTAGCACCGATAGCAGTCTAGCACCCTTTTAATTGATTCTAACAAAAATATTATGTTTCTAATCACCTGTCTTAATTTTAGAAGGCATAATTTACTATTTCAATTTGTCTTCAGACAATTTCAATTTGCCACATGTTCAATCCCCTTTAAAAAAAACTTCCTAGATATTTAAACTTCTATACTTGTTCAATATTGGCATCTGTTCTTCGTACCTTGCTTGTTATGCATTTTCGTTGCTTTTCATTTTCATATGGTAAGTCCTTTCGTCTTGCTTTCTTTTACTATAATTTCTAGGAGGACATGTTGTTTTCCTTCTCTGCCTCATATCAACACAACGTTATCTACGTAGCTTATATTATTAAAATGTTGCCAACATATATTATATCTTCTTAAGCCCTCCCTTACAATAGTCTTGTTATAGATGATGAATGAATCCGATAAGAAGACGTAAGATTGTTTTGCGTAAATCAAAGATTGCAAAGAAGCAACATTCCATGTTCGTAATCCTAATTCTCCTAAAGCAGGAAATATTTGATAAAAATCGGTAATATTCTGATTAAGGTGATATATATATATATATATATATATATATA
This sequence comes from Acanthosepion lycidas, assembly GCA_963932145.1. Classification (NCBI taxonomy): domain Eukaryota; kingdom Metazoa; phylum Mollusca; class Cephalopoda; order Sepiida; family Sepiidae; genus Acanthosepion; species Acanthosepion lycidas. The sequence continues at coordinate 134,597,883 of OZ010573.1, read as the reverse complement.
TATATATATATATATATAATGTTTTATATTATTTTATATTTTCAAAATCACAAAAATATTCTGAATTATTCAGAAGATATTTTAGAGAATAAATAAGATCATTAAGTCTGGAGTATTTTTTTATATTCATTTTACCGGAAGATAAGACGGACTGTTTGAGAAGAATGATTTACAAATTTATAAAGACATTTGTTACTGGGAACTTATTTTTAACGTCAAAATTTTGAGCATTTTACACATTGGTTGCTCTGCTTTATAGCTGCGACAACAGAGACATTGAATAATACTTATTGTTAATTTTTGGTGTTCACTATATTAAAATGACGTAAATGTTAAGAATATATCAAACGTAATCAGCGAAATGCCTTCAGACACATTTAGTCACCATCATCATTATCATCATCAGTCCCATGACTGGGTGTGGCTAAGTGTAAATTCGCAGGTAAGAACCTGACCAGTTCAGTTCACATATTTGCGTTGGAAGCTAGAGAGATATTCATTCGTGTATACCGTGTCTGGGGCAAGAAGCACTGGTGGAGCCCATTCCTCTCTAGATCAAACCACCAACTATATTTTTCAACTTGAAAACCCGAATTGGTCAACGCCATGAGGAATCATCGACACTCGCTGTTGATTTACGTTTATGAAGCTCTCAACCAAGCTATGTCATATAATAATCACACTGACTTCAAACATAGCTACGGAGTCTATACTACTCCATTGCGGGCCGTTGACCTGACAACAAGCTCCATTCCTTATTTGCTATGACTTGTACTTAATCCAGCCGGATATCAAACCACCCTCCTCACTATAAATAATTCGTTCTCTTTTCCCACCCACTGATAGATAAAATGGTATGGGGTTTGGATTGGTCTGTTTTACGGCATATCAACCTCAATGTGTTATTTAATGACTACAAAATTTATTGAGGGTAATATTTTTTTTTAAATGTATATCTGATAAATTTTTTTCTCCAAAAAGTTGGTATTTTTTTTTTCAAAAAATGCATTGTTGGTAATATTTTTTAGAAAGTATTTCCGGTATCAAAACCTATTTTTATACGTTTTGACCCCAGTTTGTGGGTTAGCTATTTGCCTATCGCTGGAACCCTAACAAGTGATACCACCCCTGGTCAGGGTGGACCTGGGAACACCAGCAATTAAGAGGTTGTTCCACACCCCTCAAAATCTCCTGACCAGAAGACTTGACTTGCTGTTGGACGTAGTTTATCGTCATACCCTGGATGGGGTTTGGTGTTTGGAGCCATTTAAAAAGTAAAAGCATCTGTTTTGGGTGTCAATCCAGTAACTCCATAAAGATTTCCTTTTTAATGCAAATAAAGTTGTAAGTTAGGCGCTAGGTAGCACAATAAGTGTGGAGATATAAGAGAAATATAGATTGTGTAGAGTTTAAAGAATAAAAAAGAAAAATAATGTTCAGGAATTATATTGTGCCATTATCGCAAGTGGAATGAATGTGCATGTATTAGAAAATATTAGCCTTTTTAATTGGGATTAAAAGATTATCACCTATAGAAAAGAAGCATTTACTGTAACATTTTAATTCCAAGAAAATTATTTTATCCTAAATAATCAAGCATTCTGATTAGAAATAATCATTCCCCTTTGCAATAAACCTATCTTCTGGGATTTTTGAATTAAAGCTGTCTATTATTTAATATTCCACTAATCTCAATTCGAAGAACTAGCAATTTCAAATAATGGGTAAATATTATGAATAAAACTATGCTTTTGAATGAGCAGCGCGGCAAATAGATAATAGTTCCAATAATTTATCGAGAATAGCATAGTTGTAAGCATTTTTCGATTCATTAGACTTCGGAATTAACATTACCAAATCTCGACACGTCCGTCTTTGGAAATTAAAAGTAAATATTTATTTTATACGTCATTTTCTTACAAATGGTAACATCGTAATATATGTAGCAAACGTAAGCGGAAAAATTCGCAAAATTAACATGAAATGAAATTATCAAGGAGTTAGCCACATTTTTATCGCATTCTCCGTGTATATGGATAAACGGACAGTTGCGTCCCGGACAAATGTATACCAGACAATTGCGTCTCTGGATAATTACGTACCTCTGATAATTGTTAGACATCACAATTTTTTAAGAGTTGTTTAATATAGAAATTTACATACCAATAACTTTAATTACTATAAACAAGCAGAAAGGTAGTCACCAAAAATAAAAGAAAAACAAAACAAACAAAAGTTTATCTTTAAAACCAAGAGAAAATTAAGCAAGCAGCTTCAATTCAGTCCAGCATTACGTACAACAAACATCTACCAAATTCTGGATTTTATAGATTATATTTTTGTTTGGAACCCATGACTAAGTTACGAAAATCGAATGCTGGGGCGGGGGAAATTTTTGTGGACGAGGAAAATTACAGCTATCACTATCATGAGGAAAACGCCTATGAAGGAAAAACATCCTGACGAGCCATCCTGAAAAACTCTTAATCTGACATTGCATGTTAAACAAAAATAAACATTTATTTTTGTTTTATTTTATTCAATTTATTTCTTTTTTAAAAATTATGATTACTACCTTTGTTTTTTTTTTTTCAAAATTTATTGTAATTGCTTTAAAAGCTTTAAAAATTTATCAGGGGTACGCCATTATCGAGAGACGCATTTGTCTTTGGACGCAAATATCCAGGGACGAAATTGTATGGTGCCTAATTGTTCGGGACGCAAGTATCCAGTAAGCAACTGTCCTAGACCCGTGCATAATATACAGTTTTCTTACACTTATTTCAACTGTGTATTGCAATATACAGTTAGAAACTGCAGTCTTAATGCTACGTACAGCACACTGAGTAATGCTATAAAAATCTTCGAAATTCTTTTGAAAAATTTGCACGTCATTTTATTGCTTTTGTGTCCATACACTTAATGCTTGCAGAATATTGATAATGTTGCTTTATTTTGTGTAAAGATCAAGGCATAATATAAAATGCAAATTTTACATTGTTTAAACGGGGGAAAACTTCAGCGGAAGCTACTCCGGTTATGAATATATATATGCATAAATTCATTTCAGGTAATGTTGACGAATTTTTTTAAAAAATCGGCATAGAGCTGATGATCAAAGACAACTCTGAAATGTTTAAAACTGGAGAAAGATTTTAAAAAAGAGCGGCTGAAAAACGTGGTATCGTGTCAAAAGATTACGTGTGAATTATTCAATATAAGGACGTCTGTTACAAGCCTTAGAAAAGATTGGAAAATGTAGAAGCGAGGAAAGGTGTTCCATATGAAATTGCGGAAAGAAACTAAGATCAAATATGAAGCAGTCCTTCAAGTTGCATAAGATAATCATTATTAAAAAATATGGATGTACATCGAGAATCCAAACAGAATATATTGATGGTAACTTACAGGATATTCGACAGCACACGTGAGCGAAAATTCTACTGAAAAAATTGCTTTATCCTTGCTGCCATGGAAAGTCGTTCTTAAACACAAATTGCTGAAATTTTTAGAAACATATTAATTAAAGATGCAGTGAGCAAAGGGTTCGATATACTTCCTCCATGGAAGACAGAGGAATATGTGCGAATCAACGTAGTTGAAATAGTTTTCCCCTGGCATATTAAATGCCGGGTAGGGACAACTCAACGTCACGTCACCAACTCAATACCGCCGACTAAACGCCAGGACAACTCAGCAGCAGAAAATATATAACTTTTTATTCGGTTATAAAGTAAAAAAAATATATATATATCTGCTGTGTTGTCTCGGTTTTGAGTTATCTCAGACCTGTTATTTCAGCTCAGTCGGCGGTGTTAATTTGGTGGTCATGAGTTGCCTTGCACACATTAAATGCAATAAATGATAGTAATGAAAAGATTAACATTTATCTTACATTCAGCTCTAGTTTGGAACTCTGCGATGCAGATAACCACTTCCTGTATGGATAGGGTTCATCTGATCTGAATTTACAACAAAAAAGATACCAAAATATCCAAAAATTGCTGATCCTACCAGAATTGATGCAATACTCACTTAAGCTGGTAGTTTTTTTTTTTGTAAAATCAGAGTTAGAGAATATATTTTGATAACTGAAATAATTAATAATTAGGAATATACATAATTGAATATAACATTATTATTTCCGCTAAGATCTTTTGGAAATCTTATGCATATCGACTTTTGTGTAGATGAGATTTACACACATTTAAACAGGAAATATCCAGGTTGAATTAATGACAAATAATTTTATTATGAAAAAATATTCAAGGTTTTTCTTGTGAAACAAAAATATGACACGAAACAACCTAAGATCGTCATATTTAACGGTGTTCATTGTTCATTTATAAGTCAACTGGTAATTTAAAAATATCAACGTTCATCGTACAGAGCAAGAAATTAACTTCCAAAGTTGAGCAACCAATCGACATTAGGTAGCGTCTCCCCAGAGTTCGTAGGCTCTCCACGATTTCTTGTAGTTAGTAGATCTTAATAATTTTGTCTTTTTGTTATTTCTTCTAAACTCTGTTCCACCATACATTCACATTGCTCATTAACCTTTTGAACCTTGACCAACGCTTTAACCGTTATAGAGAAAAATGGCTTAATGCCCAGCCACCGGTTGAACCGTCGGTAAACACTTGCGTCGTGTTTTGCTTATTTCGTAACTGGGATACAATGAAAGAATTCTAGTGATAAAGTGCAGGCAAGCAATCATGCTCTCTCCCTGCTAAGTATAATGATTATATTTTTATATCTATTTTTTTATTTCTATCGTGAAACATTACATAACAATTATTTGCGAATTTTGACTCAGAAGTTCAGACAGAAAATTGTTCAGGAACGCAGGGCTCGGAGGGGTAAGTAGGTTATGTGTTATTTTCATCCCTCCATTTTGGCCTGAAGGTGTCTTATGAGTATCAGATTTTCGAAGCCCTCCTTCCACATTATATGCGCCAGAAATTTCAACTCTGTTAAGTATACATATGCTTTTTGTTTCCATTTTTCCTATTAGGTTGGTGCAAAAATAATGACGTAATAATGTCGTTTTTTGACGTATTTCTAACGTCAAAAAACGACATTATTACGTCATTATTTTTGCACCAACCTAATAAAACCTCGTGGTTCCTCACATGTTCAGTTCATGATATTCTAAGTATACTTTTGTAGAACCACATTTCTGCTTCTTCAAATTTTAATTCATCTTTCAGAAGACTATCCAGCATTCACTGTCATTTAGGAGGACAAATTTCACGTCAAATCTCAAATATCATAGTGATAAGATAAACTGGCTCTTATCGTTTTCGGTGTCTTAGAATGAAACAATTCATGTTTTGCTTAATAATGGTCACAGCGTACAAGTATAGAGATGTTGGCAGTTTGCATTAGCCGAATTGAAATTAATTTCTTCCTTTAATTAAAATAAGGGGAACGTTTTTAATTTAATTAGGAAAGAGCTCTCCTATCCAGACAATGCTATTTTTTTTTTTTTACACCATATAATCTTGTTATAAGATTATATTGTGATGTTATAATCGCTCTAATTTATTATTAGGGAGTGTTGTCAACTGTTAATCGCTTATTGCACCTAATTTATAAATCAAGTATTATCAAGCGCATACAAAAGGATATTTAAAGAAAAAAACTCACACGCATATATTTTATCATTAATATTTTATCATTACTGTTTTCTAATTAATGTCTTATCATTACTATTTTATCATTACTGTCTTATCATTACTGTTTTATCATTACAATTTTGACATTATTATTTTATCATTACTATATTGTTACTATTTTATCATTAATATTTCATTATTACTGTTTTATCATTTCTATGTTATAATTACAATTTCATTATTACTATTTATCATTACTGTTTTATCATTACTATTTTGTTATTGTATTGACATTATTTTTATTACCATTTTATCGTTAATGTTTTTGCATTGCTATTTTATAATCACTATTTTATCATTACTATTTTATCATTACTATTTTATCATTACTATTTTATCATTACTATTTTATTATTACTGTTTTATTATTACTGTTTTATCATTACTGTTTTATCATTACAATTTTATTATTGGTTTGTCATTATTTTCATTAATATTTTATAATTAATATTTTATCATAAATGTTTTAGCATTATTATTTTATAATTCCTGTTTTATAATTAATATTTTACGATTATTTTCTGCACACATACGTTTGAGAAGACATCATTTTTGCAGTGAAATTAACGTCTAATAGCATGCACTTTCGAAAGTTTCATAAAGTATATGTGAAGGTTGGGATCGAAGTCAAATCCCCTTATATATAGGAAACTGCATTTACATAGGCTTTCCTTTAGAGATTCAGATTCGGGAGGGTTTTTTACATAAAGGCAAGGATCAATAAATCTTTCAAATCTTTTGAACATTTCGTTGATTTTATCTACTACTTTTTTTTACAGTAAGAAAGTGATTATAGATTCAAAAAGACGATAATATTACTAATATAATTAACTGCGCACATGGTCTGTGCAGCACTTTACATTTATAACCTCCCCATTGTTAATGTTCTACTTTTTAAGTCATTCACCGTTTTCTTGATGGTTCTTGAATGGAAGATGGAAACCAGTGCATGCATGTCTTATCATTACTGAAGGCCTGAATAATCTTTTTCCTCTCAATTTTGCTCAGTTGGGAAGACATAGTGGAGCTAGCATCAAATAATTTTAACCCGTTCTTTTTATGGCTGAATTACGTAAACTGTTTTTCAGTGTGTATGTATATATATATATATATATATATATATATATATATATATATATATATATATATATATATATATATATATATATATATGTGTGTATACTGTTATAAATATTATATTTAAGTAGGCCTGGCTAATTTTGTGAGCTTTTCATAGAGAAAACCTGACCTTCGGCCTAAATGCAAAAGGTGAAGTAAGACGTAATTGCCCTTATGAAAGTAAGAATATATTTCGTTTGCTATTTAGACAATAATTAATATCTACAAACCTGGCATTTTCGGGTGTCTTTTTGAAAAAAATGTTCTTCGAACATGTCAAGCCCAGTATGCGTTATACGAATCCATACCTAGCCAGTGTAGAGAGACGACATTGAATTCAATACCTTGACGAAAATGAAACTTCTCTCTATTAAACATCTGAGAGACCCCTTTCTGCTTTCCATCAGCATGACTGTTGATAACCTACAAGCGAGCGACTTGTTGCGCCTTACCTCGCTAACATTCTCCGTGGATATAAAGTGAAAAGATTATATTGAATCAGGTCTGCTGCAATGAAAGTCGCATCACTAAGTCGTGCAAGCAATTTTCCTCTCACTTATCAAACTTACAAATTTATAATCTACCATTAATCCATGCATTGCATACTGCTGACACACCTGGTCTTGTTCTCCTGCTATATATTTAAACTTTCTTGGTAAATTGCCAAGAATCTGCCATGTTATTGGTCCTAACCTGGCATCTTGTCTTCATTCATTTTCCCACCGATGTAATGTATCTTCCCTGTGGCTTTTCTATAGAGACTTTCATGGTAATTGTTTTTGTTAACTTTTTTCTATGGTACATAGACTTTAGGAATTTAAGCGTAGATTGACTGCAAGGTCTCATCATTTTACAGTTGAAATGGCTATATGTAACTGTAAGTTCTATGCTAACAGTTTCTTCTCCCGTATAAATTTCACTTATTGGCGTCTCGGCTTCAGACATTTTTCTATCACCATTCTATAGCATACTTGCGTCTTCCTTTAAATCATTTCATGCTAATTCTTCTTTTCATTATGTTACATAGACTTTATCAATGTAAGTGCAGTACTAGATTGGTGGCAAGGACTCATTCTTTTGCATTTGAAATGACTAGATGTAACCATAAGTTCTACGCTAACAGTTACGTCAAAAGCACTTCTAGCTTTAGGAACTCGTTTCCGGCTTCTTTCTTCCCAGTCAGCATTGATCTTAAATATTTAAATGTAATGTCAATCATTATCTTATCTTCTTAATTTTTTAAAATTATTTTCTCTTCTTAATAGTATTTTTATTTTTTTCTGATACTCTATAACACTCAGTAACACCTTGCAACTTAGGTTTATTGCCCTGCTTGGAGTGAAATGATTAAAAAAAAATGCCACGGGAGACACGTCTACGATATTCCCACATGATAAAGGAATCCGTGGAAATTCCTGATCGCCTACGCCCTGAAGAGATATTTCATTAAAAATGCAACAATACAGCTAAATCGATGCAAAACTTACTTTTTTTTTTTTTTTTGGTGGGGGGTGTCTATTCTGCTGTTTCTGAATAAACAAACTTCTAACTTCCTAAATTTCACTGCAACCTGAAAAATTTATGAGCACATTATTGAATGGCGGGTCGAAATGGCAAATTCATAAACACAAGCAATAACTTTTCGAAAATTAATTTTCTAAATGAATTTAATCCATCATTGCTGACAAGACTGAATATATTTGAAGGGACAATACGTAGAATTACCCAAGGAAAGCAATCACTTATTTAAATGTACATGTATTTAGAAATTTTTTTTTTTTTTTTGCATATTTGTATAATTGTCAGGTTTTGAAAATTATTTCCATGTTTTGGTTTTGTTTGTTATGATATTTCATTATGATTTAGGAAATAATTATAAACTATGCAGAGATACGTAAATATATAACAGATCATAAAAGTAATATATATATATATAAGATAAAATAAGAATATAAAGAACAATAGAAAAAGTGAAAAATATTGCAAAAATATAAATAGTATTTTTTCAGACATTGAATAACTATGATTAAATCATAAACACTGTTATTGTCAGAGAACCTAGGGTAAATATATTTCTGCACTTATTGACACAGTAGCTGTTGACACAACGGTAATTAATCATTGCTTGAATATTTGTCAAAGACGAGGTATATCTTTATAGAATATTTAACGTTCTTTTTATAAATCTAAGTTTTTATTCAATGCGTTGCGACCGCTTTAAACACCGATCTTTTTGCTATGTCTATAGCATTTATTTAATTTCTTAAAATGTTGAAAAGAACACTTCATTGTCACTAGCTTGATTATATTCACTCTTTATTTTCCTTTGCCAAACCGATGTCTCTTGCTCCAGAAATTCCTGTAATTGTTTCATCCACTTTTTTCTCTATTCTAAAGTTCCGTTGAACTGACGCATTTTTTTCGGAACTTATTGAAACCAGGAAATGAAAATAGAATTAAGCTAACGTTACAGATGAATTTATTTATTTTAAATGCGTTAAAGCGATTATTAAGATGGAATAGTTTGATGCATTTTTGTTATTTTATTTTTTTGGAAAGCAATTGATAAAAATATTAATGGTTACTAAAAAGGAGATGATCATCAGATTTATACTATTAGGTTGGTGCATTAATAATGGCGTAATAATGTCGTTTTTTGACGTATTTTTAACGTCAAAAAACGACATTATTGCGTCATTATTTTTCCACCAACCTAATATTGCAATAATCCGATTTTAGTTTTGTTTGGTGTTTGTTACGGTAAATAAGCATAAATATTACACAGTAGCGCAATATATTTAACCGCAATACCGTCTAAATTCTCTTGCCTGATAAGAACATTGTTATCAAATCCTGTCACTGGTTTCAAATTACAGAAAAATAGAAATAACAGTTAGACAGGTGTGTGTCTTCTCATCAGATTTATTCAAACTTTACGAGGCGATGAGAATTGAAGGTCCTTCCATGATTAATTTTTGGGGGACATAATATTAAAAATATAAAATATGCCGAGGACACAGTTTTCATAGAAGAAACAGTAAGCAAATCGAGGGAAATCCTAGAGAAGATAGTAAAAGAACGCGAGAAGATAGGGAAAATCATTTGTAAGAAAACAGAATGTATGGTTGTTAGCAAGAGGAAGAGCCCAAAATGCGAACTTCGAACTGAAGTTTTTGAAATCAAGCAAGAACAAATATTGAAATATATTAGGTTGGTGCAAAAATAATATCGTTTTTTGACGTATTTTTTAACGTCAAAAAACGATATTATTTTTGCACCAACCTAATATAAGAAGTAATCAATCTGAAGCCGGAAACTGTGAAACCGGAATCTGAAGTTCCACTGGAATAGGGAAAGATGCCTTCCAAAAGTTAAGAAAATATATTAAGGAAAATGAAAATTTCCTGAAGTAACAGAAAAAATAGTGCTGTTCTGCTATAAAATAACAGTCCTCTAATATGGCAGGTGTTGTTTGATAATCTACTTATAGCCGAAGAACAGACTTGAGCTGAAAGAAATGTACTTCTACAGCAGGATGCTGAGAATACTATAGATTGTGTATGTGAGCAACGTATGGGTTTTAATTAAAAACTAAACAAAGAGGATGCTTACGTTTAGAATCCAAAAAAGTCAGTTGAACTTTGGAGGATACCTAATGAGGAAAGAAGATTTGGAGAAACTGACGCTCACAGGATAAAGGAGATGGAATAAATAGGAGAAACAGAAAGGAGATTGTTTGGCAGAACAGAGTTTGGGAGAGATAACGAAAAAAAATCTGATAATACGCTACAATAGAGAGTATATTATAGCAAAAAGTTGGGGAAACAAAGAACGAAGGATATATATGTAGAAGAAAAGAAGGAAGAATGTAAAGCCATAACGCCAGACCTATTAATTACATCTAGTTTCATTTTAACCACCTGCTTAGTCATCTAGAATGGTATACTTTGGTACTTAAATAATAATTAAAATATTCATAAAATATACTTCTTCTTTTATGTGAGGTGTCCCTTCAGGACGTAAGTGATTATGGCCCTCAACATATTGCTGTCCGTTGCAGCTCTTAATACATTTTGTCTTTTTGTTATCTCTCCCAGACCCTATTCTGCCATATATTTGCTCAGGCCCATTAAGTACGTCATGCGTTGCTTTCTTCTGTCCCTCTTTCCCTCTATACGCCCTGTGAGTATCAGACTTTCCTAACCCTCCTTCTTCATTACATATCCAAGAAATCTCATGACTCTTCCTGATGGTAAAGATATGTTTCCTCTTTGTTTACATTCTCTCCAAAACCTCGTCGTATTTCACATGTTCGGCCCATGGTATCTAAAGCATCCTTCTGTAGAACCAAATGTCTATTGCTTTGAGTGTCTTCTTCAACATTGAGGAGATTGTACAGCAGTCGCTGCCATGCAGGAGGACAGTTATCGGGTAACATTTCAGTGTTTTTTTTTTCTTTGTTTCCAACGAAACGTTCCTGTCTCTTAATACTCTGCTTAGTTTTAGGAATGCATCTTTGGCCATCCCAATACGTCTTCTGTTTTCAATGTCGCACTTTCATCCCTCTGTTAGAACACTTCCTAGATATTTAAATTTCTGTATCTGCTTCTCCCCGTCCCTGTAATTTGAGGTTTGGTCTCATCTTTTTGCTGATGAACAAGTATTCAGTCTTATTATTGTTTATGTTTTTTTTTTCCCTTCCTCTCGTTCTCTTTCGCTAACTTAAGTAGGATGTTTGTAGTTTCCTTTCCCGGTCTGCTATCAGCACTGTGACGTCTGCATATCGTATATTTTTAAGATTCTGGCCGCCAACGTTGAATCCTAATAGGATTTCTACTTCTCTCAGAATTGCGTCGCTGTACAGGTTGAATAAATTCAGTGAGAAGACAAAACCTTGTCTTATACCCTTTTCTATTTTTGCATATTTACTGAACACAGTGTTTATCCGCATGCAGGCGGTTTGCTGCCAGTATAGGTTTTTCCTTTTTCTAATGCCATTATAAAATATGCCAATTTTTCTGACCAGCTCTAACAGATTTTTGTGGGGTACTTTATCGAACGGCCCCGCGTAATCGATAAGACAGAGGAGCATATCTTTATGCATTTGTATTGCTCTTTCTGATAACATTATGAGCATAAATATCGCGTTTGTTCTTCAGGTCTCTTTGTCGAACCTGCACTGAACTTGTCCTATCTCTGGTGCTGATTCAGCTACGCGCTGTTTCATCAAAATCTGGATGATAATTTTTGTTATGTGGCGCATTAAGCAGTTTAATATTAGTGGTCAATAATGGTCGCAAATCATTATAAAATAAACTTAATACGTTGTAAGTGAACGAGGGAGGCCACAGAAGACGTTATTTAAACCGTTATCAAATAATGATGATTTGATTTTGAATAATACTAAAATATAAATGTCAGATTAAGAGCTAATAACCGTTAAAAAAACGGATCCAATTGTCAAATAATAATAAAAAAACTCACTTCCGGTATATGATAAAATTCGTATGCATCAACCAATTCATGTTATCTTTCAAACTATACAATTTAACATTTCAGAAAACCATTATATAAAATCCAGTGAAAATCAAGTCTTACACTGAAAACTAAAAACAATGTGAAACATCAAAGCTTAACAAGAATTACTTGAAAAAAAAACAAAAACAAAAAAAACAAGGAAAATTTGGCAGAAAGAAAATAAGTATATCTTCTGATAGTCTCCAATAAGGTTTTGAAGAAAGAACGACCTCATGGGATAAGTTTCAAAGTAAAGAAAAAAAAAAGATAAAAATAAGAAAGTTGAAAGAAAGAAAGAAAAGAGATTAGTAATGTAAAAAATAAATTTAAACAAATAAAAAAAGAATAGAATCAAAAAAATAGAAAGACAAACAAAATGAATATACAAAAGAGGCAAAAAAATGTAACAAAGAAGAAAAGAGAAAATTAAGAACATAAAGAAAACAATAAAATAAAGACGAAAGAAACAAATAAGGAAATGAAAAGATAAAGAGAAGAGACAGAGAATAGAAAATAAAAAGAAAAAAGAAAACTGAGCATAAGAAAAAAAGGTACCGGAAACAAAAGACGGACAATAAATAAAAAGGATATAAAAAAAAGAAAAAGAAAAAAAAAAGAAAATAGAAAATTAAAAAAAGGATAAATAAAAATAAAATGAAAAATAAAAGAAATAAAAAGAAACAAAAACAAACAAGTGCATGATCTACGAATCCTTAGAAATGGGTAATTTGAAACACTGATCTCTGCCTTCTACATTTAGATCAGACCTTTCTTTTCTCTTTTCATTACTATTTGCTTGCTTTGAAGTTTTTTTGATGACATCTCGCGGGTTATAAAGAGAGCATGCGTACTGATGTTCACTAGCATATCAAGGGGAAAGAAAACGTAGAAATCGTGCGCGCATGCGCGTGCCAAAATGCTTGCCCGTTATCTCGATTTGGCCTCGCTCCGAAGCAGTGGTTTTCGTCGAGCGTTTTCCGTGAAATCAGACGAAATCTGTCCGCTGGGTTCGGAGCGTCTAGAGATTGGGTGAGATAAGGAAAAGCAGAAGTCAATTTTAATGAGTAATTTCGAGTTGTTTACCGCAGAGAGCATGAGTGAGCGATGCTGACTGGTTTCTGGCCAGCCTAATAGAGAATCAACCTTATTAAGTTGGCTGCGAGCCGAAGAGTGTCTACTACAAAAGGCATCGTGTCCATGGAATGATCATTGGCCAAAGACAAAGGGATGCGATGATCCATTAGTCACATGTGTTTGCCAAAATTGTCAAACAAAAAGGCTGCATTAGGATTATGAAAATAATGGACATATATATATATATATATATATATATATATATATATATATATATATATATATATATATGTGTGTGTGTGTGTGTGTGAGTGTGTGTCTGTGTGTATGTGTCTGTGTGTCTGTAGATGTATGTGTGTCTGTGTGTTCACGTGTGTGTACGCGTGTGTGTGCAATATTTATGGGTTAAAGTACTCACTATCATGGATAAAGGGTATAATACACTATACCATAAAAGTTTGATGTAACCCTTGGTAATTTTTTGAATTGGCTAAAATTGTATTTGTTTATTTATTTATTTAACAAAAAATTATTATGTCGGAAATAAAAAAGTATTTTACGATTAAAATTTGCTCTCATCAAAATATCATTCTGATTACAGTGGCACAAATTTTGGGCATTCGTTGCAAAAATTTCACAAAGTACAATTTTGATAAATTAAACTTTTTTTTTTTCAATAACTCTAAGATCACTTTTTCGTTTTTCTTTTTATCACTGTTCTGCCAAGATCATCCCATGATAATGTATGGCTGCACACTTTCAAAATCTTATGTAAATATAAAAGTGTACATTGATTGTTTAATGCTAAACGCCATCTTCAGGCCATATATATATATATATATATATATATATATATATATATATATATATATATATATATATATATGCATATCTGTGTGTGTGTGTGTGCGTATAATTGTGTATTTAGAAAAAAAACCTTCTTTTATACCTGTTCATTAATGACGACAATTTACTACGATTAAGCTTTTTATTTAATTGTTTTTTTTTTTCGTGACACAGGGTCTGTAGAAACTGTCTACATGTCCTGTAATTCCGAGCGCTTTCGGCTATACTTTTAGCCATTATAAAGGATGATTTTATTTTTTTTAATTTTTAATTGGGTGTTTGGGTTGTTTGTATGTATCTGCAGTTATAGAGCTCTTTTATTTTCCGAACACAGTCAGCACATTGTGGCCGTGTTCGTAGTTAATATTATTGAGTGTTGGCTTTTTCATTTTTATTATTAAGGCTTCCATTATTTTTAATTTTTGATGAGGTTATTATGTTTGCAGTTTTTACTAGTATATTTCGGCTTTGTGTCAGGTAAATTCGTGTGTGTGTGTGTGTGTGTGTGTGTGTTTATATGTGGACGTATAGGTTTAACGTAAGGCGTCTGGATAGGCATGTAGTAGTATGACATGTAATTATTTATGAATTCGGTTTGGTTTGGTTTGGTTTGAGTTGGTTTACGGCATATCAACCACAAGGTGTTATATCATTCAGACAATTTTTATTCAAAAAATGAATAATGGCAATAATTTTTCTTCAAAAAGTCATTGCTGTTAATAATTTTTATAAGTATTTAGGTTATTAAAACCCATGTCTACACTTCCTTAGGCCCCCGACAACAGCCCGGGGACCAACCACCTACCCACAACTGGGACCCCAACAGGTGCCACCACCACGGGTGAGGGAACACAAGCAACCAAAAGGTGATTCCACGCTCTTAAAGACCTCCTGATCAGAGGCTGTGCTGTCGGATGTCGTTTATCGTCTTACATAAGTTTGAGCAAGAAAAAATAAATAAAAAGATTAATCGCAATACCTTGTCTATCGTCTTTAATGAAACACAGACACAGACACAGACACAGACACACACGCACACACACACACACACACACACATATATATATATATATATATATATATATATATATATATATATATATATATATATATATATATATAATATCAGTTGATGATTAGTAGGGATAATCCCAAGGAAGATATGAAGATGGGCTAAATGTAAAAACAGGCCAATATAATAATGAAAACTGAGTGGAAAGCAAAAATAAAAGGCTCAATTTCTTTTCTTTCTATCTCTCACTCTCTTTCCCTTTGCCCTCCCCATGTATATCGTTCTTTCTCTTCCCCCTAAAAAGCCTTATATTGAAACATCTATCTTTCACCTCCTTTTTTTCCTTTTTTATTATCCCTTTTAATATTAAGACTTTTTCCTTTTTCTGTCTATTATTTTTCTTTTCGATGTGTGGGAAATAAATTGAAATCCATTTATTTTTGTAAAACTGGTCTGAAGAGATGGACGTCTGATGTGAAGGAAATAAATTAATACCTGAACGAATGGATTTTTAAGGACTCTGTATTCATTATATTTTTTCCCAATTTCTTTTGATTCGTAGGTCTAATGAATTGTATAGTGATTACGATTCCAATGTTATAAATTATAACCATAGTATATTAGTGTTGGAGACTTTTATAGCACACACACACGCACACACACACACACACATATATATATATATATATATATATATATATATATATATATATATGAGAGAGAGAAAATAAAGGATTATTGGATTAAAGTTTTAATCTTCACTTTTAATTAATAAAAATATGCTGGCTTAAAAAATGAAATCTATTAATTTTTAGAAACCGTTTCATATACTAAACTGAGCAGATATACATTGCTAGACAATCTGAACGACTGAATGTGTTTAATAACATGACCTGATTGTGAAGCTTTTTGTTACCGCGTGGTGAAGCCTTCTTTTTATGTACCGTGTCTTTTTAGGGCGTAGGCGATCATGGCTCTCCACTTTACCCTATCTTGTAGCTCTCAATAAATTTTGTCCCTTTACCACCTCCCCCGCATCCGTTTCTGCCATCCACTTGCTTCAGCCCGCCAGGTATGTCATGCGTTGTTTTTACCTTGTCATTCTTTCCTTCTATTCGACCTGGAAGTATCAGATTCTACAGCCTCTCCTTCTTCATTACTTGTACCAGAAATTTAATCTGCCTCTTCCTAATGTTAAGTATAAGACTCCTCTTTGTATGCATCCTCTTCAAAACCTCACCGTTGCTCACACGCTCTGTGCATGATATCCCCAAAATATTTCCGTAGAACCACATCTCCGTCGTCTCGAATCTCTGCTTCAACTTTGAGAAGACCGTCCAAATTCGCTGCCGTAAAGGAGGACTGATGTCACTGATGTCACCTCAGTACTCTTCTCTTTGTTACCAAAGAAATCCTCCTGTTTCACAATACTCTGCACAGCTTTGTTTTTTTCTGATGTAAAACCATGTCTTATATGCAAAACCTTTCAGTAAATATCCTTTATACATAATTTGAAGTGAGAATATAATTCTAAAACCAGTTAGCTGCATTTCGTTGGGCACCATACAATGTGATATACAAGCGTGAAATTATTCTAGGGAATGTTAAGCTTAGTCTATTATATGGACTGATCAATGGTTAA
The DNA here is from genome assembly GCA_963932145.1 of Acanthosepion lycidas. Classification (NCBI taxonomy): domain Eukaryota; kingdom Metazoa; phylum Mollusca; class Cephalopoda; order Sepiida; family Sepiidae; genus Acanthosepion; species Acanthosepion lycidas. The sequence goes on along the minus strand of OZ010573.1, from coordinate 134,580,995 downwards.
AGTAGTTGTGTATCACATTGATCCATCTGATTTGCAGGTGAACAGGAGTAAAAGCTCTAATTACGAAAAGTAATTTTCCAAGTCGATAATTTCCACTACTTTTTTTTATTTCTCTTTTATTGCTTCATGCATTGTCATTTTGAAATCCTGTATATATTTTGTATAATGGAATAATAGATACAGCCACGAATTTCTGATAAACTGGAACACATTGGTGCATTTTCTCAAAGGAAATAAGTGCTGTTTTTGTTTTTTTGTTCTTTTTTTGTTCAGGAGAAGATACAGAATCACAATCTTTGAAAACTGTATAAGCTTCGAGTGTTAGAGTTTATATAGCATAAATGTAAACGAAAAACAATCGAATTTAATGTAAATTACAGCATAATTATACGGTATTCCTTGGGGGGAGTTTATCTTTTTACAGGCATTATATGGTGCTTATGTTTTTGTTTATTTCATCCATTAAAATCTTCTCCTGCATTGGTTTATATAGTTATTGTTTCCCTGTGTAATAAAGATTCGGCGCATTAGGACGGAACTTTAATTGGGAGCTCGGTTAGCAGATATTATCAGTTAATAACTTAATTCTCATGTCAAACAAATTTGCATAGACACATATTTTATGCAAATAGAGACAAAGATATTTCAATTGGTAATTATGATTGCAATGACGATACAATGACTCGGCCTATTTCAATTAATATGAAATTATTCCCTCGCCACACGACTTTTCTTGACATTGGCAAAACACAGAATTTGAAAAATTGTTAAAAAAACATTTATTTCTTTTTTTAATAGCATATATAACCTCGTTTGAAAATACTTATTGAAAGAGGATTCTGGGACAACGCAAAGTGCTCAATGGCAGAGACGTAGCTTGTGTAAATATAAAAGTGTTTCATGCTGAAATGTTATGTCTTGTGTTTTGGATTGACTACTTATATATGCTGGTCAACGGTGCATTATGGGTAGAAGGTTTATTGTATTATCCTAACAGTTATTGTTTGGAAATAAGGATTATGTTTATAATTATTATATTGGCAATTGCATAAGGATAATTATGGGTCAGGATACGGTTATTTGTAGCTATTTTGTAGTATTTTGTGAATTTTCTTAATTTATTATTTATTTTTGATTATTATTTCAGAGTCTGTCTATATTTCTGAGATGAGTTATTATGTACAGTATTTACATTATGCGGACCATTGTCCTCATCTTTGTCGCCATATTTGTCACAACGTTTCGGCCGTTGTACGCTCCGGCCTTCTTCAGGTGGTTGGAATTTCGAACTGAACCCTTTATTGAACTGAACCCTTTACTGATCCCTGGGGTAGACTGTTCTACTTCCACGTGCCATGTGTCAAGGACACATGGCACAGTGGATAAGCGTTGGTTAGTTCCAGTGACAAACCCAAAGAGTGTGAGTTCAATACCCGGTTAAGGCAGTGGAGAACTTTCAGAGGGAAAATTAGCAGCAGACAACTGATAACTGACATCCATCAAACATGGCATGTGGAACTAGAACAGTCTACCCCAGGGATCGAAATAAAGGGTTCAGTTCGAAATTCCAACCACCTGAAGAAGGCCGGAGCGTACAACGGCCGGAACGTTGTGACAAATATGGCGACAAAGATGAGGACAATGGTCCGCATAATGTAAATACTGATTGTTATTTGTTGTTAATTCTTATTATCACATTTACATGTATTCGTCTTTGCCTATAGAGCTTAGTTACTTTGTTTTTCATTTACTTAATTTATTTATTAATTTAGATTTTTTTCTTTATTTTCTTTCTTTTTTTTTTGTTTTTTTGTTTTCGAATTTTAAATAACGTAATAAACATTTATTTTCGAGTCTTGATTTTGAGATAATATCTGATTGTTTATGTAGTAACTTGTGTCGGTCTGGGAATGTGATTATGGCTATTTTTCTTCAAGAGAGTGTTTACAGTTTTTGTGTCTACTGTTGTCGGCTGAAGCTCTTAACACATTTACTATTAAATACCAGTAATCATATGATTAAAATAAAATTAATCGTTACAGCCTAACCAACAATTAGAATAATACAAGAGACCTAACCATAATTTACCATTGACTAGTAGATATAAATATTCGAGAAAAAGCACAAAACACAGGGGCTGAAGATTGCATTTAAGCATGAAACAGACAGTCAGCACTGGGTATTGACCTCACAGTCATCCTTTTATTTACATACACTCTATACATAATATTGATCATTTTAACCATAATTATATCACGCCTTAAAAGTATAATGTTCTAGCATATATATATATATATATATACCCTTGTATAAGTATTCAGCTCTTGATGATTGTGCAACTTAGGACAGAAGTGATTATTCAGCACGTGATTATCGTGCAACTGCATTAAACTCCGAGTCACGTTATCGACATGGGATATTATGTGCATTCACTAATATACAATTAATACCTCTGTTATATAACACTGAGTACTGTTTTTATAACACCTTAGTAAAAATACTTATATACGTGCAAGTATACCTGTGTATGCGTATTTTGTGCAACATACCAATATATATATATATATTTTATTTATTAAAGACATTTTTATGTTTAACGTTATTTTTATAGATACAAGTATTTAAGTAAATGCTCTGTTTATAATAAACAGTATTAAATAACATTTACCGGCCTGAATGTCCGAGAAATTATCATAGAAAATATTCGTCCTTGGACAGGATATGAACCCCCATCCTATACGGAACCATCATTTACGCTGACGTGCCTAACCTATCGGCCACCAAGGATCGTTCGGTAGGCAAGGTCGAATTTACTGCTTATAAACTTCAATCTTCCATGAATCTCACACATTCATAACTGCTCATGGCGTATCAAATCTAAACAAATGACGTCATACATTAAGAAATGGACAAAGTCCGACAATTTTATTTATTAAAGACATACCCTTGTGCCAATTACTTGAAACAACCACTTTAGTTTCCTTTCTTTCAAAATACGGTCAATTTTAGACCTACTGGATGTGTAAATGATTTCAACTTTTTTACTTAGATTAGATCATTTGTAGTGGTGTCCAGTAATATGAATCTATTTTCGGGGTGTATGATAACTTTGTTTGATTTTGAAAAATATTGTCTCACCCGTGATTGCGCCAGATTTTTATCCCTCCCAGACACAACTGTCTTGTCTATCTATTAGTTGTCCCAAGGCCATTGTCTGCGATGGCAAGCCTTACGAGTCAGCAAATCAAAATACTATAGATTAGCCGGGAAGCTCTCCTGATTTAAATCCAGTCGAAAATCAAGCAACGACTTCGTGGAATAAACCTACGAAATACCAACATGGGAATTGCGTGGTGTTTCAGTGGAAAAATATGAAAATAAGTCGATAATAACGGAATTATTCGTTTTGTTTCAATTAATTTGCACAAGTATGTGCTTGTGTGTATATATATATATATATATATATATATATATATATATATATATATATATAAATATATATATATATGTATATATATATATATATATATATATATATATGTATGTGTGTGTGTGTGTGTCTTTGTGTGTGCCTTTGTGTATGCGTGTGTATTTGAAATATGCGCATCATTTTTAGTTTTATTTTAAACGATGTGTATTACATCTATCGGCCAGCATATTCGAGGAAATAAATAAAATATGCTCCTTGGCACAGTTCAAACCAGCATTCTTCTTTGTAGTAGAAACCACTGTTTCATACGGCATGCTTAACCACAAAGAGCGGGCATCTCATCAAGATTATATTTCACTTTTAGGTTTCAATTACAAAACTGAGCAGTATGAGCTTTCTAGAAAAAAAAATCTGAACTCGGAAATCTTATTTCTTTAAAATCTTTTTACATATCCAAGATGGATTTTGACAAGAAAAAATATGTCTGGATCTATAATGTGAACTACAGTAATTGATTCAATATAATTACTCTACTTCGTGTTAGTGGAATGCATTAAACCAAGAAACCTCAGTGAGTAAATCCCCTGGAGATTAGCAGCAGTCAAAAATATTTTTATATTCTAACTAAACGATAATAGTGTTGTTTTGGAGGCATTACTATTTACTATCCATTTCTTGCACCATTTAACAACTGACTGAATGTCATTAATTTACTAACGCTAGTCTCATTTAGTTTTTAAAATATATTTAGAATATTGCAGCATATTATTGTTTAAAATATTTCTTTCTTTGTTAGAACGTCATCATATTCCATTATCGGTTGATATATAATTTTAGAATATTGGCTTTCATTACTTATTTTATTTTTCTAATTATAACGTGGAATTATTTTCTGACAGAGGACGGTAAGTGTGAGGCTGAGATCCGAAGATATATTAGGATGGCCATAGACACATTCCAAAAGCTACGCCAGATTATTACAAAACAGAAGGATTTCGCTGGCAACAAAGAAAACAGTACTGAACTGCTACATGATATATGTCCTACTTTTCGTCAGCGAATGTTGGACGGTTTCCACAAAGATGAAAAAGAGACTCGAGGCGACAGAATTATGGTTCTACAGAAGGATGATAAGGATACCATGGGCCGAACATGTGAGCAACGATGAGGTTTTGGAGAAGATTGTAAACAAGGAGGAATCTTATACTTAACATCAGGATGAAGTAGCGTAAATTTCTGAGACACGTAATGAGAAAGGGGGGCTTCCAGAATCTGATACTCACAGGGCGGGTAGAGAGACAGAGAGACAAAGGAAAGCAATGCGTGACATAACTAGCAGATTTAAGCAAGTGGATGGCAGTACAGTGTTTGGGAGAAGTAGGAAAAATACAAAACATTGAGAGCTACAATGAATAAGGGGAAGTGGAAAGCCATGTTCGCCTACATCCTGAGGAGACACTGTACATAAAAGAAGATCATTGCATTTAGAATAAGGACAGTTTTATTACTTATATTACTTATAATTATTACTTTATATTATTATTCACTGTGAATATACTTACATTTTAAGGCCAAGTAGATTTTCTTTTTTATTAGAACTTTATTGGGATTTTTTGTTTTTCTTTTCATCATGTCACACCCAGCAATGCAATGAAGCCACTAACACAGAAGCGTTTATTGAGTATGGAAGAACAAGAAAAGAAAATAAGCATTAGTGAACGAGAAGAATGAATGCATTCTATTGTTATGAATGTGATTTAGCCTTATAAATTATGAATTTATCTGTCCGAAAACTGTCTTTTTATTGCTTAGAACGTTTTTTTTTTAGGCAATTCACCAAAGCAATGTGGGTGTGCCACTAGCACGCATAGAGGATTGTGAACAAGTGTTTGAGGAAAGGATACAAAGGAGGACGGTGAACAATATCAGTGTGTCAGATGTCGATTGACATTACACTTGAATATTTGAGTTTATAGTCATCGGGGAAGCAATTAAAGAGAAGGGAGTTCCACAGACGGGAAGTAAGGGAGAAGAGGCTGTTTGAAAAGAAGAGATGGTTACATTTAACCGTTTTGATAGTGAAAGGGTTAGACCGAGATGCTAGCCTGATAGCACTTTTAAATTCATGAAATCCCGGAACAGTAGATCGTCAGAAGAGTTGCCATGAAAATCTTTGTAGAATAGACAGAGGGAGGTCACGGCACGTCTGTGAGATAGCGATTGTAGACTAGATGCCAGATCAGGATCTATCATTTTGTATATTCGTCTCTAGATTTTGTCAAGGATCTCGAAACGTACAGCGGGAGCAACAGATCATATATGGCAGCAATATCCCAAGCATTTTTCTAATTGTATTGTTTAAAATATTACTTTTTAGGAATATAGAGCAACCTCGGTTATCGAACAAAATTTCGGTTGTCGAACAATATTGCTGAACCGAGTTAACTCGATCGGATTGATTTCTGAATCAACCAACGTGTCCTATATATTTATGTGTTATACTGCGCCTTTCTTTTAATAATTTTACTGTAATCTGCATTTTTCTCTTTATTAGCCCTCAGTCATGGCTCCTAAGAAAGCCAGCAGTGATACTAGAAATGAAAAATTGAGAGAAAATCAACTGTTGATGATATTTTCTTTTCCTACTCATTTTAGTATGCCAAAATCAACGATCTACACTATTCTTATAAATAAAGAGACGATAACGTCTTTCTTCTCTTTTTTCCAAACAATAACATCTATTTTCGTCCCGTAACGCACCAGCTTTCCCTTACACCTTCAACTCTTCTACACATAGATATGCTAAAATTAAAATGTTCCTCTATATTTTATCTATTTAGCATTGTTTTGTTTTTTTTTGTTTTTTTTTCTTAGATTTAATGATGTTCATTAGTTTTGTGTAAAACCTTGTTCAAAATGTACTGTTTTAAAAGTTTAAATAAGCAGTCATCTTGGGCCCAGGCACAGATGAATCCATTCTACATTGATTTCTAATGGAAGAATAGTTTCGGTTTAAGAATATTTCGGGTTACGAACGGGTTACAGGCACGATTTAAATTTGTGAACCGAGGTTCCACTGTATGTCATAATACTGCTTAGAACGTCACGATCGACTTATTGAAAAACCTTTGTTTGTTCCATGGATGTTTGATTTTTATTCGTGTAAAATTGCATATTTTATTGCTCATCTGATTGACATTCATTTTAGAATGTCCTCTTCTATTATTTAGTTGGATATATTGCCTTTTGTTTAGAATATTGCCTCTATTTATTGCCTTAATACTACATCCGTTAAATACTGTTGTCTTTTGGAGTTGGAAAGATGTCTTTATTAACTGCTAAGAAATTTGCCATTTATTGTTAGAATGATCGTTTGGTTAATTGACTTTTATCATTAGACCATTGCTTATTTGCAATAAATACGATTTATTTTTTTCATTTATAGAATCTGTTCTTACTTAGGGAAATCTCTTTCTTGTTTGTGTCCTGACTTATTTTATTGATTATTATTAAAATATTGTTTTAAAGCTTAGAGAACACCGGGTTCATTTTAGACGTTGTCTCCTGTCATTACATAGAAAATTAACATTAATCTTGAAAGAGTTAACATCTTTTATTAGCTAAAAGCTTGTTTTTTATAGAACTGTGCCTACTTTTATTGGTCATATATCCTCATTATTGCTAAATGGATTTCTTTATTATTTCGAAAGATTTCTTAATGCTTAGTATAGCGTTCGTTTTGGTTAGACCATTGTCTTAAGGATTAGAATAAAGTTTGAAAATGAGAAAGTTCGGAAATTTCAATTTTACACTTGAATGATTTTTCGTTTATTATTAGTCATCAGGTTTTTATTGGTAGAATGTTGTCTTTTTAATGGAGGTGAAATTTTCTGTTATTTTTATATGGTTGTCGGATTTCATTCGTTAGCAGGCTGGCGTTTAGAGTTAGAAGCGAGTCTTATATTTGTCCTTAGAAGTTTGAGTTTTTGTTCAAAATTGATATTCTGTTATTGTTTAAATGCATGACATTTCCTGTCAGAAATATGTATTTATTAGTAAGTTCCCCTCGTTCCCTATAGAACATTTGACGTCGCATGCGAACAAAAGCTGAGCAAGCATGACAGTGATAGTATTCATTGAGACGTGCGAATAGAAGGAGTTTCGTTGTAATTGACAAGGGATGTCCAGCCGCATGTATAAGCAGTTTTAGGTTAGCGCAACCCGCTTTGAATTCGGAGTTTCCGTCTTCTCGACTGGTTGACACCCAAGGCTATAAACTCAGTTTGTCGTCGTATTTTACCCATAGTTTAGGGAAGAAAGACGGATTTATATCCAAAAAAAATTATGTCACAAACTCGACTGGAATTCGAACTCGGCTCTCCCATTTCTCGATTCAATCATTATTTCACCTTGCCTTCAATATATATTCCTTAGTTAATAATATTTTTTTAATTGTCAGAGATTTGGCATGTTTAATGACTATGGATTCTACTTTTATTGCTGAAAATGTTTCGCCCTCATTGTTTACTTTTATTGCTTTAGATATTTCTGTTTTTATTTCGAATAATTTCATTTGGCATTGTTTTCAAGATTCTATTATTTAGCTGCAATGATCTTTACGCCATTGTTAAGAAGACAAAATTTTATTTCTAGGAACTTCAATCCTTTTATTGTTTAGATACATGTATTTTATTGTTAAACTTTATTATTGACCAGGTTTCCTTTTCTTGTTTGAACTTTGTCGAATTTAGAATGTTCCATTCATTGTTGGAGATTTTACTTTCTTAGACCATTCTCTTTTTATGGCTTATAATATTCTTTCTTTTGTTGTTAGAAAATGTTCTTAATTTATAATTGTTATTTTGTATTTAAATGTTTCTCTTATTGCTTGTTAAGATTGATTTTTTATTATTATTAGAAGGTTGTACAAATATATTGTCGTAGACTGTTGTCTTTAATTATTTTAATGTTGTCTTGATTTCTTGCTTAGTAGCATGTCTTATTTGTAGATTGTTTTTATATTTAGTAATATTTTTATTTCATGAAATGTCGCTTTAATTGTTAAAATTCTTTCTTCATTTAATGCGTACTCAGTTTATGTTGTTTATAAACGGGCACTTTTGTTGAGAATACTGACTTTAATTATTAAAAAGAAGCTGATATTGCATTGTATATTGCAAAAATCTCTTCATTATCTTCTACGTAAATATCTTTTTATTATTAGAATATTTTCAAGTTTTGCAAATTAGAAGATTGTCATTTATTGTTTAAACATTGTTTGTTGTTTTGCTTGAAAGATTTATTTTGTTTTTGTTTGTATTTTTTTATTAAAATCACATTTCTATTGTTAACAATGTCATATTTGGAGTGAGAATAGGGGTTTAATTTTTGCTTCGAAACTAGATACTGTTTTAGAAATACCTATTTTTCATTTATTGTTTAGACAATTCTTTTTATTCTGGCGATGAATTTATCTGTTATTGTTTAATAATGTGTCTCTTTTAAAAAAAAAAGACTTCATTGATATAACATCCGCTTTTTTATTGATCTGACGATTGAGTTTTATTTTTAGGAAATCCTCTTCCTTTTACTTAGAAATTTATCTTTTACTCATATTCTGTAATTTTATTTTCATACTTGTAAGATGCCCGTTCACTTTTCCAAATCTATTCATTTCTTGCTCAAAGTATTATTATTGATTGTGAGAATGGTGTAGTCCCGTAATTATATTTTTGCATTTAATTTGTTAAAATATAGTATTTTATTGTTTAGATTATTACAATATGTATTATAGAAATGTTTTTTATTATGTGAAAGAAATTATTCTGTTGTTGGGAACATGGATTCTATTATTTCTTAATCGATTGTCGTTTACTTTCAATAATCATCTTTTCTTTCATTATTTCATTATTGTGAAATTGTTATCATTCATTATTGTGAAATTGTTATCATTTCTGCTTAGCATATTTCCTTTAACTGTGGAAACTTTGTCTTCTCTCATTGATATATATTTATCTCCCCTTTCTAAATATGTTACTATTTTATAGTTTAAAATCATGTTTATTGTAAGGATGTTGTTTAACAATGTAATTTATTGATAGAAAAGTCATGCTTTTCCGTTGTCTGCTTTTTTTTTAAATTTAGGTCAGCGAATCGAAGTCAATTTATACAAGTGACAATAACTTGTATTCATCTTAATTTCACCCCATAAAACCCTTAATTTAACTTCACTATTTAAATTTTTCTCCTCACATTTACACTATCTTCTTCTGTCTCTCTTTCCACCTCTCTCTAAATCTTTTATATCTTATTTTCTCGTCCCTGTTTTCCCAATCACATGTATACAATGTCACAGAAATCTTGTTATTTAAAACCGCAGATATATTTTCTGTTTTCTATTTGAATTTGTAGGTCTGTTGATTTGGGTCGTTATTACGAATACCCCTGAAATATTAGTGTTTGAGCCTTACATACGTATATATATATATATATATATATATATATATATATATATATATATATATATATATATATATATAAAGTGGACATAGCAGTCAACACTTAGAGGCGACAGTCTGTTTCATTCTTGATGCAATTCTCAGGCCAGAAAGTGACTGTCGCCTCTAAGTGTTGACTTCTATGTTCACTTTTATATTTACACACGCTCTATCTCTGATATTGATAAATTTATCTCATAAATATAGCATATCTTAAGACTATATTTCTTCATATATATATATATATATATATATATATATATATATATATATATATATGCGCGTTTTAATAAGGTATAGAATCCAAATAAAAGTAGAGAAATTGTAGCACTCAATTCTATCCACAAGAATAAAAATACAATGGAAATATATTCATCCACCTTCAGTACTTGAGTTATTTCCTATATTTATCCACAGAAGAAAAATATACGATCACTTCCTACAAATTACATAACAGTGACCACAAAAACAACTTAATTTAAAATTCATCAACAGCCCTTCTAAAAATAATATTTAAATTTAGCACCAAAGCAATTATCAACAACGACAATACGGGTGCAGGAAAATACAAAATAAATTGTACAAAGTGCCAAATGATGTATATTGGGTAAAACTTCAGAAATCTAAAACTAATTAAAAGTATAACGGAAGTTACTCGGAATGAGTTATTATGAAATCAAATTACAAGCTTAAAAAAGAAACATGCATTTGCTCTTTCATTACGACCGAAAAAGCGGCTAAATTGCAAGCATCCATTAAAGGCTTTCATACAAAGAAACGGAAATAAACAAAATAAAATAACAAAGAAAAAATAATCAAGAGTGCAAAAAACGCAGTTGTCTTGTTGACATGTCTACCGTTATGAAGAAGGAGCGTCATGTCATGTGATTAAAGTAGAAAAGGCCTGAAAGAAATCGCAAGGAATCCAGTCATTGCCATGGGTAGCCTAAAGTCTTGATATGAACCAATAGAGCTCGTTTCAAATATTGGGAGTAGCCGTTCTCCAATATTTGACAGTATACTGGATCATTAAACAACTTATCAACAAGAATCAGCTCAAATCTCCCTCCAAACGAGACAGCGCCACACACCATTACTCCAATCCCTCTATGTTTAACGGTTGCCCGGTGACATTCAGTGTTCCAACTCTAATTCTTAAATTCGAATACTAGCGGAATTTACTTTCATCTGTTCAAATTACAGACTGCCAAATTTCATAATCTTTGCTCTCGAATTAGCCCAATCCATACACCTGTTCCTGTTAACCTCTGAAATCAAGGGCTTCTTTCTTGCAACCCTTCTTTGATAGCCTCCTTCATTCAGAGCTTTTCTCACCGCATATGGTGACATTTCCATGTTGTTGGTGACATCATTGACGCTCTGACGACGGTTTCTCACGACTTCCCTCTTCAGCGCCCTTTTCGTTTCACTCAGACACGATGCTTGGTCTTTCTGAACGTTGTTCCACAGGACAATGGCATTCTTCATTAAAATTCTTGACATTATTAAGCGTTTAATGATTAACCTGGGAAAACCTAGCAATTTCTCTATTGGACATACCACACTGAAGACTTCATATTATTTACCAATTTCCTTACTTCCGCGAACTTTAATTGCAAAATATAAATCAAATATCGTTCATAGATTAGAGTAGCTTGATATTAACACGGTATTGTCTGACAAAAAAGAAGATACTGTAATTACGAGTATCTAAAACTTACCATAGCCCACAGTATATATATATATATATATGTATATATATATATTTATATTAGTAATGATGAAAGCGGATACTTTAGAAATTCTTGGTCATAATTTATTTCACGAGATCAGAGAGAGCTCGTCGACTGTTCAGGCCTTTTGGGATAAACAATAGATGAATTTTAAATTTATCCCGACACAAGCGTAAAAAAAATTCTACAAATATAAGAGGGGAAGATATAGGTTTTAAAATAAGGTTTTAATATGGGGAAGGGAAAGTGAGAGAGAAATGGGAGGTATATATATATATATATATATATATATATATATATATATAGAGAGATAGAGAGAGAGAGAGAGAGAGAGAGAGAGGAAGATAGGGAAAAGAAGGGAGGAAAGTTGTGAGGAAATTGCTGACGGGTTGACAATCTTTCTCTGATGTGACAAGTGTGAATCGATATATTCAAAAAGGAACAAAAGAAAAAAGATAAGAAAGAGAGAAAAGAAAAAGGAAGGGGTATAAGAAAAGGGATTGAAATAAAAGAAGAGTTTTGGACATGACCATCAAAAGAGAGTGAAGATATACAAAAAGGAACATATCCATAAATTGTCTATTCAATTTATGTACTGAATTTGGTCTGTCCCTCATTGAGCTTTCTTTGGATTTAGATCGTCTTTGGAATTATCACTAATAATTATCAAATAATATATATATATATATATATATATATATATATATATATATATATATATGTATGTATATATATATATATATATATATATATATATATATATATATATATATATATATATATATATATATATATATCGGTTTGTGCACCCTTTTACATTTATAAATACTTCAAATTTCCAATCATCTTTGGATGATTTCGTTGCTGCCTCTTCGAAATGTATGCCTGTTTTGCTATTAAGTCATTCTTCTATTCTTCTAAATTGTTTGTCTTCATATACAGGATTCGAATCTCCCTTCCTTTACATTCCAAATGTAATCAATATGACCGAAATACATTTACTTGGGACGCAATGCTAACATAGAAAACTCTCTACTGTGTTCCTTGCACCAATCATCCATTATTTTTGATTTGTGATAAGATGTATTGACCTGCTGGATGTGTCTATCAGATGATGGTTTAACGAAGTCATAAATCCATGTACCTAGCCAGCTACAATAACTGGGTAGACTGCGGCGTTTAAATGATATTTTATTTGTACCAATGGTACCACTACACTATCACCAGTCTACTGATTCATTGATATAGAGCTGAGTGAATAAATGATTTCATGCTTTTTACGCCAATATCTTGAACCACCATACGGATGTCGCATCAGAAATTGAGATTCGCCAGACCAAGAAATAGAATCATTTTTCAAATTGTTGTGAGACTCGGTGGCATGCTTGATCTTCCTAGACGTTGTTTCACTGGACAATGGCATTCTTCATTAAATTTATTGACAATATTATTAACTGTTTAATGATTAACCTGGTCTCGCTAGCATTCGCCGTGCTCTTCTCATGTAGTAGACCATCTTCTTCGTGTTTCAACCTATTATGCGTTCCTCGTTGCCCAATGTAGACATCCGTTCTGAAAAGTCTTGTTATTTGATATCCTGCTGCGTTTCTATCAGCCCGAAACACTCTAGACAATCTTTTGCGACCTCTTTCGTCAACAAATGGTTTCCTTCAATAGAATTTCTACGCCAATGAATGCTTTAACTTTTTTGACCATTCCTTCTTAAATCTCATGAAATCTATGTGGAAAAGTCCTAGTAGATCTTAGTAGATAATGTATATTCAATATACTCCGAATCGACTATCTGGTACCAATTAAATATTAAACAGTGCCTGTAAAATACCTTTACTTTCTATGTGTTATGCATAGAATAAAACTACGCATGTCTCCATGGTTTATTGCATATATTCATTAAATTTTCGCCATGATTTTGTCTAAAGAAAAATGAGTTTAAAAAATTCATTTGTGAACGCGCGTATATACACGCACACACACACACACACACACATATATATATATGAATATTTGAATTGCTAACAAGCATTAAATTTAATTTCTTTAATGGAGTTTTAAACATTTAAATTACTATCAAACATTACAATCTGTGTTTATCTAAATTGGTAAAGCTATACCACCCCACTCCTTCCTCCAAAAACACAAAGTGCATCTCTTATATATTATCCCTTTATTTCACACCACACACTTTTTCCTTTTCCTCTTTTTTTCCTTTTTCCAATATCATTTCCGTCGAGTTGACCGATTAAATAGGTCAATGTCTGATCCTTAACCACTCCTTCCTCCAAATTAAATAATGTAATAAAAACACACACACAGACACACATAAACACACATAGACACAGACACACATAGACACAGACACACACACATACACGCACGCACACACACACAGACACAGACACACACACATACACGCACACACACAGACACACATAGACACAGACACACATAGACACAGACTCAAACACAGACACGCACACACACAGATACACATAAACACAGACGCAGACACACACAAACACACAGACACACATAAACACAGAAACACACACAGACACGCACACACACACACATAAACACAGACGCAGACACACACAAACACACATAGACACAGACACACATAGACACAGACGCGCACACACACACAGACGCACATAAACACAGACGCAGACACACACAAACACACATAGACACAGACACACATAGACACAGACTCACACACAGACACGCACACACACAGACACACATAAACACAAACGCAGACACACACAAACACACATAGACACACACACGCACAGGCACGCACACAAACACAGACGCAGACACACACAAACACACATAGACACAGACACACACAGACACAGACACACACACACAGACACGCACACAGACACACATAAACACAGACGCAGACACACACAAACACACATAGACACAGACACACATAGACACAGACACACAGACACACACACATGTGTGTGTGTGTGTGTCTGTCTGTGTGTGTCTGTGTGTCTATATGTGTGTGTGTGTGTGTGTATTTAAGCGTTTCACCCCAAGCAAGGCGCGAAGCCGCTAGGACGCCAGGGGTTACAGAAGATTTGGAGCAAGATCAGATAGGAGTGATAGAGGAAAGTATGAGGAGAAGGATAGTGGATAGATCAATGCCACTGGATATGTCGATTGACATTACATTTGGATAGCTGGAGATTATAGCTCTTAGGAAACAGGAATAGTGAAGGGAGTTCTACAGGCCAGAAGTGCGAGATATGAAGCTATTGGAGTAGAAGAGACGGCTACATTTAATAGTTTCAACAGTGAAAGGGTGAGAGTGGCATGCTAGCACCGTATGGCGCTTGAATTCATGATGTCTGGGAAACAAGGAATGCAGCTCCTCGGAGCAATTACCATGAAAGTATTTGTCAAAAGAGAATGAGAGGCGACAGCGCGTCTGTGAGAGAGCGACTGTAGATGAGATGCTAGAACAGGGCCAATTATATTCCTTATCCGCCTCTGGATTTTATCTAGAACCCCGAGGCAAACAGAAGGGCCTCCAGACCATATATGGCAGCAATACTCCATGCAAGGGGGAATTGTTGATTTGTAGATTTGAAGGATCGATTCCGGGGAGAAAAATTTCCTGGTGCATCGCACGGAGTCAACTTTCCTTGCGGTGGACGAAGCAATTGATTCAATGTATTTGTTCCATCTCAGGTCAGCAGTCAACTTGACACCGAACAGCCACAGAGAGGTGCTCTCGAGAAGTTGAGCGTCAGATGGGGGCCAGGGAAAGATCTCGGTGGTGTTTAATAGAGAGCAGTTTTGTTTTTGAGGCATTAAAGTTGACCAGCCTATTCCTGCCCCAATTCACAACCGATTGGAGATCCTTTTCGAGACGCACGGCCAGGTTAGTTTTGTCAGCGACACTAGAATTGTTTTTGAGGCAGGCGTAAATTTTAGTGTCATTGGGAATCTCTGGTGTCAGGAAGGTCGTTGATGAAAATAAGAAATAGAGTAGGGCCCAGGATGGAGCCTTAAGGAACACCTGCGTTCGTGGGATAGGAACTGGAGGAAAATCCGTTGAGAACGACCTTCAATTCACGGTTTGACAGGAATGATTGTATTAGGTCAAACAATCAAACTGTAATACCATAACACTGGAGCTTGCAAAGAAGGCCGGCATGCCAAGCCCTATCAATCGCTTTGGAGATGTCTAGGGCCACGGCACGAGCTTCTCCGTTATTTTGAAGAGCTTGGTAGAGAGTTTCAGTGATGTCCGTAAGCACATCAGCTGTAGATCGGGCAAAGCGGAAGCCATATAGCTTGTCTGAGAGCAGATCATGGGATGTAAGGTGGTTAACCACTTCGGCGTTGATTAGGGCTTCAAAGAATTGCCGAAGAGGGGTAGGAGACTGATAAGACGGTAATTAGAAGAGTCAGGGTGGACGTGAGTGTTCTTAAAGACAGGAACAATCGATGAGGACTTCCAACAGTCAGGAAAACAAATTTCGTTCACAAAGTAATTATATATTTTAGAGATGGCTGGCGCCAATTCGGGCCTGAATTTCTTCAAGACAATGGCTGGTATCCCATCCCCACCACTAGCCTTGTTGGGGCCAAAATTGTAGATAATGCCCAATACCAAAGAGATGGTTATGTGTAACCGGCTCAATAGGGCCTCAGTTCTTAGATGGTAGTCGGGTATGAGTACACCGGAATAGTTGAGCGTTGAGTTGAATGAAAATTTCCGAGCAAAGCATTCAGCTTTGACGGCAGAGGAGGTCAGGACCTCGAACTGGTTGAACAAAGGAGGTATAGAGGGTTTGCTATTGTTCAGTACGCTCTTGCAGAGACGCCAATAATCTTTGGCGCCAAATTTGCGAGTTGCAATACGCTCCTTCATCTGAGCAGCAAATAGTGACTTAGCTTTGTTGAGTACACGCTTACACTCGTTACGGGCGGAGGCAAAGTGACATCTATTGTAGTCAGACATGTCACTACGAAATAGGTGAAAGAAGTGGTTCCTATGGGCAATGGCGGCTGGGCAAGCAGTGGAGAATCAACGGAAGGAGAGCGACTTGACCCTATATTTCCTTGAGGGGATGAAAGCGTCGATTCCAGCTTTAACCCAGGATGAGACCTCAGAAGCACATTCTTGGACGGGGAGCGTAAAGACAACATCCCAGAGGACATCGCTGAGGAAATCAAGGAACGAGTCCCAGTCAACGCGTTGATAGTAGAACGAAGTTCTGAGTGGTAGGAGGTTCTTTGCCGGGGGCAGAGTTGAAGGTGATGTTAACAAATACTACAGCATGATCAGAGTTACCAAGAGGGCAGAGTTGCGTGGTGCTACAAGACTCGGGGATGGAGGTAAAACACACATTTGAGACGAGAGGCGTTATGTAATACACGCACACACACACACACACACACACACACACATATATATATATAGATATATATATATATAGGTAAATAATCCAAAATTATTTAATATTTTTGCTATTACTTTAAAAAAAATAGTTCTCGATACAAAAGTAGAGCATAAATATAATTATTTATTTACAAATATCGATCCATCGCTACATAAGAGTTCTCATGTTTCAAAACAAGAGCCGAAAATTTCAGTATAATTTTTTGAATTAAATTGAATTAAAGTACCAAGCTCTGTTCCATCTTCAAGCAATTTTTTGGGGCATTACTATAATTTACGCATTTTATAAGCATATTCATTATTAAAATTAAAATTACTATGGTAACGGCTAGAGCAATTATTTAAAGAAAAGAGGCGTAAGGGGTTGCTAGGCGATCGATCCATCTAGGTGCGCAGAGCAGTAGATTACTAATAATTTATTATTTTGTTCGCCAGCAGTGTTTTGCAAAATGCATTCTGCGTTGGCGTAAATTATAGAAATATCAGGGATGGCTTCAGAGAGCCGTGTACTTAGATGTTGTTTCCTAGAGATGTTCAGTATATCTCCAAACGATGGTAAGTATACCTCTCAGTCCCACAAATGAAGGTGTCATCAAGCTTAGAGAAGTGTTTTAGTTAACATCGAAGCAGTGCCATCATACATTAAAACCGACCGAACAGTAGCACAAAGGTAGTCCCGTTTGAGGTTGTTTGGTACATAATATTTCCAGATTGCATCCATTTTAATCAAGGCGGTTCAGTCTTTAGCCAGGCGAATTTTCATATCATTTTCAGCTGAATTTAATTCGCTTCCTGTAACAGATTTTCTTGATTCTTTATTTAGCTTCAATCAAAATTAAAAACATTAGTTCCGTTTCATCTACAAGAGAATTTTGGAATAACTTATTTTTTAAATTTACTGTCTTTTAAACGCACGTATAAATTCATAATTTCTTGTTTCCAAGGATATAAAGAAATCCAATCAGTCAGACAGAGGCGGTAGTGTGTTCATTTTTATTAACTATGGTTGTATCAATTATGAGTTACGTTTGAAAAAGAGGTTAAGTTTTGGGAGGGTAGGAGTGTATTTTTCAACGAATACTTAAATCCGTTAAACGCCTGTCGTCTTTTTTTTTTAACGGCAAAAAAGTTTTTCGACATTTTTTTCGTACTTGTATGCTTAAAGATTCTATCTAGAGGTGTTTGGTTTAGAATACGTTTTATTTAACTACAATTTTAAAATATTTTACTCTTAATTACTAATAGAGTATATTTCTTTTTAAAACAAGTAAATGTAATAGAATTACTTAAATTATTTAAAAGTATTTTTTCATATCAAATATAAGTATATATTTAAGGAAAATTTTTGACAATGGCGGCAAAGAATAGCTATTTCATTTCTCTAATTCAGTAAATTTTTATTTTTTATAAAATTACTAATATATAGTTTCTCGTGTATGCACAAAGGACATGGGTCATTTAATGACCTACAAATTCTAGCATTTCTAGCATTAATTTCCATTTTACTGTAAGTGTTTATTGGATTTTTTAATTACCAGAAATATTTTGGAAAGGGATGTCTGATATCTTTTTTTTTTATCCTTAGTATTCAGCTCTTGATGATTGTGCAACTTAGGACAGAAGTGATTATTCAGCACATGATTATCGTGCAACTGCATTAAACTCCGAGTCACGTTATCGACGTGGGATATTATGTGCATTCATTAAAATATAATTAATTTCTCTGTTATATAACACTGAGTACTGTTTTTATAACACCTTAGTAAAAATACCTATATACGTACAAGTATACCTGTGTATATGAATTTTGTGCAACATACCAATATATATATATATATTAAAGACATTTTTTTATGTTTAATGTTCTTTTTATAGATACAAGTATTTAAGTAAATGCTCTGTTTATAATAAACAGTATTAAATAACATTTACCGGCCTGAATGTCCGAGAAATTTTCAGAGAAAATATTCGTCCTTTGACAGGATCCGAACCTGCATCCTATACGGAACCATCATTTACGCTGACGTGCCTAACCGCTCGGCCACCAAGGATCGTTCGGGAGGCATGGTCGAATTTACTGCTTATAAACTTCAATCTTCCATGAATCTCGCACATTCATAACTCCTCATAGCGTATCAAATGTAAACAAATGACGTCATACATTAAGAAATGGACAAAGTCCGACAATTTTATTTATTAAAGACATTTTTTTATGTGTAACGTTCTTTTTATAGATACAAGTATTTAAGTAAATGCTCTGTTATAATAAACAGTATT